>OX421502.1:10562042-11037721 GCA_949126835.1 Anisus vortex | reverse complement strand
AAACCTGGTAAAATATGTCCCTCCCTGGTCTTGAGAATGCTTGATATCAGTTAGGAAAATGCGCATGCGGCTGGAATTGTGTTTACTGTTGATGCAACAATGCTATTGTGTAAGTGTCCACTTGTGAAATTCTCGTGTGAGATTTTACGATAAGCTTAATAGTTTGAAAAATTTTTATAAGAATTTATCTGCATTTGTGAAATAACCTTATTATATTTATTTTCCTAATTTGTATGAAATGTTTGCAGATTATGTAGTTGTAAGCTTGGCATCAATTTGAATCTTCACATCAAAATATTTCCAATCAATTTTTTAGCTTTTAACTGAAAGTTAATTAGGTACTCAATAAACCTAATTAACATGATTACTTAGAAAAAAAAAATAAAGGTGTACAAATATGTTTTCTTTATCCACCTTAAAACTAATTTAAAATTAAACATGTTTGTATAAACATAAAATTGTTCACCTGGCTGTATTGTGCAATTTTTCAGCCGCCAGACTTCAGCGATAAAAATGTATTTGGAGTTCCGTTCACTGTGACGGCTCAGAGGACGGGGCAGCCTCTCCCCCAGTGTGTGCTGTATGCTATGAGATATCTCAGGCGGACATCCCAGAATGCAGTGGGGATATTTAGAAAGTCCGGGGTGAAGTCGAAGATTCAGCAGTTACGAGACCATCTGGAAGCACATCCAGGTAAAAATGTTTTTTTAAAACAGAAATTTTATACTTAAAAATAATAATTCTAAAGAAACATTTTATGAAACAAAATAATTATAAAAACTTTTTATTGGATACAATTTTGAATCCAGATATAATTGTTAAAGTCAATTTTAAGTTAAATTTTACTGAGCAAATTGAAAATGATAAAAACATGTTAGTTTGTAAATTATAAAAACTGTTCTCTGACTAACATTCAAATTTATTCTGGCACAAAAGTATTAGTAAAAGTGTTAAATCTCTTTTATGGATAAAAATGGACAACACGGAATAATATGCAGTTATTGAGTAAATATTTTGGACCTCTTTTAATTTGAATGACCCTATTAATAATGCTTGCCTTGCTATTTATATAGCAGATGTAACATGGGATACATCTTTGAATCTTAAAGAGATCAATTTGTCTGTGTATTTCTATTGCTTATTGTATCTCATTTTGTCTTAATACAGAAACGTCTGATTTTGAAGACGCCAACGCATACAATGTGGCAGACATGTTGAAAACATACTTTCGAGATTTGCCAGAATGTCTGCTGACAAACAAAATGTCTGAAACATTCCGCAGCATTTATACATGTAAGTTTGTTAATCGGTATCGTGGCAAGTTATTCATGCAAGCATGTGTATCTGTATTATGATTTCAAGTTCATGATTGTTGAAGCAAGATTGTATTCTTGCAAATTTGTCTTTGTATTTTGAAAAAGCTGCAGTGTGAATGCCAATTATATTTAGTTATCATTATTATATTATATGTTTACTAAATTAAATTTATTTAGATCTGCACTTGGAAAACAAAATTCAAATTAAATCAACAGTATTTTTTTATTTCTCGTTGCTTCAACTGCATACACTGTTTTATTGTGTACAAACATACATAAGAATTAAAGGTAAATATTTTCTGTTGTGCAGATGTTCCCCAGTCCCAAAGGCTTGAGGCCCTGCAGGCAGCCATATTGCTCTTACCAGATGAGAACAGGGAGGTGCTGCAGTCAATTCTGCTCTTCCTTAGTGATATTTCAGCCCATGAAGCAGATCATCAGGTAATAGTAATAGATAGTTCAATTTAAGTCACACTTTGTGTGATTTTAATAGCATTAGTACCTAAATTCAACCTAGAACTATCATGTTCAATTTGGGTTTTTAAGTTAGATCTTTTGTTTATACATTAAATAAACAAACCAAATAAACTTTTGAATTATATATAAAGATAAAAAACATAATTGACTCCATTACCCATATTTTACCTTTTATTTAGCAATTTGTAATTTCCAACTTTTACTGGATAATATTTTTTAAAACATTATTAAAACTGTATGTTGTATACATATATATATTTGTGAAACAAATTTATTTATAACATTTGTATGATTTTTTTTTCCAGATGAATGCCAGCAACCTTGCTGTATGTTTCACCCCAACAGTTTTTCAGCTCGGCACTCGGTATATGGGCAGCCCTAAAAGAAATCGCAAAAATTCTCCTGGCATTCCAGATCCAAGAGAGATTCTTGAACAGAAAGCCGCCCACGAATGTCTGTTGATGATGATCTCAGAATGCAAGAAGCTGTTCACTGTACGTGACCTAAATAATGTTTTTTTTTTACTTGCGTGATCTAAATATAGTATATGTTTACTGTACTTGATCTATAGATATTATTTGTTTACTGTATGTGATATAAATATATATATATTTTTTTTTTGTTTATCAAAATATTAACCATGTGTTGTTGTTTTTTGGTGTCAATTTAAAGTAGTATTTTGCTATTATGTTGATCTTCTGGACTTTATGTTGCCCTTGTGGTCTTTATGTGGTCTTTATATTGACCTTGTTGTTGTTTTGTGTGTTTTCACCACCTGCACACTTGAATGAACAACACCTGTCCTTGCCTTACCTCTCCGCGACCTATACAAGTGACATTTCCCTCTATCTCTCTGACATATCTCTCCAAACTGTCACTTTACAACAAAAACAAAAAGTGCAACAATAGGTAAACAAATTTGCATTTTTAACCAACAACAGAATTTGACACAGTCATGAATTTATATTTTCCTTTTTTTCTGTGTAGGGTATTATTTAGTTTAGAGATTTTGACAACATTCGAAATGTTGAATTAATAAAAATAGTAAATGTAGTTAATGGTAAGTATTCTTTTTCCAACAATCTTGATCCATGGAGCTAGTGTTTAAATATCATTCATCAGATTCCATGGTCATGGCATACAATAACCAACTTTCATTACTTCCCTTTAATGTCCAGATACCATGGACCCCAGGAAGATAACCCCATTTTTTTTTATGTTTAGTTTGAGAAAGACCCAATTATTGATCAACTTGTCAATACATTTTCCCAGATTCCACCAAATATCTTTCGGCAACTACAAGGGACGTCCTTGGCCCACTTAGAACCAGCGTCACTGCAAGACATTGGGAATTCCCCAGCAGAAGTGAAGGCTTTTGGTCAAGAGAGGATTCAAATGGTTTTAAAGGTCGGTTTACAAATAAAACTTTCTGTTGACAAATAAAACTTTCAGTTTAAAAATAAAACTTTCAGTTTAAAATTAAAACTTTCTGTTTTGTCTCATTAACTTTAAAATTGGCAAAATAAATTTTTAGTTGTTTCTTTTGCAAAAAATATATTCACTGTTAAATTTAAGTTGTTAGAAATAATTTAAAGAAATGTTATTCTGTATTTTTGTATGTGTAACTTGTCTATATCTGGAAACTGTTGTTTAACGACCATTTAGCATGAGTCTTTATTCTATATCAGTGACTTCCAAATCTAGAGTGTAGTTATATTTCTTATGCAAGTCTAAAGCTCATTAAGGGGAAATAACAAAAGTTATATATACACTTAATGTTATTTTATTTATCTTGTATATTACAGAATACTTTATTCTATAAATAAGATTATTGCATTTTTGGGGATTTTAATAAAATACTTCTAGCACATTTAATACAGTGCAGACTTTGAACTAGTTTTTTTTTAAATATGAGAGGAGGGAGGAAGGGTTAGTCCAAATATATACCGTAATTTAAAAAAAATAGAATCATCTTTTGTATTTGTTGTTACAAAATTTCTGTACTAATTTTTATGAGTCTTACACATTTCACTGTCAAATAGAGACTGAATCATACTATTAAATCAATCTTAAATACAATGTAGTTCATTATAGGCTTATTAATTACTCAAGTCATTTAAAGTATATTAATTTAAAGTCTATTAAAGTGTGTCTTTCCAAGAAAATATAAAAGAGCCATAACTATATTTATGCAATAATGATCACATTAGATTCAGCCATATTTCTAAAGCTATATTTTTGTCATGTTTTTTTAAATCAGGAGGCCCATGACAAGAACCGAGGCTGGATACCGTCTATGTCTATTAACAATGTTGAAATTTTCCACCGAAAACCAATGGACGACTGTCCGCTCAAAGAATGGAAGCTTGTGGTGGACATTGAAGCTCCACCCATTGAGGTTCTGCGCAGGATCATGCATGAGAGGTCAGTTGGTGTAAAATTTGGATACGAATTATCATTTTTGTTCAGCAATAAAATATTCAACAATAAAACATAAAGATTGAGATTTTTTGCTATTTGTTATGGTGCATGTTATCAGTTTGAGAAAATAATGACAATTGTCTTGGCCACACAAGGCTTTTATTAGTGGCCAATGATGTTGTGATGTAAATTTGTACCAATGAAAAAAAAAACAAATCTTATTATTTACTTTATAAAAGAAAAAAATAATTCAAATAAAATAAATCAATGCAATAATTGATTTCAGACATAGTTGGGATGAAGATCTTCTAAGTTGGTCAGTTCTGGAAAGGCTGGACCCCCATTCTGATATATTTCAATATGTTTTGAGCAGTATGGCGCCACATCCTTCCAGGCATTATTGTGTCTTAAGGTCAGTTAACATCTTCTTTATCTGAATTAAGTTTACTAACACAGTCATTTGGAAAAGTTTTATAAAGTGCAGATCTGAGCTTATACATATGGATAGCCGAGAATTAAGTTTTCTAAGTGGATTACCTTTCCTTTATTAAAGTAATTTTGGAAGCTTATGCCACAGAATAGACAATTTAAACCTAGATGTAAATGTTTTACACAGTGGCCTAGTGTCATCGTGCTGGCCTGACATAACATAGGTTTGGGTGTGAATTCTGGTGAAGGCTAGGATTCATTCCCGGGTTTGGAGTTGTGTTCCTTAATTCAGCCAGCTCTGATGGTTAGCCCGACAATTGTTGGCGTTAAGTTAAAATGGCTGGGCATTGTGCTACTTACACACATCCCCTTGTATGCCATCACCACATAGACCTGTGAATGCTGTTACAAAATAGAATAATTGAACATATTTGTAAACTATTATTTAAATTAAATTTTTATTGTCCAGACAATAAATTAAAGTTATAATTATTTAAACTTCATTAATATATCCGACAATAAAAACACCCATAAATGTCTTAAATTTTATACCATGTTTTTTTAAGCTCTCGATATCAATTTTAAAAGTAACCCAGTATATTTTATTTGTAATTTGAATATAATTAATGTGATTGATTAGCAATCAACCAATGATATTAAAGTTTCTTGTATATTGTATCGCTGTGCAGGTACTGGCGCAGTGACCTTACTAAAGGTGCTTGTGCTCTTGTCACCATGTCTGTTGAACATTCTGAGAACATGGACATACAGGGAGTCTGGGCCATTGACTTGGGCTCATTTATTCTCATGGAGCCTTGTGGCTCTGGGAGGTCAAGAGTAACGTACATTACACGGGTGGACACAAGGTAAGGCTCTCATTTTACATCCCGCTAATCGTTTAAAATAGTAAATTTCCTTTTTACTATGTAACGACTCCAGAGATTAGTACATCCTTCTTAAAGGGTTACTTAATAATAATAATTGTTCTTTATTATATAGCACTTGCATTCATGCTGTTAAATTAAATATGAGTTGTCTAACCCAATGGTGTAGTTAAGGAAAATGGTGCCTATTTAGAATAATAGTTTTCATTTATTAGTAAGCTAACTTTCTAAGAGGTTAGAATGTGTCAGTTTGGCACCTATCCAAAGCTTGGTACCTGGGACATCCGCCCACCCCTTGAACGCCCTCATCCCAGTTACACTATTGGTCTGAAAAGATTCTGGCATTGTTCTTGATATGAAACATAAAAAAGGTTAAAGTACTGTAAGAGTTTGTAATTTATCTGATATTAGTGAATTTATAAATATATATATTTCACTGTTTCTTGCCATTTGAAATAAAACTACACATTTAATATTCAAATCCATTACGCTGAAACACTTTGAAATTAACACAAACTTTTATATTTGTAATTAGTCAAATCTTTTTATATTTTGGAATGGGCATTTTAGAATAAATAAATTACCATTGAATTAAAATAGAAAAATTAAATTCCTACTTTTGTTTTTGCAGGGGGAGAAGTCCTGAATGGTACAGCAAAATATTTGGTCATACTTGTGCAAACTTTTTAGAGCGACTTCAGGAGTCCTTCAAGCAAGAGTCTAGTGGACCAGAGACAAAAGTGTGACAATTTAAAAACCAGTTGTGAGTTTTCTAACCAAGTGCCATTTTTCAGAATTATTTTTGTGCCTCAAGCCCTGTTCACAAGTCATTCGTCCATTTTGTTATCTCACCTTTTGGATCCAGTTGCTGTACCTCGGGCTCTGGCCACATGTGTCACATCATGTTCTTCTTGTTGTAGCAGCGTGACACGAAGAAAACAAAAAGCCGAGGCTCTACATGCAATTTTTTTATATTGTGATATCATCCAGGAAATGTCCTTGGCTGAGGCCTAAACTATATATCTTACAATATACATGTATCTCTTATCTGAGCAATTATGCATAGGTTCAGAAAAAAAAAAGAAATCACTAAAGAGGGGAGAAAACCTGTTCTTATGTTTTGGCAGCTATCTTTTTTGTTGAGTTACTTTCTCATTTCTTTTTTATTCATCTATAGTGTATTTTTTGAAGATACATTTTTTTTAAAGAAATGACGATTTTGGTTTAACTGATTCAGATGAAATCTTTGTGTTCGGTTCATTGAGGACCTTCCAACTGAAAGAAAAAAACTTTCAGGCCTAGATAACAACTATCAAGGGATGTGTCTGAACTATATATTCCATATAACAACTATCAAGGGATTTGTCTGAACTATATATTCCATAACTATGGATGGTCATGCTCGACAGAAAAAAAAAAAAAAATTGGGTTATGGCCCCAAGACATGGACTAAATGCATCCAGGTCAGGCCGTAACATCCCCTTTACCCACACCCTCCACCCCCAGTTCTTACGCAGTTTGTTTCCTCTCTAACACAGGGCAGACATTTGTTATCATGTGCATAATGTTGGTATAAACATTTTGATATCTATTGTATCCACACTGATATTGTAGGGTGTGCAATTCAATGTTGTACAAAATAATCATCTTTGTACATTTCTTGATGTTGTTTTTTTTATTTCATGTTACTAAAAAAAAATTGAACGTTTGTTGATTCAGTTTAGTTTTCAACTGAATAAATTTTGTTTTGGCCTGTTTAAAAAACTGGAACATTTTTACAAAAATACTGTTCAATATTTTAAAATGTTAATGTGTCGTGTTTTATCATTTTCATTATCAATTAATCTTTAATTGGCCATAATTACCTCATTGGTTTCAGCTGTAACATTTTTCTTTTGTTTGTGTAAAAATATGCACATTTCAATTATGTTCACACATACACAAGTATATATGTCCGTGTATAAATATAAATTAACCCTTTCCTAACTCAGTTATTGTTTGTGTACATTTTATGATTGGACACCTTCAACCAGTCCGGTGATTAGATATGTATATTGTGTTCCATTATTTTTTTTAAATCCTGTTAATTCAATCTTTTTGTTTTATATTTAGGTCATATTTGTGAATTGTGTGATCATTTGACCAATCATTTGTTCAACATTTATTAATCTTGGTCATTTCTCTGATTGTCAAATTCTTATAGTAATTTATTGATCACTCAATGGAATGATAAAGATTCTTCTATTTTTAAATCTGCATGGGTCAACCACCGGAGAATTCTGTTGGACATAAAGCACACAGTTCACACTTCAGACTTATAAGATCACATAATCTAACAAATGTTCAAATTGTATTGTTGAATGAAAATAATGTCACTACATTTTAGACTCTACATTAACTGTAAGCCACTACAAATTGTTTGTCGTCATGTTTGAATCACACATTTAGACATTTTCTTTGTTTATATAAAGCAAATGGCATTGACTTTGTTGTTGTATTTATTTATTAATGTCCATATGATGTCAACACATTACAGAGTATATAGGTGTGTGTAGGGGCACATAACTCTATTTCTCAGAAATTCAAACATTAAAATCTGTCTGTTCATTGAAATCTTGCTCTATGTCATACTGACAAACCACTTACATGACCCCACTGACTTTAAAAAAAAAAAGTTAACAAAGAGTTAATTTAAGATAAATTATTGACCAAGTTCATAAGAAAAATATAATGTAATTTTGTGTTCAGAGTTTTTTTTCTTTTTGTTTTTCATTATTTTCTTCAACTTATTTTATCTAGATCTAGTTGCAGAAAAAAAATCATATTCCAGGTGTGTGTGTTTGTGTTTACATATTACTGATTAGATTAATTTAAAGAAAATATATGACATGTCAAAAGTATAGTTTAAACAATGGATGTGTGTGTGATGTAAATGAACCAAGTTATTCATCTGGCGTTTTCTTGTAAAGTATCCCTGTCTGACCAATTCAGATCCATAGAGTCGGTAAAGGTTCACCAGTTTTTTTGGCCATTGTATACTAGGAGATTGTGTGTCCTGCACAAAGCCCAGCTCAACTTATCGCTAACTAATGTCAGGTTACCAACAGGGCTGGGTAGCCTTCACCAAGATCTGAACCCGGGATCTTAGGTACAACAGCCGAGCATAGTGTCGCTAGGCCATAGTGTGGCTAGGCCATAGTTCCCCCAGACATCATCTTGAACTTGTCAATATTTACTTGAGAAAAGACTTTTCACAAATGGCAGATCACATTGTCTGTATCTTGCAGTGCTTTACTGTGTCAATAATATATATCAGGCTAGGGTTTTGTGTTTACATTTTTATAAGGACGTACAAATTAACTATTTATTTACATCTAGTGTATGTAATACTTTTTTCTTAGTAATAATAGTGCGTATTGTGTTGTTTTTTTCCCACTTGTGGTTCTTTGAACTTTTTGTCTTTGGGGGGGGGGGGGGGGGGGGGGTAAAAAAAGTAAAAGATACCATTTTTGTGTTTAAATTTGAATACATTTTTTTTTGCTGAGATCTTAGCAGAATTTGTGTTTTCTATAAATAGAATGTTAATAGTTTATGTTAATAGTTTATGTCAGTTATGAATACTAAATGTTGTAAGATGCAGTTAGTTCAGGGGCAAAACCAAAAAACTAACTATTCCACTGTTATATCATCACTACAATGCTTGGCATATAATAAATATGAAACTCTATACATATATCAGTGTATGTATAAATTGCTGTAACTTTGTATACATTTATTTATAAATAAAGATATTTATATATATATATAAAGGTACTTTTCTGAGACAGGCTGTTTTTTTTTTAAATTCTCTCTCTATGTTTAATTTACCAGACCTTCTGGTTTTTTTTTACACTTAATACTACACTTTGATATTTTAATCCAATCCAGTTTTTTTTTTATGTCTATAGAGATAACTTCTTTGACAGTAACAATAAAATATATGACACAATGTTGAAACTCAATAATAGTTTTTTTATTTGTGTGGCTAAATGTCTGTATTCTGTCAATAGAAAATGTCTGTATTCTGTCTTTAGAAAATGTCTGTATTCTGTCAATATAAAATGTCCGTATTCTGTCAAAAGAACAGGGTTGGCTCATCCATATAGGCGAACTAGGCGGCTGCCTAGGGCGCACAATTTTGGGGGGCGCAAAATTGAGGATTTTTTTTTAGTTTGGGGATTTAAAAATATATACTATATTAAAGTTTAGTGCTTCTGCGGGTTACTAGGTAATGAAAGGCGAAGGGTATTTTCTTTAAGTTGTCTTAGAAAATAGGAAAGTATGCCCTAACAGTAGGCTACTTAGTTTGGCAACCTCGCTGTGCGTAGCGGAGTGCAAAAAAGGCAACCCTTCACTTCTCCCCGGCCACACTCTGGATGTGATGAGGCGGCGGAATATCATAGTGAAGTGATGTGACCGTGACCTTCAAGTCAGTTCGTGAATCGTAAGTCGTGAGGGCGCTGAGTTATTTGCATTGGCAGTGTTGTTGTTTTTGTGCATTTTCAGAATGTTAATTACGAAAACGAGTACATTAAATCCCCTAAGTGGCACAAGATGCCCCAGTCGAATTGATTCACTAACACCTCTGCGGTACCAGTTATCTCATGTTTGTGATGCTTTTGGAAGAGATTTCTAAAGACACTGAGTGAATGGCAGTATTGCGAATGTAGAAGCACTTGGGTTACATAATAACATCCCACACTTCAAGTTTATTGCTGCACTTGTCACATGGCACAACATTTTGTTTCAAGTAAACATAACTAGTACGATACTGCAAGAAAAGGACTTGAGTCTTCAGAGAGCAGTTAGTCATCTGAAAAAAAAATCGAAGAGTTTTTGGTTACAGATAGAAGTGATTTAGAGTTCAATAGAGTTCTGGTTGATCTCCATGAAGTAGCATTAGAAGTTGCATGGAATAGAACCAGTATTTGAGAAAGAGAAGGTCAGAATTTTAAAAAAGAAGGACATGATTGATTACGAATCAACAGATGAATATGTAAATATTGCAGGTGACCCCTCAGAAAGTTTCAAGATCCACTTTTATGTTGCTGCTTTAGACACAGCTGCTAATGCGGTAAAAAAGAATTTCCCAGTTAAATAAAGTATCTGGTGTCTATGGATTTTTGTACAACATTCCTGACCTTAAAAACAAGACTACATCAGAGGTTAAGTCGATGTGCACAAACTTGGGAAAAACATTAACAATTGAAAAAGATGAAGCTTTGAATAAATCTGACATTGCTGCTGTACGACAGTGATCTGAACTTAGAGCAATTTCTTATCATCTCCATGACTCAGTATCAAACTCTTAAGAAGTCCTTAACTACATTTACCAACAGAATCTTGAAAATGGATTTCCTAACATTTGCTTAGCCCTTCGTATTTTGCTTACGTTTTCATTTTCCGTAGCTAGTGCTGAACGAAGTTTTTCAAAACTTAAGCTACTTAAAATCTATCTGCATAATGTGCCAGGAGAGATTTGCGGGTCTGGCGACAATTTCTATTGAAAGTGAGATAGCAAGACAGTTAAGACTCAAAAGCAGAAAGCAAGAAAAGTACCATTAGGGTTTTAGTCTATAGGAGTATAAACACTGTTAATCAGTATTTAAAAGTTACTTTTGGACCGTAGTTAAGAAAACAATAATCCAATATCAAGCAATATCAAGTAGTCTTTGTGTATTGTTTTACGTGTTATAAAAACTAACTGTAATCTGTTAGTTAGTTTCTGTTTGTTATTAAGAGAACTGTACATAATGTAATTAAAAAACTTATAAACCTATATACTTTTGGACCGTAGTTAAGAAAACAATAATCCCATATCAATCAATATCAAGTAGTCTTTGTATATTGTTTTAAAGTGCTATAAAAACAGAAAAACTATCTGTAGGCCTAATCTAACTGTTAGTTTCTGTTTGTTATTAAGAGAACTGTACATAATTCAATTATAATACCTATAATATATAATGTAAAACGGTATGTTACTTAACTTTTCTAATAATAATTTAGATTTCTAATTATTAATCTATAATGCAAAGCCATTGCTACTTTTTATTCAACTGTTTTATTTACATATCCCCTCATTAATCAAAGGTTATAAAATAAAATTCTTTGTTGGGTATAGCCCAATTAACAATTATTAACAAAACACCTCCGAAGTTCCATACCCGGCAGACTCGCAAAAGGCACTTTAATGAGGGCGCAGAATTTATTTTCGCCTAGGGCGCCAAAAACCCTAGAGCCGGCCCTGCAAAAGAACATATGTATTCTGTCAATAGAAAATGTCTGCATTCTATGTATGTAATATGTATGTCTGTATGTTTTTGTAAATGTCTACAGCTAAATTTCTGTTTAATCGTCTTGTCTTTTGATTCCAACCATATGTCTGTCTCTCAAAGTATCTTGTGGTCTCTTTTTATTAAAAATAAATAAGTTGCCCGAACTAGGCAGAAAAAACATACAATTTAACATCATTTAAACCATAATAGATCAAAAAAATTATTAAAAAAATTACCTTAACAAAAGGTTTAAATAAATTAACGCGAATCGTTTGCCTGGTGTGTTGCTAGCAATTTGTCTACTTTTGTTTCAATTTTGGTTGCAAAAGCCTTAGGTCTAATAATCAGTGATATTTGTTATATTACAAAACAGAACTTGTTCGGCATCACTATTGAATCAAATGTAGAAACATTTTTTTTTAAAAGGGAGATAATTAGCCCGTTTTATTTGAGCTAATATTTTTTTTTTTTTCTTTTATAAAAAAATAAATGGTTTACAATTTATTACTTTGAAATGATCAAACTGTAAATAGTATTTGAAAATTATATAAATATTACATGACTAAAGAATTTATATGTATATTTTCAACAATTACAATAACTACCCAGTTTGTATGATTACTAATTATCTATACCGCTTAACAACTGATATCTTCCGGTCTTCTTGTTTAAAATACATTAAGGACATTTAGGTTAAACTGAGATCAAAATATCATTAATATTAGCAGTTGTTAGGGCGACAGTGATTGGTCAGCAGGGTTGACAGTCCAACCACAAGACCAGCCGGCCGCACACTATATTTGCCAAATACAGGCCCCTACGTCATCGAAAAGTCACTGCGATTCCTATTTCTAATTAATATAATAATATGTAGGCATACTGTTGGGTGATATCAGATATTGCACTTGCGTTTACATCACATTTCATCCTCCAAAAACTAATCGATTCAAATAACTGAGGTGTTAAAATATATCAGGTACTTTTGTACCGCCTAAATTGCCCTTCACCCCCAATCGCCCACGGGAATGTCAGCACCCCCCTAAAGCTTCTCACCGCCCCCCGGGGGGGGGGGGGGCGATATCGCCCCCGTTGAGAACCTATGATTTAAACCCTTTATCCAAATTCAAGACTTTTTATGTTAAAAGTGTAGGATGAAATAATCTTTGTTATAGAAGTGCTTGAAAATAAGAACATAAAGCATTTTCTTTGGACTATAATTGATATTCTTATATACGCCTCACATTTTTATATTCAATTTTTTTACATAATTTATTTCCTGTGTGTATTTTTTTTTTTAATTTAACCCCCCACAAAGACTTGAGAATGAGATAAAGATTTTATAAGTAGCCTCAACAAATTATGTGTATTGACTGGGTTCATGATTCAAATGTAACCACATACAAATGACAATGAAAAACAAATTTACAATCTCAAACAAAGGGGGATAACAAAATGAAATCTAACCTCTTTAAAATATATGCGATTAACTCCCATGATAAATAAAAGTCCATTTTTAATGGCAAATTTTAATTACGGAAATGGAGCAAACGGGTACATAATTATAACAAGAAAACATTATATCTTATATAGTAAATTTGTGTGCATGGTATTCTGTCTGATAATATGATCACAGTGAAGCTGATATAATTAAATAAAGAACGTGGAATGCCTTCTGCTTGCAAAATGGGTTAATATTTCTTTATCAGTTACTGCCGAATCTCTCTTATCCATGTTAGCACCTGAGGAATACTTCCTTGACCTGTTCCATTTCTTATGTCCACCTCGTACGCCCCTGTTTAGGCTCCTCCCGCGTTCTCCAATACCCGGCAAATGAGTTAGGCCGAACATATCCTCGCTGTCTCCGGCTTCGCTTTCGGACACGCCCATGGAGCTCCGCCCGCAATCGCTGTACTGTCCCAGGTCATCCTCCATTGCTAGCGCCTCGTAGTGGTTGTTGAGGTCCGGCGACGGCTCCGATACCGACGGCACCCTGGCGTGGCTCCTCGTCTGGGTCGCCAGGCAGCTCCGGCGTCGGGCGGCGCCCTGTTCGGCATCGGCGGCGAGCCTGATGGCCAGCTTCCTTGCCCGGCTGTCCAGCTGGTGGGTGTGCCAGCAGTAAGCCAGGAAGAAAAACACCAGAATGCTGACCGCAGCCACGGAGCTGGCGATGACCAGCGCGGTCGGATACTCCCTCGGTATGTCATCTTCGACAGACATATCCGGGATTTGACCGTTTTGAACGGCGGCATCCACTCCCGATGGCGGGTCCGTTGAGCTGACCCGGAGTGACACGGATGCAGTGGCAGAGAGATTGTGAAACATGATCTCCGGTATATCTTTGGTGCTGTTGGCGGCGGACTCCTGGTTTGACCCGGTGGCGGGCACCAGGGCCATGACGAAGGTCAGCAGAGAGCATGTCAAATGGACTCGGACCAGAACGATGACTCGGCTGGAGCTCCACAAAGAAGGAAACGAGTGAGCGGAAAGTGCCGAGAGGTCATCACAGGGACGAACTCTGCGACACATAATTTCTTTCACAATACTCTGTGGCTAGGTGGATATTGTGGAACTGTCAACCCCTCACTCATAGCGTCCTAGAGATGTTAGCATCACATTGAAACAGTGGACGAGACCTCATGAATAAAATAAGCAGACGTGACCTTTGGCGACAGGACGTAGAAAGGCGTCATAAAAACCTGGCATGCTCTCGTGAGAAGGAGATCACTTACGGCTTCATTCGTTTAAACTAACTAACAATCAAACACAATTTGAAATAAAAGCTGACTTTTCAGTTTTCAAGATGGCTGCAGAAGCTTACTTGTTCATTAAAAAAATTCATCTGAACGTCTTTGGTGAAGTGGTTAGAAGGCCCTCGGTGCCAGGCTCGTCCTTAGATTCGCACCGAGTTAAACTTTCTGCCTACAGACGATAGCTAGTTGAATCTCGATGCCTCGAATATGAATAGTATGTTGGAACCTTAAAAAAGAAAGAAAGAAAACAAATTAACAAATGAGACACATTTCTTATTGATCATTCTAATGTAGATAAAATTTAACGCAATAAACCAGGGGTCGGCAACCTAAGATAGGCACGTAGGGCGATTCTCAATGGCACGCGAGATACCTCCAAGAGGTGTTTCTAAATGAGAAAAAAAACAGCATTTTCCGGTATTTAATGAGGACAACTGACTGTTGAAACCGATGTTTTTAAATGACCTGGTGACACATTTCTGTAAGTTAAGCTTGCATTTACAGAGATGGGGACGAACAGCATTTGAACTACTGAAATGGATTTGCATTCAAACTAGAAATATATCTTGCTGTGAAATCAATTTCAAAACATTTACTTCCCTTATTTAAGGCATAGGCTTTTTAAAGATAGATGGATGTTTTTTTTTTTTTGCCAAAGTAGGATTTCTAATTCATTCAGCGCCAACAACCTAAAAGTTATTCCGCTATTTTTCTTGTAGAAAGACTTGAATTACCGATTCGGCGATCCATCCGCGTGAAATTGAAATACGCGTTGCGTAGGTTGCCGACCTCTGCCGTAGACTACCTCCCCTCCTACTTCTGTGTCTCAATTATAAGCGGGGGAGACAACTCGAAAATCAAATCACACATTGTTTTCTTTTAATTTACTGCTTTTGTTTTGTATTGTTCATGCTTCAATGGCGACAAGACTGGAAGATCTGTTTCCCTTGCACAGCGTCATTTATCACAAGATAAAAGGCGAAGGGGGGTGGGGGGTGGAGGCGGACGAGAGGGGAGGAGGGGGTAAGGGGTGATGAAATCTAATAAAGTCCAACGATAAACTTTCCATTCGCCCGCGTATTTTTGTTTTACACTAAACCTCTATCTTTATCTACGTTTGACCGAATCGACGACAGGATCCAGTCAGTTGGACCTTTACCCCAGCTGAGCCAACACACACACACACACACACACAGAGTCTGGGTCTGTTTGTTTTTTTTGTTTTTTTTCCACACCCAATTTTTTTCACTTCCTCTATTTCTAAAATCTTCGTGTGATTTATTTATTTGTTTACTGTTGTCTTATATGTTACGGTAAGATTAAGGGCGCACACTTGATGCATTTTCAGTTTGAATTTAGTTGGCAGACGCGAGGAAGGAAGAATACAAAAAGAGGATCTTCTAAACAAGAGTTTAAACAGGCAAGAAACAAAAATATCTTTACCCTTTTTAGTAGTCTCTTTTTTTCATTCCGAAAATTATATAGGTCAAGGCAAGGGGGAGGGGGGAGTGGGTGGTGAATTTTTTTTAGATATTGCTTACTGGTGCGTACGGGAAGTGGTGGGTCTCGACTGACTGCGTACATACGTAAAGATGTTTACATCAATAATAACACCAGAAGTGAAAAACCAAATCATAAATTTTCATTTTCGAAACAAATTACCGGAGAGTAAAAAACACCCACAAACAGACAAAAACTAAAATGGTTTACATTTTCTTTTAAATATATTCTTTTAATATATTAAACTTTTAAACTTTATTTTCTTTTAATATATTTCTATCTTTACGTTACAAAAATTATGTTAAAAAAGACCCACAACCCGCACACATATACAAGCATTGACAAGTGAATTTTAAAGTTAAACTGTGTAAGCAAACAGACATATGTTTAGAATCTGTCATGCAAATGCTGCAGTAAATTAAGACATAATGAACAAAAGTTTTGTTGGGCATATCTTTTTATTTATTTTTATTGGAAATAAGAACATTGGGTTGCGGTATGTAGGAGGTTGGCTATGACATGTGTGAGGGTGGGTGGGTGGGGGGTAAAGGTGTTTAGGCAGTATATAGAAACTGTAGGCCTATATTTCGGAATAAGGAGTTAGAGTTCCATCCAAACACTTTAAAACAGGGGTCGGGAACCTATGGCTCGCGAGCCAGATGTGGCTCTATTGATGGCTGCATCTGGCTCGCAGACAAATGTTCGATTATTTAAAAAAAAAGCTTTTTTAGACTACTTTGATCTACATATTAATTGCATATCAATATTTCATTATACAAATTAGCTAAAGTATACTGCAACTCAGCATCAGAAGTGGTAACGGAGATAAACTCCGCTGACTTAAAAGACATAAAAATAGCAACGCTGCATTCGTTGTAATTAAAGGGAAATAACTCTTGCACACATTTACTAAAAATTTTAGTTTTAAACATAATGTATGGCTCTCACATAGTCTAATTACTTTTCAAAATATGTGGTGTCCATGGCTCTCTCAGACAAAAAGGTTCCCGACCCCTGCTTTAAAAGGACATGGAACATTAACACTAGCCTATAGAACTGAGTCCAGGAAGACTCTCTCGTGTTTATCTCCCTTCAACTCCAATTGAACAAAACAAACAAACAACTTAGCCCAACTAGTTATTTATGTCTCGCCTCAACATAATCACACACGCCAGCACACATATACAGAAACGTGTAATTAAATACACACACTCACACTTGAACAAATCGACAGACAATACGAAAATGCACACATCTCAAACACACCTAGCTTAGATACGTAGCGAAAAACACGTAGGTGTTAAAAATTCGCCAAAGTCCCATTTATTCAAACACGCAAACGCGTATAACAGCACATATAACAACACATATAACGGCACATACTACAGCACATATAACAACACATATAACGGCACATACTACAGCACATATAACAACACATATAACGGCACATACTACAGCACATATAACAACACATTTAACGGCACATACTACAGCACATATAACAACACATATAACGGCACATACTACAGCACATATAACAACACATATAACGGCACATACTACAGCACATATAACAGCACATACAAGAGCACATCCAACAGCACATATAAAAGCAAAGGTCCTTTACTTTTCAATAATAATATAAAAAAAAACTTGTTTCCCACCAGTAATCACCTTTTTGCCCACATCGCATTGCCTCGCGTACTCGTGCCGTGTCAGTCAAAGCGGTGGCATGAACATTACCTTCTAAATTTTGGAACGGAACGTTTTAAATACTTTTACGTGTACAATGATGTCCTTCAAGTTGAAACAAATAGGCAAGCACCAGCAAAATATATAGGCCTACTTGAAACATGCCGAAAAGATCATTAAACGAGTGCTTGCGGAAATACACCGGAAGTTCATTAACACGTTCAACCATGACCTATTGAAAAGGTCAGGCCTAATAAAGACTTGTCCATATGCCCAAGATAGGGTTTACAATATATAGATAGACATTGAACATGATATTCTCTGAAGTATTTAGATTGTTAAACCAAATAGTCAGTCACTCCAAGAAAACAACAACACTAATAGTAATTGAACTCATTTTCTTATCTTATGGGCCATTTTTGTTATGGCGATTACAGACGCCCCTTCTATAAAAAAAGATTATTGCGTCCTACGCTCATCCGAGGTTTGAGTCTAGTCTTGCATTTTTATTAGTGTTTTAAATGATATTAAGTTACTGTTTTTTTTTTCTGGTTTGATCAGGCAACCTATTCTTTGCCCGGGTGCCACTCGGGAAGAAAGAGTACTTATTTGTATTATTTTGTTATACATCGTGTATAATAGTGTCATTTAATGTCAGTATTGAGCAGTTTAGTGATCTACTAGCTGTACTCGTTTTATAACAAATCAGGACAATATATATGGGACTTCAAAAGGGTAACTGGTTCATAAACAATTATGGTCTTATTTTTAAAAAAGTGTTAGATTGTATTTTCTTCTTCTGTCAAATAGGCTGCAGAGCTGTATGCTCCCTTTGCATTCAATACCCGACAAACATATTTTGTTGTCTTTCTTAGACTGTTCTATGTTGTTGTAGAATGTGTTTAATTCTGGTCAGTTAAGGGGGGCAATAATGTATGTCTGATACTGGCCCTTTTGAGTCATGACTCATGACAGGTTGTTCTTGTTTTTTTATTCTCGAGAATGCGAATGTAATATTCTGTCCATTGTAGTGTTATATTGATGTTACATAGACATTACAGTGAGACTGTGACTTGTGCACAAAACTTCACCGTTCAGAAACAAAAGTGACCCATAGCAATAAAAATGTGTTCAACTTTTTAAAAAAAAGTGAGTCAAATATGTGTCCGTTTCACTTGAAATGATTAATTACCTTCTATGTTTTAAATATTTAACAAAAAGAAGAAAAAAAAAGAGAAAAAAAGACGACCTTAGAGGTAGCATAATAACAATGAAAAAATGTAAGTTATGAATAAATGAACGTGAAGATGTCAGACAAGAGAAAATGAACTATAGAAAGTAGAAAGATAAAGAGAAAATAATAAAATAACATGAAAGAAGAAGATGGGTGCTAGACTAATCGAATCCCTGTACTCGAGTAAAACAGTATCGAAGCAGTGATAGTATTTGTATAAGTAGTCGGTATAACCCACTGTGAAAGTACATGTACATACTGTGTATAGAGTGTGGGGAAACAATGACGACCTCAACTTGTGCAATCTCATTCATTTTGTAACAGGCGAGATTTTGTAAGAGATTGAGTTGTTTTTTTTGTTTTGTTTTGTCTGTCTCGTTTCTGAGACTGCAAAAAAAATTTAGTCGAAACTTACGATCAATTTAATGTTATTCTTATTTCGTACCTTATACAGAAGATCGTAGGCCTATAGCTTAGACACTGTCCATCTATTTCTATACAGAGGATTAAAGGGTACTACGAATATTAGTAGTTTGAGTCTTGTCCTGCATTTTGATTAAACTTGCTAATAATTGGAAGGAATTTGGTTTTCATGACTGGCTCAGGCAACCCATTCCATTACCGGTTGCAAATCGGGAATGATGTGTGCTAGA
The DNA here is from genome assembly GCA_949126835.1 of Anisus vortex. Lineage (NCBI taxonomy): Eukaryota > Metazoa > Mollusca > Gastropoda > Planorbidae > Anisus > Anisus vortex. The sequence continues at coordinate 11,018,048 of OX421502.1, read as the reverse complement.
CTAATCGAATCTCGCAACTAATTGCAACTCGGGAAGAAACAAACTTTGTCCTTTGATTCTAAAACGATACTCTTTTATTTTTGTCTAAGGTTCACCAATCGTTTTGTAAAGTGAACTATGCGTTGTGGTCTAGAGGCAGTGCCGAAAGTTCCAGGTTCGAATCATAAGGATTTTGGTTTCCACTTCTGGGTGGTGACTATGCGTCTACCCAGCCATGACCATCTTAGCTAGGTCTTGACCCAGGTCTGTTGTGTACCTGACATTAGTAGAGGAAAAGTAAAAGGCGGCTGAGCATTGTACTGCAAACGAAATCCCCTAGTAAGCTTAGGCTATGTCTTTATCTAAAAGGGGTTACTTTTTGTGTGTATAACATCTGCTAGCTATAACTCTATATGAAATGTATGAAATCTCTTTCCGTTCTACGACAGACTAAGAGGGAAGCCGAGCTATAATAAGAGCTCTACCTAAAGCTATTTGTGTTGCTGTTATTAGGCAACAGTAATTACGACTAGAGCCAATAGCATTCAGGGATGTAGAATCAGTTTTAAATAAAAGATCTAGGTTTGATAAAGTGTTTTAATGATGAAAATAAATTTTGACAAAGACACACAAATGGACACAAAGTAGCCAAGTCGAGAACCTGAGAGTTGTCGATTGCTGAACCGTTTCCTTTCTTATAAACTCACCAGTCACCTCCCGAACCCTATCAGCAGCTTACACCGTTTAACCACGTCACCCCAAAAAAATACACCAGGCATTATGGAAGGCAATAGAGGTCATTCCCCCATCCACGAGGTTTGCACCTTTCCTACTCCTTCACTCCTTTAGCCAAAAAGCTAATCACACCCTATATAGAGCTGAAACAGAATCCTGACACTTTAAATTTGCTGCTTGATTTACATTCACATTAAACGGCATGTCAATCACAGATGATTGCATCACATCCTTCTCCTTCTCATACTGAGTGTGTGTTTCTCTTTGCCTTTCGCAGACATTTCCTCTCCTTTTTTTTTTCCTCTTTCTTTCCCTCTCTCTCTCCTAATTTCACTATCTTTTTCTCTTCCTCACTTTCTTTTCCTCTGTCTCTCTCTTTTTCTCCCCGTCACTGGCTGTTTTCTTCCCGACTCTCTCGATTTCTCTCACTATCTTTCTGTCTCTCTGAATAACTCTTTCTCTATCCCCCCCCCCCCCACCTCTCTTTGTCACCTTTTATCTCGCCTTTTCCGTCCCGTTCTTTCTTATTACCAACCCCTTCGTGCGCGCTCTCTGTCAATCAACCTATGAATCTATCAATCTATGACTCTATCAATTTATCAACCCATGAATATATCAAACTATCAACCTAACAATCTACCAATCTATCAATCTTTCAAAATACCAACCTATCAACCTATGAATCTATCAACCTATGAATCTATCAATCTATGACTCTATCAATTTATCAACCCATGAATATATCAATCTATCAACCTAACAATCTACCAATCTATCTGTAATGAATTGGTTTGCTATAGTTAATGAACACACCAGACCAAAAAGCTGTACAGGACTAGTTATTTAATAATTACTTGAACAACACGATTAGCCTTCAATCGTGAGGGACCGGAAGACAACGTGCATCAAAATAAAAACACAGGAAGTGGACACAAATCTTAACTCTAATTAACGAAACATTCAGTGTCCAAATACCGATACACAAGTTATCACTACATCTCCCCCTTTTACGTTTAGTCATTCCGATATCTGGCAGGTGGATTAATGATACGTCCAGACCGAGTTGTCAAAACCGTAGAGCCAACAGGTGGGCCATGCGCCTGCTCTTGGGGTTCAAGGTGGGTTTCAGTAGTGTTATTATCCGGTTCTTGAGGGTTGGTAAAACCTGGATCTCCTTGAGGTTGAGGCATGCCATTCTGTTGTTCAGTAACAATGGCATCGTCCTTGTCAGGTAGGGTACCGATAGAGGTAGGAACAAATGTTGATGTTGGACGTAAGTGTTTTCTGTTCCTACGGAAAGTCCCAAAAGAAGTCTTGATTAGATATGATCTGGGAGCCACGCTTCTGATTACAGTGGCTGGATTTGTCCATTGTCGCTCATGGTCTAGTTTCTGTAAGACCTTGGTACCTGGCTCTAAAGGTGGAAGCTTTCTAGTACCATGACGTCTGTTATAGTAGATCTGATTTGCCCTTTTCCTTCCTTCGTCCTTTCCAAGAATAGACTTTCTTTCTATGATTTTTGGAGAGAGATTGACTGGCAATGTTGGTAGGATAGTTCTGATTTTACGACCCATCACTAACTCGGCGGGACTATACCCTGTGGCTGTAGTTGGTGATGATCTGTAGTTCATTAAAGCTAGAAAAAAGTCTGCTTGACTTAATATTTTCTTCGCTTCCTGCACTGCTCGTTCTGCCTCACCGTTGCTTTGGGCATAGTATGGCGAACTAGTAACGTGCAGGAAATTCCACTCTTCTGAAAACGTTTGGAATTCTCTGGAAGTAAATTGGCGACCGTTGTCAGTGACTAGTGATTCCGGGATTCCATGATGTGCAAAAATGGATTTAAATTTAGTAATGACGACCCCTGAGGTCATGCTAGAAAGTGGCAAGATCTCCAGATATCTCGAGTAGTAATCAACCACTACGAGATAATTGTGACCTTTGAAGTCACAAATGTCAGCACCGATCATCTGAAATGGTCTGCTGGGAAGTGGTGTTGACATGATGGGCTCTCTTCGGAAAGTTGGCATCTTCTGTTCACAATGTTGGCAAGAAGAAACGAGCTGCTGGATTTCGCCGCTAATTCCAGGCCACCATACAGACTGTTTCGCTCTCTCCCGACATTTTGTAATGCCCAAATGACCATCATGGATTCTGCTCAGAATTTCTGCTCTAAGTGACCTTGGTACTACTATTTGGGAACCTCTGATAAGCATGCCTTGATGAACGCTCAGTTCAAAGCGCACATTGTAGAAATCCTTGAGATATTGTTCAATATTTTTCATATATTTAGGCCAGCCATTTTCAGTGTACTTGATGGCAGTATTAATGATAGGGTCTTTCTCTGATTCACTTGCAAACTGTAAAAGTTTCGCATCGGACGCCGGCCAAGACATTCGAACTGAGTCTATATGAGAGTCAATATCCTGAATGAGGCGATCCACTTCTTTGTCCAACCCAACGTTTACTTGTTGTGGGCTGCGCGACAGTGTATCAGCAATGATAAGTTGTACGCCTGGTATGTAAGTAGCATGAACATTAAAGCGCATGAGCCTTATAAGCATTCTCTGGCAACGTATTGGTGTGTCTTGCAGGTCTCGAACATTGATCAAAGATATCAGTGGCTTGTGATCAGTCTGTAATGTGAATGATGGTAGTCCCATGAGGTACTTTTGAAGCTTTTCACAAGTCCATACTGCTGCCAAAAGTTCTTTTTCTATCTGCGCGTAATTCTTTTCTGCTGGAGTCAGGGTACGTGAGCAGAAAACTACAGGTTTGAGTTTACCATCACATTCTTGAAGAAGCACTCCACCAATTCCATAGGAACTTGCATCAACGCTTACAACACATGGCCTTAAAATGTCAAAGAATGCAAGTGTTGGTGTAGATGTGAGCATTTTCTTTACCTGTGTAAGTGCATTTATTTGAGATGATCCCCATGTCCAATGGTTTTTCTTCTCCAACAATTGTGTCAGAGGACGAATAATTGTGGATATGTTTGGAATGTATCTGCCCATGAAGTTTACCATGCCAAGTAGGCGACGTAACTCCTCAACATCTTGTGGCTCTGGCATGTCAATAATAGCAGAAACCTTGATAGGATCTGGGCTTATACCATCCTTACTGATGCGATGGCCCAGGAAATCAATTTCCTTCTTTCTGTACTCACACTTTTCTTGGTTTAGTTGAAGATTCACTTCATTCAGCCTTTTTAGAACTGCTGACAAGTGTTTTTCATGTTCTTTCTCTGTTTTACTAAAGACAAGAACATCATCAAAATAGCAAATTACGTTTTGCTCTTTTTCCAGAATGTTTTCCATCACCCTCTGGAAAATCTCAGGTGCACTTGTGATGCCAAATGGTAGCCTTTTATAATAGTATCGACCAAAAGGTGTTATAAAGGTAGTCAGCTTTGCAGTGGAACTGTCTAAAGGAATTTGCCAAAATCCGGAAGCTGCATCCAATTTTGAGAATACTGTTGCACCTTGAAGCTTGTGTAGTATATCATCTAATACAGGAAGCACATAGCGTTCCCGCTTCACTGCAGAATTGAGCTTCTTAAAGTCTGTACAAATACGAATTGATCCATTCTTCTTTAAGACTGGTACCATTGGAGCACACCAATCTGTTGCTTCGGTAATAGGTTCTATTACGCCTGCTTTTTCCATCCGTTGTAGTTCAACCATGACCTTGTCAATAAGAGGTATTGGCACTCTCCTTGCTGTAGGTAAGCTGTATGGCTCAGCATCTTTGCGAATTTTAATGGTAACCGGAGTGCACTTTATGTGTGTAGATAAGTCGAGAGGAACTGCTGCTCCGATTTCATTGATATTTTTCTGCACAAGACCCAGGGCATTAACTACGCCTCTACCCAAAAGACTGTCAGTCTCCTCATTAATAACAAAAAGACGAATTTGAAACTTTTTGTTCTGGAATGTAGCTGGAGCAGTAAATTCTCCCAAGTTCTGTAAGAAACCACCAGGACTTCGCAGAGTTGCAGTAGAATGAGTTAGTTTAGGACTAGGGCTTATCTTGTTATAAGTAGCTCTGGAAATAACACTAACATCAGCACCTGTGTCAATTTTAAAGTTAATTGGTAGATTGTGAATGTTAACTGTCACTCTCCATGGTGGCTCTGCAACTGTTGACAATATTGAGTCAAATGTGTATGACTGGGTAACTGTGTCATGATGCATAATACTGTGAACGTCACGATGTTGCTTTCGCTGACGACACACTGAGATGAAATGACCTAATTTACCACAGTGGCGACACGACTTGCCCTTTGCTGGACAGGCTGTCTTGTAATGGGATTGTCCACAATTTCCACATTTCTTAACAAAGTTGGCTGATTCTCCTTTATGTGAGACGAAAGTATTTCCTGTACTTTCCCTCCTTGCACTTCCTTCTCCCTTCCCACCGATCGATTGTGAATAAGTCTGGCGACGCGGAGCGCCAAACCTGACTGAGTCCGTTGACAAACCTCGCTGGTCCAACAATTGTCCCTTCACCATCTCATAGTGCCTAGCTATTTCAACAGCAGCATCCAAAGTCAGGTCTCTCTGCAGCTGCAGTTTTTGTGAGATCTCCCTATCTGTGAGTCCCAGTACGAGTCGATCTCTGATACTGTCGTTTTTATCAGAGAACTCACAATAGGCTGCTAATTCATACAGTGTTCGTATATATTGTTCTACACTTTCGCCTTCCTTTTGGCTACAGGTGTAAAATTTGGCTCTCTCATGTATGATATTTCGTTTGGGCGTAAAGTAACTATTGAATTTGCTTAGTATTAATTCAAAGTTTTCTTCAGGCCTGGATTGACCAGCCTCGAAAGTAAACGTAGAATAAATTTTTTCAGCATCTGCCCCCATTGCATAGATAAGGCTGCTTACTTGTACTGAGCCTTCTTCCTTGCCTAGCTTAGTGGCCATTCTGAATCTTAAGAACCGTTCTCTCCACTCGGGCCACTTCGTAGGCCAACTGAAGTCGAATTGCTCTGGCGGGTGAAATTTAGCCATAATACTTCTGACACCATGTAATGAATTGGTTTGCTATAGTTAATGAACACACCAGACCAAAAAGCTGTACAGGACTAGTTATTTAATAATTACTTGAACAACACGATTAGCCTTCAATCGTGAGGGACCGGAAGACAACGTGCATCAAAATAAAAACACAGGAAGTGGACACAAATCTTAACTCTAATTAACGAAACATTCAGTGTCCAAATACCGATACACAAGTTATCACTACACTATCAATCTTTCAAAATACCAACCTATCAACATATCAATCTATCAAAGTATGAATCTATCAATCTATCAATCTATCAATCTATCAACCTATGAATCTATCAATCTATCAATCTATCAACCTATGAATCTATCAACCTATGAATCTATCAATCTATCAATCTATCAACCTATGAATCTATCAATCTATCAACCTATGAATCTATCAATCTATCAATCTATCAACCTATGAATCTATCAATCTATCAATCTATCAACCTATGAATCTATCAATCTATCAACCTATGAATCTATCAATCTATCAATCTATCAACCTATGAATCTATCAATCTATCAATCTATCAACCTATGAATCTATCAATCTATCAATCTATCAACCTATGAATCTATCAATCTATCAACCTATGAATCTATCAATCTATCAATCTATCAACCTATGAATCTATCAATCTATCAATCTATCAACCTATGAATCTATCAATCTATCAACCTATGAATCTATCTATCTATCAATCTATCAACCTATGAATCTATCAATCTATCAATCTATCAACCTATGAATCTATCAATCTATCAATCTATCAACCTATGAATCTATCAATCTATCAACCTATGAATCGATTTTCTATGAATCTATCAATCTATCAAGCTATCAACCTAAAAGTCTATCAACCTATGAATATATCAATCTATCAACCTAATAATATACCACTCTATCAATCTTTCAAAATATCAAGCTATCAATCTATGAATCTATCAACCTAAAAATCTATCAATCTAAAAATCTAAAAACCTATCAATCAACCTATGAAATATATCAATCTATAAATCTATCAACCTATGAATCTATCAATCTATCAAGCTATCAACCTATGAATCTATCAACCTAAAAATATATTAACCTATCAACCTATCTATAACATATATCTCTATGTCAATCTTATGTACCGCCCCAGGGCAAAAGTTTCAGCGCAGCCCCCTTGCATACTTACGTGCTTGTTTAGTGCTATATTTGCTATATTTAGACTACATTTGCCGCCGCCCTGGAAGTGTCGCCCCGGGCATATGCCCCACTCTGCCCCCCCATGTGAGGGCAGTGTTTATCCCTATATTAATATATCAATCAATCTACCTATCAATCTATTAAACTATCAATCAATACATCAATCTATCTATCTATCTGTCTCTCTCTTGGTCTGTCTGTACGTCTGCATTTCTGTCTAGACGTCAATAGTGTACATATCAGTCTGTCAGGCCGTCTAGTTTATTTTCCTTCATTTTCTTTATACGCTATAAAACACGAGAACCGAATAAATCGCATAGTGCCAACGTGCCAAGGCAAATATTTCTCTAGACGTTGCTGAAGAGATGCTAAATCAGGCTAAACACGGTGCAGTATGTTGAGACACTCGTAAATTAAAGCTCAATTCTGGGGGCCCAAACTTGATTTCACCGGCTCTCCTTCACCGATAACTCGATTTTTCGACTCAATTGATTATTGATTTTGTACCCAGCGCGAGCCTGAACAGATGGTTATTTCAGGCCAGCGGGGAACACAAGTAGCAATTGTTAAGGATCCTGGTCAGTAGAGTTAGACCCCTTAAGTGGACTCGAGCTGGAGTTAATGAGATGCCCAAACAGTGTACAAAGTCTGGTAGTAAATTGAACAAGGACCTGCATTTCACCGCCGGTCACTTACTTGGTACCGATAAAAAAAAATGACTTCTTTAACACAGATATCATTGTAAAGTAATTTAATTGTTAACAACAGTCAGTTGTTTTGATAACAATTGACTAACTTTTCTCTGTAACTCTAACAATTGAATAACTTAAATATTGACTAACTTTTCTCTTTAACTCTTACAATTGAATAACTTTAATATGATAACAAATAAATTACTTTAATATGATAACAAATTAGGCCTATTTACAGAACTCTTATAACGATATATTTACTTTTTTCTTATAACGATATTACCTACTTTATTTCTTATAACGATTGACTCACTTTTTTCGTATATCGATAGACTTACTTTCCCAAACACCAATTAAAAGTTTAAAGCATCTGAGAATAGGCAACTATTAAGTTTCTTATCTGAAGTTACTATTATTTAAATACACAGCTTAAAAAAAAGAAGAAGGATAGGCCTACATTATCATTATGTCATTTCATTCCTTTTTATTGTGATCATTTAAAAAACAATAAATCCCTCATTTTTCATGTAAATCCTTTATAAACATTTTCGTCTTTCCGGATAGTAATCAATTTAGACCAAAGCTAGTATTAACCGTCAAAAGAATTACGCCATACACAAAGTGCAGTTAATATGTAAAGAATTTTAAAATGCGCAACATAAAGCGCAATGAAAAAACCACAACAAAAAACAACTTAACTGTACTAAATGATTTTTAGAGTGGGTCAGTTAGGTATTCAAAATGTTTATCCTGTCACTAAGTCAAAAAATTTTGCCAAGTTTATCGTTTAATAAAGGATTTTTTAAAAAAACATCCCGTTTATCGTTTATTAAAGGATTTTTTAAAAAATACATCCCTTCGCAAGCTACTCTGTGAAATTCTGAATATTTTCAAGTCTTTGGCTTTGTGTCCATGCAAGTTTTCATCATTTACATTATCGTTTTTTTTTTAAAGAATCTATATTATTAAAACTTTCTTAGCCTAGAGATTATATCCATGTTCTTAGTTGTATGTTAAATGCACTCTGAGCTTACATTATGTTTGTTGGCAGCGCTATACAAATATTATTAGGCTATTGTTATTTAAATTGTTACGAATCTCGGTCATAAATGAATGACGTAGTAAGGCATTGACCTCTTAACAAGTGCGTATCAGAGTCCAAGGCGACCAAGGTTTGACCTTTGTGCCCTGAGGGCAGTTTAAATAAAATAATTCGTCCAACCCCGTGGAAATTGGAGGATAATTCTGGATCGTAGTAATTATAGAGAAAGAGGTTAAAATGCGTATTAAGACCCTGTAGAATCTTCGATGATAGTTTTCTTTGTAAAGTTCCGACCTCCTTAAAGTTAGTTCAGTTTAAACGTTTGTAGAGTGAAGTCGCTATATTAATACTTGTACATATAATGTCATTTTGTTGAAATACTTATGTTACCATCAGTTGATGAGATTTATTGATCGTTTATATTGAGTCTACAATTTAAATAAAATTGTTTATTCAACAACTGGAGTTGTTTGATCTATCATTGTTGAGAAAGGTGTTGAAGATAATTATCACGAATATAACTACATTACTGCATAGACCTGTCAGTCAAGGAACCCCTAGCTTGGGCTACAGATTAGCAGAATCTAGAGACTTCTAATAAAGATACAACTATATTCATTGAATCCGATTTAACGAGTCGTAATAATAATAGTCATCAATCTAAAGGGCCATAACAGTTTGCGGGCTACGTCCGATATAGTTGTATAGTGAAGCATATATTCAAGTTGTGTTGTGTTGTGTGTTGGAGCAGTGACCTACTGAGCAAGCCTAATAACGCTGAATTCATTCTTCCGATTGGAAAAACGTAAGTTGGAAAAATTTACCATTTTATAAATCTCTTAACTAAAGAATGGAATTTATTGAAAATCCAGAAGAAGAAGTTTTGAAAACTTTATCCATAAAGAAGTTAAAAGAGATCGCTGAGATCTTGAAGATAGAAGTTACAGAGACTACACCATCGAGGACTGTGTTGACACAGCAGATAAAAGATGTGTTGATTGCGAGTGGAAAGTTGAAAGTAGAATCAAGCGCGGAGGGATATCAAGTTGAAGGTCAGACGTCGAAATCTATGTCAGAACAGTTTAGATTTCAGTTAGAAATGAAACGGATGGAAATAGAAGAAAAACGTCTTGATCGTGAGATAGAAGAAAAACGTCTTGAGATGGAAGATAACAAAAGTCAAAGAGAAAGTCAGGAAAGAATAGAGCTAGCGAAGATAGGAGCTACTAAAAAAGAATCTCATAATGATGTAGAGATGGCCAGATGGAAAAAGCTAGTCCCTACCTACATTGATAAAGAAAGTGAAATAGCTAATTTCTTCCAGACCTTTGAAATTTCTTGCAGAGATTTTAAGTTCCCAGAAGATAAATGGGGAATATTAGTCAGAACAGCTTTTACTCAGGGAAGGGCAAGAGATTGTGTTCTATTGTTAAAAGAGGAGCATTTAAATGATTATGAAGTCATTAAAGACACTGTACTTAAAGCCTATAACCAAATACCTGAAAGTTATCGGAAAAGGTTCCGTCAGTACACAATGTCCCCTTACCAAACTCACTTAGACTTCCTTAGAGCAGAAGAAAAGTTAATGGATCAGTGGATAAAATCCAGAAATATCTCCACATTAAAAGAATTGAAAGATATCATTCTTTTAGAGGATTTTATTAACAAAGTGAGGCCGGATATAAGAATGTATTTATCCGAGCGTGACATCACTGACCCACATAAGGCTGCTGATTTAGCGGAACAGTATACATTGTGTCATAGGACAGCTGGTGAAAAGAATTTTAATAGGGCACAACGGCAAGCAGAAAACACACCACAAAAACATCGTGAAAAAGAGCATTTTGTGAAACAAAATGATGTTAATAAAAGACCTGTCAACAAAAACGTCCAATGTACTTTTTGTAAAAGAACAGGACATAGCATTGAAGACTGTTGGAACATATGGAAAGAAAAAGGACCTAATAAAGTGGTAATGTGCGTCAGACATGCACCAATACAGAATGTACAAGAAAGCGAAGATACAAACGAACTGAATTCGAAGAAAGATTCTTCTAAACCAGAAACACTGAGGGTGGATTTGCCTGAGAGCAAAAGTCAGAAGGTAGAGAAATCTACAACTGAAGATAATGAGGATAAATATCCTGATTATAAATACAGAATGGCTACTATTGGATTAATTGTCCAAGTCCACAGAGACGAGAAAGTAGACCAAAGTATTTTTGACTCGAACAAGAGTCTGAAGTCATCGAAAGATGAAACGACACCCGAAAGTCATGGTCAAGGGAAGAATAAAATTGACACAGAGACCCTGTGCAGTTTTCAACCGTTCATTAGTGAAGGTTGTGTGGCCTTACAAAAGGAAGGACCACTGAAGTCCGTAAACATATTACGAGACACAGGAGCATCATTAACACTGCTGCTTAAAGATGTATTACTATTGAATGATAATACATTGACAGGACAGACTGTCCTATTGAGAGGTTTTGAATGGAAAGAAGTAATACCTCTACATAGGATATACCTCTCATCTGGCTTGGTGACAGGATATGTGACAGTTGGAGTAATATCAAAACTTCCTGTTGAGGGCATATCTGTTATCCTAGCAAATGATTTGGCGAAAGGGAGGGTGAGACCTGAACTGATTGTGAAGGAAAATCCAGACCCTAGTCCTATGGTGGAGACAGGAAAAGAAAAAGAACTTTATCCTGTAGGTGATGTCATAAAAGGTATGACACCACAGAAAAAGAAAGAAGAAATTCTCTCACAAGAAAAGGAAAAGAAAGAAGAAATTCTCCCACGAGAGAAGAAAGAGGAAGAAGAAGTGGAACTTGATACTACTATTTTCTCCATGATTGAAGATTGTCCGAAAGGAAATGAACAATCAAAGAAGTCATCACAAAATGAATTGATTGCTGAGCAGAAAGTAGACCCAGAGTTGCTACAGTTGCATGAGAAAGCTGTCGACGGGAAAGAAAATCCTACTACTGATGTCTATGAACAGATAGACCACAGCATGAACAAACAACAATGTAAACCTGCAGTTGCCGGTACAGATGAAGATTTGAGGAGCATCACTGAAGAAACGAGTGCGGAGAGCTGGACCGAAACTATCAAAAGCTATGGGTTACTACAATCCATACCGACAGATCGAAGGACCAACTTCGCCTCGGAACTCTTCAATCCAGTACTAAAGAACTTATGCCTGGAGCAGGAGATGTCAACTGAATCCTATCCGGAAAGTCGAGGAGCCTATGGACCAATCTTTGGACCCACTGTCCAAGTACCACTCAAACTACTTCAAGAGGAATGGCAGACCGAATTGGACCTCCTTGGGCTGATCAAGTACCTAGATAAGTACATAATTTTTTTGTCTGACATAACTGTTTTTGTTAGAAAAAAATTGTACACTGCTCACATGCAGAGGCCATTGTTGTGTGATGAAAGAAAGGCAAAAATATTATATCATTTGAAAATGATAAAGCCTTACCTTCTGAAAACAATTGGAATAAGCTTGATGTTGTTAACATTGTTACTCTTATTTGTAAAATGTATGCCTGGAGTACAGGATGAATTGAATGACAAATTCACTGATAGTTAGTTACCAAACTTACTATTTTAAAACTAAATCCCTTACTTGTGATGAAAAAGGACTGAGTAAAAGTATTGTTAGAGTAAATATCATTATAGTGTGATATTTCTAAACAAACTTGTTAGGTTGAGCATTTAAAATAATTGCTATAAGAGAAAAAGATCAGTTTTATCCGCAGAATTGGTTTCTAAATCAGAGGACATTATAAATGTGGACTGATTATAAGATATGTTTGAGAATCTCTGGAAATGATAATTGAAACATTTGTCAGAGAGGATAATTTGATTGAAAAAGATGTAAATGGTTTTAAGAAAAGAGAATTTTTCTATCACTAAAGTATTGAGAAATGTTTTATGATTGTACCATGGAAAATATTTTATCATGTACTGTTGTTGAAATAATTGCACTGAGTCAGTATGCAAATTTCTTCTATGTGAATTTATTCATTTGTAATATTATCATTGAATGTATGATAATGTAGGGTAAAAATAGTTGCTGCAAGACAGAACTATGACTAAAAAGAATTCCAAGAATTGTATTATATATGATTTTTCACTTTTAGGATACTGTTACATGAAAAGCAGACCAGAAGTGAAACTAATGTAAAATAAAACTTATCCTTGTTTTGTATAAATTTAGGATGTGCCACTGATTTGACACTGTAAACCAGAATGGTTGAGAATTTCATGGTTGAGAATTTATAATGTTGACATACCAATGTTCAACAAATGTATTATTAATTAAGGATTTCATGTCAAGATTGTAAAACTAATCTATTTTTTTTCTGTATGAGTTAAAATAGATTGAATGAATTGTACTGACAATCAAAAGATTGGGTAGACCTGAACACTGAGAAAGTAACAGGAGAACCTAGAACCTATGAATAAAACCTTTATGGAAAATGGAAAAGAGCAATGTACACCACTGAAAAGATTGGAAATGGAATGTTTTACCACACCAGTCAAACTAGCAGTTTGTTTTGTACATAAATTGTTAAATTGATTTCTGTCTGAAAAAAAAAATTAATAGTCTATGCTCTTTTAAAGTCTTTAATCTTTTGTACGTACATAATATTGTATTTGAAATGTCTTTAATGTAATCTAAAGAAAATAAGAACTTACTATTTAGTACTAAGATTGTATGAAGATAATATAATCTGCTTTGATTGATAGTTAATTAAGTAAATTAACCAATTTGTTTTAAGTAAATCCATGATTGTCTGAATGTGTCAATTTAAAACTGCTACGATGTGAACTCTTTTAAAAAAGAAAATAAGGCCATAGGAAGGTCATGAAAAAAATGAGAAATTGAAATATTTTTTATGAAATTGTCTATAAACTATTTTAATTCTGGAACAGACTAAGTTTAATTTCCTTAAACTAACATAAATTAATTTAATTTTGAGATGATAGTTGTTAAAGAATGCTCATTTAATACGATCACCTTTTAATCGCGTAGAGACTATTTTGACCTAAAGCGGTGATGAGGTAAAAATTTGCATAGTGTCATGTATATTGTTTTTCCAAGAATTGGAACACGCAATGTTTATTCCTCTCTCTCTCTCTTTTCTTACTACACACAATATTAGGACGTTTAGTAGGAAAACAAAAGGTTCTAGGTAATGTTGGGATTCTGTGTTGATCTCAAATTCTCAGAGTCTGGGAACGACTCATTATTTAATAGAGGAAGTTCCTATCGTTTTTGTTATGAGTTTTGTAATGATACCATGATTTTCACCCCTACTGGTAATGGGTCTATGCCTTGCACCACTCGGATAGTATTTAATGATTTGTTTTGTCTGAAAGACAGAGAGTTTCAAAATATGTTCCTTTGAGAACGTTTGTGTTTGCACTATTTTATTCTAACTGTACATAATAGATATATTGTATATATTGAACATACCACCTGAAATAAACTATCAACAACAGTTACACTGAAGCTTCCTTGTCAAGTTCCTATTATATTGTGTTGTATACATTACAATAAGATTGATCTACTACTCTAATGTACAAGAAAGGAAATGTTGGAATACAAATACTGAATTTGTGCCCAGGACTATAAGAAGAGTTCGTGTAATACTGAAACATAAATACTAATAATTAAAGTCTCCCCTAGGACTAACGAGAATTATCAGCAAGATCTACACAGCTCTGGCCACAAGGGGATTGTGGACGTAACAAAATTTGGTGGTCTCGCCCGGTATATTTGAGTTCTACTTTTCCTGACCTAGGATTGACAAGATTTGGTAGTCTCGTTCGGTAGATTTGAGTTCTACTTTTCTTGATCTAGGATTGGAAAAAATTTGTTGATCTCGTCTGGAAAATTTGAGTTATATTTTTTCCTGACCTATAAATATTTTGTGACATTAGTAGTACTGAGAGCGGCATATTTGTGTTTCGTTTTCTAGGACTGTGAAACTATTCTTTTTAAAAAGAGGAGAGAACTGGTTTGCGTTTTTATTCCTTGGGAAGTGTGAAGATTCCACGAAGTGTTTAATATTATATTGTGCAAATTTCTGGACAAATCGTAAGTTGGAACTTTATATTTTATTATACAATATATACTCTACTATAACAAATATTTCGAACGCTATACTATGGCTTCGAATATATCAAGTGAGGAACTTAATGCCATGTCATTTGCTGAACTAAAAGAATTAGCTGAGTCCTTTGGGATTGAGGCAGGACAGGCAAGACCTAATCGTAATCGTTTGACCAAAGAAATTATGACATGTTTGAACGGGCAGAATGCCATGAACACTGGTAGTGTAGTTGAAGTGGGACAGAACGATATCAATGAAGGTTATGTAGCTCCCAGTGGGGGCGAGGTAATTGCCCACGGAGACGAGGTAAGAAATATGTCATCTAGATCATCAAACAATGATGAAGATGAAGGGTTGAGTGAAAACCTAAAATTCCAATTAGCTATGAAGAGAATGGAATTGGAAAGAATTAGGATAGAAAATGAAAGAATTAGGATAGAAACTGAAAGGGAAAATGAAAGAATTAGGATAGAAACTGAAAGGGAAAATGAAAGAATTAGGATAGAAACTGAAAGGGAAAATGAAAGAATTAGGATTGAAAGCAGAGAAAGGATAGAGATGGCACGCATGAACAGACCTGACCATCGTAGGGACAGCAATGGTATGGATATTAGCGCAATGAAGCAACACTTGCCTATATTCAGAGAAGAAGATGTTCAAGATTTCTTTTTGCTTTTTGAGAGGATAGCTGTAGATTATCAGTTCCCTGATGATAAGATGGCTTTATTGTTAAGGTCAACTCTCAACAAAGGAAAAGCATTGGACGTAGTGTTGAGTTTAACACCCGAGGAAATAAATGACTATGAAGTAATCAAAGATAGGGTGCTAAAAAGTTATTCCCTGACACCAGAAAAATATAGAAAGCTATTTAGAGACAGAAAGAAGGCATATGATCAAACTCATGTAGACTTTTTGAGACAAAAGGAGAAAATGTTAGAACAGTGGCTAAGGTCACAGAATGTAAGTGAGTTTGATAAACTCAAGAACCTAATATTGTTTGAGGAATTCAATGATTGTATTCGAGTGGATATTAAAACCCACATCTCAGACCGAGGGGTTGAAGATGTGCATGAAGCTGCTAGATTGGCAGATAACTATGCCATAATTCACGCCAGCATAAAGCCATATTATGCTGACAAACCCAAAGTGCATAAACCAGAGCCCAAGGAGGCTAGTAAACCAAAAGAGACAAGTGAAAACAATAATAAGAACAGTGGTGTAAATAATAATAGTAACTTAGTTCATTTCAGGAAGCAGACAGATGTAAATAAAGCAAAGGTGGTATGTTTCAATTGCAAGAAAGAGGGCCACATGAAGAAAGATTGTTGGATCCTTACCAAGAAGCAAGGTGCTATTCTACACTGTGCCAGAGTGCAGAAAGATAACAAGCAGACAGAAGAAGTGTGCAACACAGGGTCAAGAAACTCAAAAGAAATGCGGCCGGCATCGCCCATAGTTGTGGAGTCGATGGTTTTTGAGAACAGTCGATCTAAGGTAAAAGAGAATAGCTGTACTCAATCTATTATGCTTTCAGAAGGCCGTGAGGAACAGATGGTTCCTGAAGTCCCGGAAGAGGACGACCTATCCGATTTTCGACCCTTTGTCTACGAGGGGACAGTGTCGACAGAAGTCGATGTACTCAGCAAGAAGAAAATACAGATATTACGTGACACGGGTTCTGCTGTCAGCGTGATCCTGGAGGGCAGTGTGCCATTAACGGATGCCACCAGTACCGGTGAGTCTGTTGTGCTGAGAGGTGCTAGTATGGAGGCTGTGGAAGCTCCACTGCACAGAATAAAACTCGAGTCGGATATTTTTACAGGTAACATCGTAGTGGGAGTGTGGCGCGCACTACCCGTCAAAGGCGTTTCCATGATATTAGGAAATGACATTATGGGCGGCAGAGTCACGGTCGAGCCCATGGTTAAAGTGTTGGAGACAAAGATGGCGGAGGACAAAAACCTACGTCCTGCCAATGAACGCCCAACATGTGCACTGACAAGAGCAATGCAGAAAAAGAAGTCGGTAAAGACTCCTGCTACGCCGTGTAGTGCAACGAAAGATGTGTTTGTCTGTTCTGAAGACACACATGCGAATGAAACAGTGATAACAGAAACACCTGACATCGATTTAAGTGCTACGTTCTTTGCTGAACTAACAACTGGTGATGCAACAGAGAACGATAACATTTTGTCACCAAAGCAGAAATTGGTGAAAGAACAATTTAATGACGAAGTAATAATGCAACTCAGAATGAAAGCTGTTGATGAAAAGACTGCAGATGCGATGGCGGAATGTTTCTACATGAAAGATGAAGTGTTGATGAGAAAGTCGAAACCGCTCAACTCAGGTACAAACGAGTGGGACAGTATTCACCAGATTGTAATACCTAAGTGCTATCGTCAAGATGTACTGCGTATGGCGCATGATCTTCCTTTCGCTGGTCACATGGGAGTCCGGAAAACGCACCACCGTATCCTTCCCTACTTCTACTGGCCAGGACTGAGAAGAGATGTCGAACAATACTGCAAGACTTGCCACGTATGCCAAATGGTAGGACGTCCTAACCAACGAATTCCTGTCGCTCCACTCCAGCCGATACCAGCGTTCGACGAACCATTCAGTCATATACTCATTGATTGCGTGGGCCCGTTGCCGAAAACAAAAGCCGGTTTTCAATACCTGCTCACAGTCATGTGTTCATCCACTCGCTTCCCGGAAGCCATTCCGTTGCGGAACATAACAACAGTGAAGGTGGTAGACGCCCTGACAAATTTCTTCACACGTTATGGCCTACCGAAGACAGTACAGTCCGACCAGGGGACTAACTTTACTTCGAACATTTTCAAACAAGTCATGGAACAATTAGGGATAAGCCATAGGCTATCAAGTGCCTATCATCCTGAGAGCCAGGGAGCTCTGGAAAGGTTTCATCAGACATTAAAATCGATGCTTAAAAAGTACTGTTATGAAAACGAGAAAGACTGGGATAAGGGTGTGCCTTATGTACTGTTCGCTGCAAGGGAGGCCACTCAGGAATCCCTGGGGTTTAGCCCATTCGAACTTGTGTATGGACACTCAGTCAGAGGTCCGTTGAAACTTCTACATGAAACTTGGCTAACGGACAGTGAACCGATTGGACTTTTGTCATATGTAGATAAATTTAAAAATAGGCTTTATCATGCTTTTAACCATGTGAAGATTCATTTTCCACAGAAGCAGGAGCGTATGAGACAGAACTATGACCGTAAAGCTACAGCTAGAACTTTTGCACCAGGTGACAAAGTTCTTGTGTTTCTACCTTTGCAAAATCAGCCTTTAAGTGCAAAGTTTAGTGGACCCTATGAGATAGAGTCAAAGCTTGGCGGGGTCAATTATTTGATAAAGACTCCTGACCGGAGACAAAAACAGAGGGTATGCCATATTAATTTACTTAAGCCTTATGTTTCCAGGGAAAAGAGTAAACCACGGGAGGTCCCCAGGATTTCATTAGCTAGGGTCCCGACGGATTTATCTAGGATAGAATATAAGTTTGCAGAAAGTAAACTTAATAATACAGATGCCCTTAAGAGTTTAGATACAAGGCTAGAACATCTTCCGGTAGAAGATAAGGAGAAGATTATTGAGCTGGTACATGAATATAAGTCACTGTTTACAGATGTTCCCAGGAGGACACATCTAATAGAACACGATGTAGTATTAACTGAGGGTGCCAGGCCAATTAAACAGCATCCATATAGAGTTAACCCCATCAGACTTGAACATATTAGAGCAGAGGTGAAGTATATGTTAGAAAATGACATAGTGGAAGAATGTGATAGCGAATGGTCTTCACCCTGTGTGTTGGTACCAAAAGCCGACAACACATTGCGGTTTTGTACAGACTTTAGGAAATTAAATAATTTGACAAAGACTGACTCGTATCCCATTCCTCGTATTGATGACCTCATTGATAAGATAGGTGATGCGACGTATGTGACAAAAATTGATCTTCTCTCCGCGTACTTTCAGATTCCTTTGACGCCACGGGCACAGGAAGTATCCGCCTTTGTGACACCTGACGGACTTTACAGGTATAAGGTCATGCCATTCGGACTCCGTAATGCCCCTGCGACGTTTCAAAGGCTTATAAACACCCTCACTCGCGGTATCTTCCAGTGTAATGCCTACCTCGACGACATAGTGGTGTATAGTACAGATTTCAAGACACATGTCAGTCAACTACGACACTTGTTTGAACGACTGAATGACGCCAATTTGACAATAAACCTGGCTAAGAGTCAGTTTGGACATGCCACTATCGAGTATCTTGGACATGTAGTGGGTGGTGGAAAGGTTAAACCAGTAAATGCTAAAATAGAAGCTATTCAGAATGTCCCAGTGCCACAGACAAGGAAACAACTCCGTAGTTACCTTGGAATGGCCGGGTATTATCGTAAGTTTTGCCAGGACTTTTCTACGGTAGCTTGCCCCTTAACTGACCTACTAAAGAAGAACAATCGCTTTGTTTGGTCTGACAAGTGCCAAAAGGCGTTTGATGAGTTGAAGTTAAGATTATCCAGGGCACCTATTTTGGTGACCCCGCGTTTTGATAGACCCTTTAAAATTGCAGTAGACGCGTGCGATACTGGGATGGGAGCGGTGCTGACTCAGCAGGATGACCACGGAGAGGAGCACCCGGTGTGCTACCACTCACAGAAATTCAATATCCATGAACGTAATTATAATACAAGTGAGAAGGAACTTTTAGGGTTGATCCTAGCGTTAAAACAGTTTGATTTCTATGTAAACAGCTCTGGGTACCCGATAGAAATACTGACCGACCACAACCCTCTGACTTTTCTCTCCAGGGTCAAGCAAAACCAGAGGCTTGTTAGATGGAGCTTATTCCTCCAAGCCTATGACTTAAACATAAAACACCTGAGGGGTAGAGACAACGTCACAGCTGATACTCTATCTCGGGTGCTACATGATTGACTGAATAACCCCATACTTCTTTTTCAGATCATCTCACTTATTCATTAAGAATGTGTCATGATAACCTATCATTCGTTTGAATTTTGATTATGGAATACCTATAGAATACTTGTATCATACAGAAGTCAAGTCTTTTGAAAGTATTAATAATTCTTATAATCATGTATAATATTGATGTTCTGATATATTTTAAATTCATTTGATTATGGAAAAGAAATTCCATTTAAATGTTGATGCATGATGCAATAAATATATAATATGCACGTATTTACTTGATATGGATGGATAAAAGTAATTGTCATCACATGCAATTAAGTGGAAAAACTTTGAGCTAGTTGATTTATTATCTTGTTTTATTTTAGTTAATGAATGGAACTAAATAATAATATGTACAATTTTTATCTTAGAAAGAGATGTAATATCAATTGGTATAAATTAATAGATAATATTGGAAATCTATTGCTAAATTGTTATATCATGGTAATAGAATGGGAAAAACTAGTGGATATTCACTATGTTGTATATAGGTTGTTATATATTCCATATATCCAGGAACGGAGGGAAACAAAGGTACCTAAAGGTATGCACTCATTCAACCCTGAACAAACTTTTATATTAAACTTTCAAATTTGCCAAAAACGCATAATAGTGGATTACATTTTAATATTGAGATTACTGTAGTAATCGTAACTATAGCGTATTTTCTCCTCATATTTGAGAAAAGGGGAAGTATCATCATCTTAGGTATGAACCCTGTTAATGTCAAGTTGACACTGTAATTTAAAGGGGAAGTAACCTATAGTTTGATTCGAGTTACGTATTACTTATCTTTTGGTTTGTATATTAGAAGTAAACTGTTGAAAATTGACAGAGTTTGAGCAATGTTATATTTGTTTAAATAGATTAAGACTTTTTGCAAATTTTGGTGAAATCCACACAACTGTACATAGTTAAAATAAGAATGACTAGAATATTTTTTAATTATTTGTACTTGTTGAGACATTAGTTAATATTAATACTAACGGGGAAATATTTGTCCATCACGTTATAATCACAATTACCATTGGGTAGTGACACTTTTTATAATTTAGTTGTGCCAGTGAGCCATGTTTGCTTAAATTGTCTTATAATCTTCCATTGATTGTTGGTTGTTAAAACGATAGTGTTAAGTACGAAAAATGTACCATGTTGAGTATTACTTGGGTAATTATGGTACATTATTTCTTTCATTGGGTGGGGGCGTGTCATGTATATTGTTTTTCCAAGAATTGGAACACGCAATGTTTATTCCTCTCTCTCTCTCTTTTCTTACTACACACAATATTAGGACGTTTAGTAGGAAAACAAAAGGTTCTAGGTAATGTTGGGATTCTGTGTTGATCTCAAATTCTCAGAGTCTGGGAACGACTCATTATTTAATAGGGGAAGTTCCTATCGTTTTTGTTATGAGTTTTGTAATGATACCATGATTTTCACCCCTACTGGTAATGGGTCTATGCCTTGCACCACTCGGATAGTATTTAATGATTTGTTTTGTCTGAAAGACAGAGAGTTTCAAAATATGTTCCTTTGAGAACGTTTGTGTTTGCACTATTTTATTTTAACTGTACATAATAGATATATTGTATATATTGAACATACCACCTGAAATAAACTATCAACAACAGTTACACTGAAGCTTCCTTGTCAAGTTCCTATTATATTGTGTTGTATACATTACAATAAGATTGATCTACTACTCTAATGTACAAGAAAGGAAATGTTGGAATACAAATACTGAATTTGTGCCCAGGACTATAGGAAGAGTTCGTGTAATACTGAAACATAAATACTAATAATTAAAGTCTCCCCTAGGACTAACGAGAATTATCAGCAAGATCTACACAGCTCTGGCCACAAGGGGATTGTGGACGTAACAATAGTGATGTCAATATTGTTAGAATCAATTGGGAATGAGAGAGGAAAAAAAGAGAGAGAGAGAGAAATGCGGAATTGACCTACATTTTGGGTCGCGTCACCGACAGTTGTCTAATGTTGTCCAAGCCTACAGGCTGAAAAAAATACTGTCGAGACAATGATCGTGTTGTTGTGTAATTAGGTCAAGCCTAGTAGTATTTTTTCATCAAGAGCGAGTTTTTTCTCCTTATGAAAAAATAAGTCGTGTCTGAATAGACATTAAGTGATTTTTTCTTTTGTTGTATAATTACAAATTGTAAAAGATATTAGTTTATAATTAAATGGACGAGAGAGTTTTTATTACAGGGGAATGTTCAATGTAATAGAAATTATTAACTTGTATTATATTATATCTATTAAGAATGATTATGTATTTTTCTTGTATACAAGATTTAGATAAACAATTTAATTGTCCATTGTTTTGAATTAAAAATTGAATGATTGAATGACTGTAGTTAAGCCATTTGATAAGATGAACTTATATTGCATATATTATATGTTATTGTAATCAGTTTGATTGAATTAGTGGAATAGCCAATTGAACTGTATTGTATTTTTCCCCGGAATATTTTCTTTTATAATTATTCCTTAAAATTAACATTTTTTTTGTATTGTTAAAATGTAAAAGAAATAATTATAAAACTTTTTAAGGGTGGTCGTGTTACGAATCTCGGTCATAAATGAATGACGTAGTAAGGCATTGACCTCTTAACAAGTGCGTATCAGAGTCCAAGGCGACCAAGGTTTGACCTTTGTGCCCTGAGGGCAGTTTAAATAAAATAATTCGTCCAACCCCGTGGAAATTGGAGGATAATTCTGGATCGTAGTAATCATAGAGAAAGAGGTTAAAATGCGTATTAAGACCCTGTAGAATCTTCGATGATAGTTTTCTTTGTAAAGTTCCGACCTCCTTAAAGTTAGTTCAGTTTAAACGTTTGTAGAGTGAAGTCGCTATATTAATACTTGTACATATAATGTCATTTTGTTGAAATACTTATGTTACCATCAGTTGATGAGATTTATTGATCATTTATATTGAGTCTACAATTTAAATAAAATTGTTTATTCAACAACTGGAGTTGTTTGATCTATCATTGTTGAGAAAGGTGTTGAAGATAATTATCACGAATATAACTACATTACTGCATAGACCTGTCAGTCAAGGAACCCCTAGCTTGGGCTACAGATTAGCAGAATCTGTATTAAAAAAAATTAAATTACTGCTTAGCATGTTAAAATTAATAAAAAAAAAATGAAAATAATTTCGTAATTTGAAATGAAAATTCATAATGACAGTTTAAAAAATTAAAAATAGCACTGTAATAATAATAATAATGTATCGAGGTCATAATTTCGCATTCTGGCGAAGGCTAGGATTTGTTCCAGTGGATGGACAGTATCCCTGAGTCTACAACCAGCTCTGTTGCATACATGTCAGGTAGTTGGAGCTAAGTAAGGTGGCTGAGCATTGTGCTGGCCACTCCATCCCCGAGTATGCCGTGTTCACAGAAACTTGCGAACGATGCTTCACTTGCCCAATAGAAGAACTTTGTCTAAGGGGATACTTACTTTATTGTAGCTATTACATATTTTTAAAACTACATCAACGTTATGTAATTCTACAAACTACTTATAGACCTATATATTTACTATATTGGCGACTTATTGGTTTAGTTGTAGCCTATAATTGGAACATCTTAAATATTTAGCTCTACATTATTTTAACCTTTCTTGTCTAATTACAGACGCGCCTTCTATAAAGGAGATTATCGTGTCATGCGCTCAACCGTGGTCTGTCTAGTCTTGCTTTTTTATTAGTGTTTGAAATGATGTTAAGTTACTGGTTTTACTGGTTTGTTCAAGCAACCCATTCCATGCCCGAATGCCACTCGGGAAGAAAGAGTACTTATATGCAATGAACACTGCTTAAAAAATATAGAGATCAAAGGGGTCTGAACAGGCCCGGATTTAGAGACCCCAGGGCCCCTAGGCACTTGACATTTGGGGCCCCCCCACCATCTCGAAGCTATTTTGGAAATTTGGCAAATTACATGCACTAGTACAGAACATATCATTTTTAATCGACTTTAATGACTTTCATAAACATCAGAATAATACAGTCTATGTTACTATAGTTACGTTATTCTATAAAATTTATAGAATCATATCATACGACGAACTGTCTTCTGTGCAAAAGAACGAATGACTTTATCATAGTCAATTGTATTATTTCTGACTCTATGTACATTACAGAGAGTGAATTGAGCCTGTTCTCTCCTAAGTTAGATCTTAAGTAATTTTTTACTCTCTTTAGCACTGAAAACGACCGTTCTGCTGAGCAGTTTGACGCTGTTGAACACAAAAGCATTCGGAACGCAATTCCTACGTTTAGATAAATATCCAAAATCCTTTTTCCGATAAGTATTTGTATAGCTTCAGTGACGATAACGCCATAACTTCATCATTCGAAGACAAATGAGCTTGCAGGTGCATACACACGTTTACCAAAGTCCTATCCAAATCCCCAGATAAAAAGTTATAAGGTTTCTGTTTCCTTCACGGATGTCTTTAGATTTCAAACGATGTAGTTTCTTAGGAAAGTCAAACTTTTTACTTAACTCCTCATAAGCAGTTCCGCGTCTCCGTAGTTCTGTAATTAGTCTGTCTATAATGACCATTATAAATGGTATCTCTGAATCTGTCCCTGCTAGAGTGTTCGGTCTAGTTTCCTTTTTATTCGACGAACTGGACTTTTTGCTTACGTTTCCTCTGCACATGTTATATGCATAGCTATTTTCACCGGATTTTTCAATATCTTTGGCCTCATAATGATCAAAGGTACTGGGTTTCCATAAGTGTTCTAGGTAAGTTACCAAATACTGATACAGTTCAACGATCGTACCCAGGTGGATGGTAACAGATTGGAGAGATTTTTTACTTTGTTGAACCTTTCCAAGATGTCATTCCAGAGAAGTGACAAAAAGCAAGTTTTCATCCAGTCTAATGAATTCAGAAGACCTGAAGCCTCAGAGCGCGTAGGTTTTCATTTGAATCATTGGCAATTATCTGAAGAGCTGCCACGATCTCATGCCCGGGGCAACTTAAACTTCGGAATTCGTCAGCTCGAGCAGACCATCTTGTCTGAGAAAGACTCTCGACTGTTGAATTTGACTTCAGTTTCGACAGCAAAATTTCCCATATGTGTGTTGATGCCGAAAAAAGCAATATAAAATGACTGCAGAGATAGAGAAATATTTGACATGTTTTATCTCAGCCACGATTGTATTTATGACCTTTTCTGCCATGATATTGATCATTTCATCGCATATTTTTGACGAAAGATATGATGTTGTGCCACTTCCTTTGTTACCGTGACGTTTTATGTGTAAGTCCAGAAAAGGATATAAAAGTTCTAGGGTCATAACATAGTTCCCACTGATTTTTGATCCAAATCTCTCATGGGAACCTCTAAACGGCAATCCGCGTCCAGAAAGTGACCTCACAATAGCCCCATGGAACTCAGGGCTGTAAGTTATATTATGAGCCCCTGTTTTGGAAAAATGTAATAAAAATATTTAATATAATATTATTTTCGATAAAGCTTTTTGATAAGGCAAGCCAGGCTTTTGAGCTAATGTAAAGATTCCGCCACCGGGGCCCCTAGGCTGGCTGGGCCTTGTGGGCCTAGGCGGAAATCCGGGCCTGGGTCTGAAGGGATCCTTTACAATGATTTTAATTAAAACATTTTTTTTTTACAATTTTATTATGTGTGTTTATTTCTTGTTCTCAAATCTGGACGAGGAAAGTGCAAATCGTGCAGAAGGTAAAGTTAGAACAACACCCCCCTTTCGGCTAGCAAACTGTTTCTCCGCCCCTGGCTGCAAACAAATACCAGGCACCGTGCAGGAACACACAAACGATGAAATATTTACGTAAAGGTGTGGATGCCAGGACGAGATAAGTTCCATACCGCGGGGATCCGCACACTTGGAATGTCATGCCTAGGTTTTTCTACACGAATCTATGTTTCACGATTTAATTTTATTTAGAGTTTAGAGAGTATCTTGTTTTTGATTTATGATTCCAAATACTTTCTTTTTAATTAATGACTTTTGTATCATTTGTTTTGGGGCACGGTAGCCGAGCGGCAGCACGTTCGACTGGCGATCCGAAGGTAAAAGAAACGCTGCTTCAAAAGCCATATAATCAGTTTAGTCCGAACTTAGACCGAAGGGTAGCCTACTTTACTTTATAGCCAAATTCGACGGCGTTGCCTGGGAAAAAAATACATAGGCCTTAAGTTACTGATACTTTTTATGAACTACAGCTAGATCTATACTAATTTGACAAATATAATAATTAATTATTTATTGAAAACATTTTGGAGAGGTATTTGAAATAAATATTGTAATCGGCTTAAAAACTGGCATGTCTTTTTATTTATCAAAAAGTTTGGACTATCCCTGGATGAGACTAGAACACCCGTCTCCTGCATGCCTCTAAAATATAATTCTTAGATTTTATTTACTGAAAACATTTTAGGACATCTTTTTTAAGTCCTGAAGTTCCATACAATCTTTAAACAAATGTAATATTAATGGACATTTTTAAAAAGTAGAAACATAAAAAAAAAACGTAGGCCTATCAGTCGGGAATCGAACCCAGGTCGCTCGCATGGCAGTCGCATACCACTCAGCTAGAAAGGACACATGCAGACTGCGAGATCACAAAAGTAAAATATGATACAATAAGGTCATGTGTCTTTAAATTAACCAAAATGGGGGTCGGGATCAACACACACAGTCTACTTTTTATATATAGATAGACGCTAATTCTACAATGAAGAGCTTCCCACCCTAAGTTTATTAAAGGTTTACTCTAGTCTTGCACATTGATAGTTTTTCGTTTCTTTTCGTTCTTTTTTTTTGTTGTTGAATCATAATAATTTGATTCTTTTAAGACTCAACCTAATCTATCCAGGACCAAAGAGAAAACATATTAGATTTACCATTCAACATGGAATAAAAAAAGTTTTTTAACCGCATGCTAATAAGTTAGCAAAACAATAACAAACAAACAGCTAATTTAAAGTAGACCCTAATCGTAACTTTGCTTATGTACTTTGCTTATGTATCTGTCTCCGAGCAGGTGGGTTTTTCTTGAGTTTATTAAAAGCGGTGATCTGTGTCGAAATTTGAAAGCCCTCCCGAGTGGCATGCGTGTCTACGGGGGCAGATAAATATTAATACAAGGCAAGCCCATGGCGCTTTACATAAGCATTTCATATTTAACGATGGAAACTCCGATACTGCTGCCTGACGTAGAGATGACATGATATAATGGAGATGACATGATAAAGTACAGATGGCATGATATTGGTGCAGATGACACGATACAATGCACGACTATGCCCC
This sequence comes from Anisus vortex, assembly GCA_949126835.1. NCBI lineage: Eukaryota > Metazoa > Mollusca > Gastropoda > Planorbidae > Anisus > Anisus vortex. The sequence goes on along the minus strand of OX421502.1, from coordinate 10,990,864 downwards.
GTCCCCTTTTCCACACATTTAAATGTTTTATTCTTATTTCTATAGACTAATCTTTTAGCACTTTGAAATTTTTCTATTACATGCGACCAAATGAAAGAATTCGGCCCTGGCATGGAGACTGACGTAGTTACAGTAGAAGAAGCCTCCCACGAAATCGCATCAGCTTGAGATATGTTGCAGAAGCCAATCGGAAATGGAATGCCAGAGGATGAGGCCGGAATTGTGGAAGGAAAGTCAAGTATGTCATTTCTTAAGACCAAACTCAGCGTTTTGCGTTTATAACGCAGACCAAACACAGCTTTTGGCAATTAAAGCGCAGACCAAACACAGCTTTAGGCGTGTATAACGCAGACCATACACAGCTTTAGGCGTGTATAACGCAGACCATACACAGCTTTGGACAATTATAACGCAGACCAAACACAGCTTTAACGCCAATAATTTGATCTGTAATACATTTCCCGTAATCATTGAGCATCGTGTTATCCCAATTCATGTGGAGTATGTCGGACGAACGTTGTTCTAGACACAGATATAGGAGAGCGGGGAGAAGTGGGACATTAAAAATCCCTACTACGTGAATTTCAATATCTTTTTTATATATTGTATGTACTAAACCAAACAAGTCTTAACAAATAAAGCATCCATTAGGGCATTTATTCACTTACCTTGTTTTAATATCTAAGTATAATAAAGTATTAGTTTTGTGAGTTTAGTGAAACTATGCCATTGGGGGTGAAGTGGGGCAAGTGTGGTTGAAGTGGGACAAGAGAGTGGGAGAAGTGGGGCATTTTGGGGAGAAGTGGGACAATATAAAAATAACTCTTAAACAAGTAAAAAATTTATCCAAGCAAACTTATAATATTTTAATTATGTTTATTCATTATTATTGTTGTTGTTTATTTTTAAACGTTACAAAGCCAATGTTGATTCCCGTAAAAGTATTTAAGTCAAAATTAGATATTGCATTGTTACATTCAAAATTACATAGGGCCTACTTAGTATCAATAATGACTTAAACTTTCTTAGTTGGTATACACATTTTAGAAACTCTATTACATGAAGATATTACATTCAAAGTGGCAAAGTAAATTTGAAAAAGGGTTTCAGCTTTTGTTCTAGATGTTGTTCCTCTAACAATTGGTTGAAACGGAACTGCTTTTATGTCATTGCTAATCCTTGAATATCTTGAGGCTCATTTCTATCTGTAAGACAATGTAGATCCACATTTTTCTATTTGGTCTGGGCAATAGCTTCTTTTTACACGTTGAAATAATATTAATGTTATAATGATTAAATGCAGACGCTATGTGGCAAGTGAAGTTCCCTCTGACTTCCTCACAGGTAGTTCCATTTTTCTTTTAAAAAAAATTGTCAACCCATTTCGACCAGCCATCTTTCGTTCTACCCAAGTCAAGGGGCAATTTATTTAGTTGAGCCATTTCAAAGGCTAAAGCTTTCTTCAATTGTTGTTAGACAATAGAACATCTGGGAGCAGGGCTTTAGGTAAGGGCATAGTGAGTTGTGTCGTGCAACAGAAAATATTAATAGGTTGTGAATAATTTGGTTAAAGCTTTGTATCTTGATATTGATCTAGATCTATCTTTTTTCAAATTATATGAAGTGCAGATTTTGATTGGCTAGCTGAATGTGTTCATTCCATGAGACATTTTCCTACTTTGTACTTTGCAATATTTAAACATGAGCTAAAATATAAAGGAAATTGAATTTTTTAAACATTTAATAACTTAAGAGTTATTTCTATAACTTTTTCTGATTCATAACGTAATAAAATATTGTATTTAATCATTTAAATACAATTGTAAGCATGTCATTTTAGATTTGAAGTCCTTTTAGCTTTAAAATGATTAAGGTAAATAGGCTGCAGAAGTGATGGGGAGAAGTGGGACATTGATATATTTTCTGTCCCACTTCACCCCTAAGTAGGGTTTCCTAAAAAAAACTAAAATTACAGCCAAACAATTACAGCTACAAAACTCCTTTAAGTACTAGAATATTAATTGATAAGTCTATTTCTTTATGCAATATACACATTTTTCTAAAAAGTCAAATGTTTATACTTACATGAGTTACAAGCTGTGATAAAAAAATACTTTTTGGGGGTACTTTTCGAAAATGGGGTTTCTAGCACACAAAAAGAAACAAAAGGTAGTCTGCTAAAAAGAACATGGGAAATGTGTTTGTTTACATTAGATAATGGCAATTAGACGACACTCCTTTTTTGAAATTCGGCCGTGTCCCTTTTCTCCCGCGTCCCACTTCTCCCCACTCTCCCCTACATTATACACCGCGCACCGGGCGGAAGTTTTCCTGTAGAACGCCACAGGAAGCGTGCCTCGGGAAGGAGTCCAACACCGCTTGGAAACTTTTTTATTTATTAACATTTTTTCATTTAGAAAAAACAACTCGATTTTTTTCCTTTTATTGAGATATAATAAGAACATCTAGAATCTTAAAGTGGAGGAGATGTACGATTTGACAGACAACGGTCTTTAAAGTGTTCTAACAGCATCTATGGGATTGTGTGGCTGTCACAGAGCTAGATTTCTTTACGGGTGATCTTTTAGAATAAGGATGAACCCATTAATGTCCGCCATACCCCCCTCCTCTAAAAAATTAAAGAGAAAAAAATGACCCTTCTAGTCAGCTTGACCACTGGTCCACACTGACATTGAGAAGTATCAAGACAAAAGAAAATCAAATAGGTTCCTTCGGCCGATACTAGACTTGTACATCCGTTAATGAAGTAAAGAGGGAAGAGCTGAGGGGGGGGGGGTGTATTGGTAGTGGCAATTGGCGAGGGATTGGGTGAGGTCAAGGCAATAGTCTACGAGAAGTCCAGTGTAGTGACCTTATTTCACCAGTTTCTGGTTTCAATTGACTTTAATGATATACAAGTCTGGTGCTGGCCAGACGTTTCCTTCCATTCCCCCTTTTCCCGAACACACAGAAAAAATCAAACATAAAAACATAAGATAAATTGGTGTGGTCACGTGATTGAATGAGTCGACCAATGAAACTGTGTTATACACACACACATACACATACACGCACACATACACTCACACATACAAATGGTGTTTTCATGGAGATACAATTAATTTAGGGAGTAGATTGTTTGAAACTTTTTTAGGTTTTGTGCTTTCATACACAATCACACACATACACAAACGTATACATGATCATGTAGTGTGTGTGTATATATATGTATGTATACATAAAATATCAACTCAACCAATTACAAGTCTAAAGAAGGCCTGTCCTTTTGGGTTCAATGCATACATGAACTTCCGTTTTTTTTCGGTATCAAGCGTTAAATAATGTTTTCTGCTCTTTTTCAAGTATAGCTTTTAGAAATATACAAAGGCTACAATATTAGTTATGAGGAATCCGTTTTAATATCAAAAAGAGTATGCGATCATTAATAGTCGACGTCTTAATCGCGTTAAGTTTAATTTAAAAAACATTAGTTTACAACTAGCATACACTCAGTGCCGTTGTTAGGGATTTGGGGGTCCGGGGGGGGGGGGGGGGCTTGGCCTCTTTAGGGGCTCCTGCATTTTGACATTCGACATTTATGACAAAACTAAAATACAATTCGGACACTCCTTTGGGGGCCCCCCTCAAGTAGGGGCCCGGGGGGACTTTCGAATTTGGACCCACCCCCTCCCCCTCCCATAGATAGGCCACTGCATACACTAAACTAAACTATATAGGTCAGGTGTGAATACATACATGTACTTCTGGTTTACTTCCGGCAACATATTCGAATGAATTTTTAAATAGCTTACATTAAAAATAAATAATTCTTCACGTCTGATGTTCAAATCAATCATTTTCTATCGACAACATATTTTGGAAATGATTTTATCCCCTACATCTTTTCTTACTCACAGAACATTCATGAACGCAGCACATAGACATTCGTGTTTTAAATCATGTTAAGTTACTGTTTTTCCTGGTTTGTTCAGGCAACCCATTCCATACCCGGATGCAACTCGGGAAGAAAGAGTACTTATATGCATTAGTTCTCGCATAAAGGATAAGGAAAGTGTTTTTGTCCTTATGTTTATCCGAGCTTTGCAACACGTTGTTATTGTATTGTATTTCTAAATTAGACTTTAATGCATTATGCATTATTACTACTTTACTCTTTGCCCTTATGTCCTCTAGTGCAGAGTTCGTCAACCTTTTGATAATAGTGTGCCGAAGTAAGATTTCTAATTCATTTAGCGTGCCAAAATTTCATTTTGCTCTAGCACATAACTTCTTGTGGAAGAGACTTGAATTGCCTTTTTTTTGGTCTCTCGTGTGTAATTGAAAATAGCTTTGCGTGCCAAGTTTGGCACGCGTGCCTTAGGTTGCCGATCCCTCATCTAGTGTTCCTAGGTTTAGAGATTTAACTGTTACTCTTGTCAGTTGTAAATATTCGCTAGTAATGATCCTTGCAGCTCTTTTCGGAATTCGCTCTAATTTCTTCTAGTGTAAAGAGTAAAAGATTAGGACCAGATGCGCTGATATAATCTATTGTTTTTTTTTTTTAAACGTTACAAAGTTAATGTGGATTCCCGTGAAAGTATTTAAAGTCAAAGTTACAAAGTAAAAAAAAATATTATAATATCTATGTTCGTTATAACTTCAGACTTTGGGTACAAAAGGGACAGCCACTCTTTAAAAATGCCATATATCAGCTCCTAGAAAACGTGTGAGACTGTAAAAAAATTGTAACAAATCGGAACGAATGTCCCTGGCGTCGATCTTAAGAATGTATATTGCGCCTCGACTCCCCTTCCGCCCCCTCCCAACCAACACACAAACGACATTCTCGGTTCTTTCCCAGAATGCATTAATTACTCACACATCCGCAATTAGTTCCGCCATAATGTCAGCCCCACTAGAAGACACGTTTTAAACCCTATAGCGGAAACAAAAACACAAAGAAAACAAAAAACAAAACAACACTAAACTAAAAACTAAACATTAGCCTATGTTATCAAGGCATTACAAGTTTTCTTTTGGATTTCTGATAAATCATGGCTTTTTTTCTTTCTGTTTTACTTTTCTTTCCAAATTTGCCATTTTCCACGTTTCCATGGCCCCCCTCTGTTTGACGTCTGCTTATTCCCCCCCCCCCCCCTCAAAGGGACGCAACTAGGCTTTTTTCTTTCTTTCTTTCTTCGCGGTATCTTAGCCACTGCAGAAATCGGTGAGCTTTTAGTTTTCTGGCAGCACTAGCGATAGTCTTTCCGTCCGCTAGCGACCATGAACCCCTCTCCCCTCCACCCCAACCCACGCCAAATACACACACACCACCGACCACATCTTCTTTTTCTTGCGTGTTTCATAATGTGTCTAAAATACTGCATTGTTTTGTTATACTGAACCAGGGGTCGGCAACCTTTTGATAATGAAGTGCCAAAGTAGGATTTCCAATTCATTCAGCGTGCCAACAGCATAAAAGTCATCCTGGACCACCATAATTTTTTTTCCAGCAGAGAGCCAAGTGTGGCACGCGTGCCATAGGTTGCCTACTCCTGTTACTAAACCTTGTTTAGCATCACAGACACATTAAAAGGTCTGAAACAAACAACAACGAAAACAAACACAAACGTCACAACAAAATAATGCATGCATGACTTCTAAGACTCACAGAGACGGGCCTACCCACTCCGCGTGTTATCGGGTAACTCGGATTCTTGCATCCCCCCCCCCCCCCCCCCCCCCCGGTATAGGAGTATCAGATTCAGTGACATCAACACTAAATCCTAAATCCTTCAGGACCACGCACACCCGCTTCACAACAGCTACATCGTATCTGGTCGAAGTGGTCGGCTTCTTTCAATAAGGGCAAGAACAGGGAGATTTAGGAACTCTTTTGTTCCACTATCAGAGATAATCTTTCAACAGACAATACAATAGCTGACTCCTAAATGATACTCTTTCTTGTATGATAAATTATATGATAGCTGACTCCTAAATAATACTCTTTCTTGTATGATAAATTATATGATAGCTGACTCCTAAATGATACTCTTTCTTGTATGATAAATTATATGATAGCTGACTCCTAAATAATACTCTTTCTTGTATGATAAATTATATGATAGCTGACTCCTAAATGATACTCTTTCTTGTATGATAAATTATATGATAGCTGACTACTAAATGATACTCTTTCTTGTATGATAAATTATATGATAGCTGACTCCTAAATGATACTCTTTCTTGTATGATAAATTATATGATAGCTGACTCCTAAATGATACTCTTTCTTGTATGATAAATTATATGATAGTGTGCGGGAATGTCTATTGTGCTTGAGTACAAATGGTTCTTTTATATTGTTTTAAATGTGCTGAAAGACGGAGTTTATGTAATCAAATCAAATTTCCATTTGTTTGGATCAATAAAGTAATATTATCTTATCTTTCAAAAACCCGGAAGCAATATCCTACAAATCCGGTACTGGTTCTGATTGTGAAATCCGACATTTAAAAAAATAATTTAAAAACTATAAATTACAATTTACTTTAAAAAGTTGGATATTTACCATGATATATCAAAGTTAAGTCATAAATTTTTCGATTTTCTAACGATTTTCTTCCTTTATTTTTGACGGTCAAATAATAGGCGAATAATAATAATACGTCTAAAAATATTGAGCTAATTGGATGAGGAAGGAAAATTCGGGTTAAAAATTTAAAACCTATAAAAAAAATCTAAGTCTATTTAATCTTCTGCATAGAAGAAGCTTCTGTAACTTTGATGGTAATACAAAAGTATTCGAATTTAAAATTTATTGGGGTTTAACCATTTTTTTTCGACCAAAAGTAATAATATTTGAACACATTGTGAATATAAAAACCCGTATAGCATAGTTAAACACACAATAAAGTGCATATTTAACTCACACTTAAGATTTTCCTTTTTTGGTACTGTACTATAGCTTGCAGAAGTTATACGTGGGTTATACATGGGGTAAGTTGCCCCCCACCCCACCCCGGGTAAGATGCATCCCTCAAAAATGTATAAATTTACTCGAATCCAAACCAGCGTTGTCTAGAGTTTTCTTTTTTCGTTAGCGCAACTTGGTAGCAATAATTCAGATTTCTCTTTCGAACAATTAATTATTTATGATTTTTGATTTCAGTTTTTGTGCATTTGTTCAATTAAAGTGTGATAACTTGATAAGCCGACGAGCTTTATTAAATATGTAAACTAATTCAGTAAGAGTATTCATTTTCCACGCAATAAAGATATTTTCGATAAATAAATCTAGCTTGATTGGGGGTAAAACGCCAACTGGGTGCTGGGGGTAAAACGCCCACACACAATTTTATTAATGATTATTAAAAGTTAAACAAAATGTTTTTTTAATATATTTTTTCGATAATAAGAACATTTAAATTGATTACAATACATTTCGCCTCTCTTAGCCTAACGAGCTGTTAGTTGTTTTTTTTTAAGGGAGGCGTTATAAGGCGGATCCGCCGTATAACGCCCAGCGTTATACGGCGGATTTTTGCGTGAACTCGTGACCTATATTATAGGCCTACAGGATCTTTTCCACTGCCTACAACGCGAAGCACTTATTTTTGGGAAGCGTTATTCAAACAGCCGAAAGTGTATAATACCGAATTTACGAAAAATTGTGAGAGTTAGGCTATACTTATGACTTAAAACTTTATATTCTATTCTATAGTCTATAGTGACTCTACAGGCTTTTAATTAGGATCATATTCCTAGCTAAGTCCTAACCCTAACCGGGCCTAACCGTAAAATCAATTTCTAATTGTGATTAAGAGACATAGGCCATAGTAATAGGGTAACCTTTATGTTTGAATTAATTATAAACAATGACAAATGGTTACTTACAAAAAAATCACGAATTTAACTAAAAAATATTTATCGTTTTACTGTAATTGAACGGAGTGATTACGGCGTATTTTTTATAATAATTAAAAAAAAAAAATTGGCGGAGCTGGCTGGATTTGAACCTGCGTCACCCCTGTTGACAGCGCAAGCTACTAACCATTGGGCCAACAATCCTTGTTCTAAAAGCACGAAAAAATAGTAATTAAGCATATAGGACCAGATAAACAATTATGTATAATATAGGTCAGGAGTTCACGCAAAAATCCGCCGAATAACGCTGAGCGTTATACGGCGGATCCGCCGTATAATCACTCCGTTTTTTTAAAGGGAAATCCAATTGTTTTCATAAAGACAGCAGATGCATTTGCATTTACAGGACACTTGGTTTTAATCAGAGCCACGCTAGAATTAGAAATATAGCCTATAAATCTATACTGATAATGGATAGTCTGAAAGCGAGCCTATGTTATTAAATTTGTAAAGCCAAATAATGATTAGGGCTTACTGTTAGTTTTGACATTGCTAATAAAGGGAGTGTATTCGTTTGGGCTTTAGAAAAATTTAAGCCGTAAATTTGTAACAATGAGGACTTCATGTCTTTAATTGTGACAAATAATTTATAGCAAATAAACCAAATCATTACTTAAGTAAACATAGATTTAACTGTTGAAGTCACTGAATCTGATACTCCTATACGGGGGGTAAAATTTATCAGATGCAAGCCAGGAAATAAGTGGATCAGATTCTCATGGGCACACAAAAAAAAATGCACATACGGTGTAACCACTTGATGTGTGTCAATATTTGTGGTAGTTATGACAGTAATAAAGGAAATATAACCAGCACGACCTTTTGCTCCATCTATGTGGACCTTTTACACCCGCATCGGGGTGTCATTGGGTAGCTATTATCTTGATGGTCTTAAACAACTTTTAAATTACTAGTTTTTAATAGTAAAATATTTAATTATGATTTTTTAAAAGTTTGGGTGGGCGTTTCATCCCAATTTACCATATATTTTTTACTAAAATTCTAAAAACAAATTTATATACTTTTAATGCATTAATTTGCCAAGGAGGCTATAGTTTATACATTTCAAAATTAATCAATAACACAATTTGAACATTGCAACAGTTTATAAAACTTAAGAAAACAACAACAAGGAAATCTGGCCACTGACGACTATCAAGTGAGGTCATGGTCTAAAAATAGAAAGCTGCCACTTAACACTGTCGTAAAAAAAATAATCTGCGGCTATTTGCACAACGGATCGAAACTGATTTATTTAACCCCGAGGATGTAGCTTTCTGGCCAGACCGAGTGTCCGAAGTAAAAAAGACAGAAAGAAAGAAACGACTGATAGAGTGAAAGAGGAGAAAAGCATCTCGATCGGGTAGGGAGGTGTTGGCCAGACTTGATTAGATGCGGCCAGAAGGTAATCACAGACCAAAAGAAGAAAAATAATTCATGATTCTTTAGTTACGGCGGTTTGGTCATCAAGATAAGGAGCGCCTGCAGGAAGGGCTTGGGGGGGGGGGGGGGGGGGGGGGGGTATAGGCAGACGTGACTGATTCACTAATGCAGCGTCCGAAAGTGAGACTGATTTCTTTGTACTGGTCTCACTTGTTAAAGTTATACAAATATCACAAAATAATACGTATAGTATTATAATATACCGTATAGTCAACATTATAAGTCTTTTCATGTTCGTTTTCTTTGGGTGAAACTTAAAGGATTTGAAGTTTTAAGAATATAGGCCTATATCTGTAATATGTTATATTTCATCTTCTAAAAACTTTTCACGTTTGTGTAAAAAACAAAATGTAGTTGAAAAACAATAATAGTAATCGTTTTTTTTCAACAATTTGTTTCTTTATGTTTTATACTAAGAAAAATCAGATGATGACATTTTTTACAAACAGAAAAAATATTTGCATATAAAATAATTGATGCCAGACATTCTGAGAAGAAACTGGGTGCAACATGAATGACACATGACATAAATGGTTTGTAACATTAATATGTCATGTGTCATAATGGCATCTGAGATAAATAAAACATAATCATAAATAGTCATGATAAATGAATTCCCGATAAAGTTAATATATTTAATGCCATTCTGGAGGTCTTTGGTTTGGAATCCTAGATAAACGCATTTTTTTATTTTTGTCTCCCCCCCCCCCCCCTTACGGGAACACAGTTCCTGAGTCTAGCCAGCCCTGGTGGGTGCCTGACATTAGATGGGGAAAAGTAAGGGCTGCTCGGCATTGTTCTGCCGCTTAATACAACGCTGCTTCACTGGCCCTGTTTGGAGAAACATGGCCTCTCAAACTATGACTTTTACTACAACAACAACTAGCTGGGCTCGCTTCCCATTTCAATGGGACTAGAATTCAATGAGCCTGGTTTATAAAAAAAAGTTTTCCAGGACAATCTCAGAAATAAACGAGAAGAATCGTTGAAGTTTTATTCATTAGAGACAACGGGGATAACGTTCAAATAAAAAAGAGATGTACCAGAAAATCAAAATACCACGTTGAAAAATATTTGCGGCACGCTCTTACGGTGTCGTGGTACTCCCAGTGGTGGATGGATTTCCGAACAAAACAAAATTATATGCACACACATTTATAAGCACAAGACGATCTTGTACAAGTCACTTGTACACAATCCACACTTGTACACGCAACACACGTGCACACACGACTCGCGTGCGCACACGTAAAACTTGTACATAAAATACGCGTGCACACACGACACACTTGTACATAGGATACGCGTGCACACACGACACACTTGTAGATAAGATACGCGTGCACACACGACACACATGTAGATAAGATACGCGTGCACACACGACACACATGTAGATAAGATACGCGTGCACACACGACACACATGTAGATAAGATACGCGTGCACACACGACACACATGTTCATAAAACAGACTTGCGCACACAACACACTCGTACGTAAGACACACTTGCTCACACGATATACTTTTACATAAGACTCATTTGCGCACACGACACACTTGTTCTTAAGACACGCCTGCGCACACGACACAAGACACACACACAGGTAAGCTTTAACAATCAAAGAAATACATACACAGACACATACACAAGGCACACCGGTTTTTTGGGGGGTTGTTTCATCCTCTAGATACTCATCTACTAAGGCAGGGGTCGACAACAAACGGCACGCTTGCCACACTTGGCACGCAGAGGGATTTTCAATGGCATGCGGAAGATGGTAATTAAAGCCTTTTCTACAATAAATTGAGTGCTAGGTCAGGATACATTTAAGGCTTTTGGCACTCTGAATGAATTAGAAATACTACTTGGGCACATTATTATCAAAAGGTTGCCGACCCCTGCACTAAGGAATCTACCCATACGAGTGTAATTCATATACTAAACTCTATTTGCATAAAATGATCCAGGAAACATTATAAGCCCGAAAGCCCTAAGAACATAGTATTATCAGGATAACTCTGTCACTGTCTTTCTTTGTTGCATTCCTAAAGGTTACATAGTGAGACTGAGGGCAAGGATTCGGGGGGGTAGGTGAGTAGGGAGCTCGGAGAAGGGTCCATTTTTAATGTGTATCATTAGTTTAATATAATATGAGCTTTTGTGTCAATTTGATTGCAGTCCTTTGTGTTTGGGATGGTAGAAGTGCCCCCAATGTGTTGTGAGGGAATCTCCTGTGAAATGCCAATGTCCTAGAAATAAAAGCCGTTTGTTGTCTCACGGAAAGGAATGTATCAGTTCACTATGTAATATGTGCGGTCGGTGGCCGAGCGGCAGCGCATTCGGTTGGCGTACCGTAGTTCCTGGGTTCGAATCCTGGTGAAGGTTAGGATTCGTTCTCGGGTCCAGAGGGTGTCCCTGAGTCTACCCAGCTCTGTTGAGTACCTGACTTTAGTTGGGGATAAGTAAAGGCAGCTGGGCATTGTACTTGCCACACAATCCGCTAGTATGCTGTGCTGAGGAACGCCACAACAGCGGTTCCCGGAAGTATTCTTTGCAACAGCGTTTCCCGGTAGTTTTCTCTACAACAGCGTTTCCCGGAAGTATTCTCTACAACAGCGTTTCTTGGTAGTAATATCTACAACAGCGTTTCCCGGAAGTATTCTCTACAACAGCGTTTCTCGGTAGTAATATCTACAACAGCGTTTCCCGGACGTATTCTCTACACTCTACAACAGTGTTTCCCGGAAGTATTCTCTACAACAGCGTTTCCCGGACGTATTCTCTACACTCTACAACAGTGTTTCCCAGAACTATTCTCTACAACAGCGTTTCCCGGACGTATTCTCTACACTCTACAACAGTGTTTCCCGGAAGTATTCTCTACAACAGCGTTTCCCGGAAGTATTCTCTACACTCTACAACAGTGTTTCCCGGAAGTATTCTCTACAACAGCGTTTCCCGGAAGTATTCTCTAAACTCTACAACAGCGTTTCCCGGAAGTATTCTCTACAACAACGTTTCCAGGAAGTATTCTCTACACTCTACAACAGCGTTTCCTGGAAGTATTCTCTACAACAGTGTTTCCAGGAAGTATTCTCTACACTCTACAACAGCGTTTCCCGGAAGTATTCTCTACAACAGTGTTTCCAGGAAGTATTCTCTACACTCTACAACAGTGTTTCCCGGAAGTATTCTCTACACTCTACAACAGCGATTCCCGGAAGTATTCTCTACAACAGCGTTTCCCGGAAGTATTCTCTACACTCTACAACAGCGTTTCCCGGAAGTATTCTCTACAACAGTGTTTCCAGGAAGTATTCTCTACACTCTACAACAGCGTTTCCCGGAAGTATTCTCTACACTCTACAACAGCGTTTCCCGGAGGTATTCTCTACAACAGTGTTTCAAGGAAGTATTCTCTACAACAGCGTTTCCCGGAAGCATTCTCTACACTCTACAACAGTGTTTCCCGGAAGTATTCTCTACAACAGTGTTTCCAGGAAGTATTCTCTACAACAGTGTTTCCAGGAAGTATTCTCTACACTCTACAACAGTGTTTCCCGGAAGTATTCTCTACACTCTACAACAGCGTTTCCCGGAAGTATTCTCTACAACAGTGTTTCCAGGAAGTATTCTCTACAACAGTGTTTCCAGGAAGTATTCTCTACAACAGTGTTTCCAGGAAGTATTCTCTACACTCTACAACAGTGTTTCCCGGAAGTATTCTCTATACTCTACAACAGTGTTTCCAGGAAGTATTCTCTACAACAGTGTTTCCAGGAAGTATTCTCTACAACAGTGTTTCCAGGAAGTATTCTCTACACTCTACAACAGTGTTTCCCGGAAGTATTCTCTACACTCTACAACAGCGTTTCCCGGAAGTATTCTCTACAACAGTGTTTCCAGGAAGTATTCTCTACAACAGTGTTTCCCGTAAGTATTCTCTACACTCTACAACAGTGTTTCCCGTAAGTATTCTCTACACTATACAACAACGTTTCCCGGAAGTATTCTCTACAACAATGTTTCCAGGAAGTATTCTCTACAACAGTGTTTCCAGGAAGTATTCTCTACAACAGTGTTTCCAGGAAGTATTCTCTACACTCTAAAACATTGTTTCCCGGAAGTATTCTCTACACTCTACAACAGTGTTTCCAGGAAGTATTCTCTACACTCTACAACAGTGTTTCCCGGAAGTATTCTCTACAACAGTGTTTCCAGGAAGTATTCTCTACAACAGTGTTTCCAGGAAGTATTCTCTACACTACAACAGTGTTTCAAGGAAGTATTCTCTACACTCTACAACAGTGTTTCCCGGAAGTATTCTCTACACTCTACAACAGTGTTTCCCGGAAGTATTCTCTACAACAGTGTTTCCCGGAAGTATTCTCTACAACAGTGTTTCCAGGAAGTATTCTCTACAACAGTGTTTCCAGGAAGTATTCTCTACACTCTACAACAGTGTTTCCCGGAAGAATTCTCTACACTCTACAACAGTGTTTCCCGGAAGTATTCTCTACACTCTACAACAGTGTTTCCAGGAAGTATTCTCTACACTCTACAACAGTGTTTCCCGGAAGTATTCTTTACAACAGTGTTTCCCGGAAGTATTCTCTACACTCTACAAAAGTGTTTCCCGAAAGTATTCTCTACAACAGTGTTTCCAGGAAGTATTCTCTACACTCTACAACAGCGTTTCCCGGAAGAATTCTCTACACTCAACAACAGTGTTTCCCGGAAGTATTCTCTACACTCTACAACAGTGTTTCCCGGAAGTATTCTCTACACTCTACAACAGTGTTTCCCGGAAGTATTCTCTACAACAGCGTTTCCCGGAAGTATTCTCTACACTCTACAACAGTGTTTCCAGGAAGTATTCTCTACAACAGTGTTTCCAGGAAGTATTCTCTACAACAGTGTTTCCAGGAAGTATTCTCTACACTCTACAACAGCGTTTCCCGGAAGTATTCTCTACAACAGTGTTTCCCGGAAGTATTCTCTACACTCTACAACAGTGTTTCCCGGAAGTATTCTCTACACTCTACAACAGCGTTTCCCGGAAGAATTCTCTACACTCTACAACAGTGTTTCCCGGAAGTATTCTCTACACTCTACAACAGTGTTTCCCGGAAGTATTCTCTACACTCTACAACAGTGTTTCCCGGAAGTATTCTCTACAACAGTGTTTCCAGGAAGTATTCTCTACACTCTACAACAGCGTTTCCAGGAAGTATTCTCTACACTCTACAACAGTGTTTCCCGGAAGTATTCTCTACACTCTACAACAGTGTTTCCCGGAAGTATTCTCTACAGCAGCGTTTCCTGGTAGTATTCTCGGCTTTTCCTGAACCCTGGTTATTTTTATATTTCTAAGTCGCGACCCCATTAACTTGTGTATACTAAACTTTGCAATAAGTACTTTAAGTAACAGGTATGAATTTCCACCCAATATTTTATTAACTAGTCATGTTTTGATATCTAAAATTTGCTTCGAAATATTTCAAAATGTACGAAATATACGAGATGTTGAATAACTTATTTTTAATTATTTTGTTTTGCGGCCCGAAGATTGTGATTTCCTGCTCTAGTACCCGGTCGCGAACCGGTATTAAGCAAGCTTTCCTACAATCGTTTGAAGAACAAACAACAAACAATATTGCAGATAAGTAAGAAGGTGTTCTAGATTCTAGATCAGGGATCGGCAACCTTTTGACAATAGTTTGCCAAAGTAGGATTTCTAATTCAGGGATCGGCAACCTTTTGACAATAGTTTGCCAAAGTAGGATTTCTAATTCAGGGATCGGCAACCTTTTGACAATAGTTTGCCAAAGTAGGATTTCTAATTCAGGGATCGGTAACCTTTTGACAATAGTTTGCCAAAGTAGGATTTCTAATTCAGGGATCGGCAACCTTTTGACAATAGTTTGCCAAAGTAGGATTTCTAATTCATTCACTGTGTCAACAGGCTAAAATTCATCCTGCTCTAGCACTCAGTTTCTTGTAGTAGAGACTTGAATTGCATTAATGTGGGATCTTCTGCGTGCCATTGAAAATCGCTCTGCGTGCCAAGTCTGACACACGTGCCTTAGGTTGCCGACCCCTGGGCTAGATCACCAAATTAGGCCTACCTGACAAGAACAAAAAACGTTCTCATCTATTGTCGAGTACCTGATCAAACAAACTAAAGATTCTTTCTGGGTTAAATGAAAGGCCTATAATTGTTTGCCTATAGACTAAGCTTACATCTGCCAACGTGAACATAATACCTTGAATGAGTGATGGTGTTGGGGTTCTATTGAACTCCTTGTGTCTGTCTGCACATACGACCACGCCAGATGATAGGGGGCCAGAGATTACAGGTCTGTGGGAATGCTCTTTTGAGCCACCATGTTGGTGTAGTCTGGCTTGAAGTAGGCAGGGGCTGCTGCTGGGGAGGGGAGGAACCGGGGGTCGAAATGGATGGGTGCAACGAACAGCGTGCAGACATCATCAATGACGTCAGAGTAAGAAAGTTATGTGCGTGGGACCGGTTGGGGGGGGGGGGGGCGGGGTCAAGGTTAAATAAGATTCATCTCCACCACTTTGGTCAACACAAACAAAGATGAGAACGAAAACGCACGGGTGGGGTGGTGTAAAGGAAAGGGGGGGGGGAGAGAAGAGAGCGCTAGGGCTAGGCTGAAGGGACCTCGTAAACTTAAATAAAATAGAGGCGTAGATCTTGGTGCCGGGTGTATCTGGGGGGGGGGGGAGGGGGTTGGGGGGGGGGTTGTATGCGAGACAGACATGATGGATTACGTCATTAAGCGGTCTATTTATTTAAAAAAAAAAAAACAACAGCACAATAAACAACATCTTCCTCACCCCCAAAACATTATCTTGCAGCAGACGCCCTAAATTAATCTTATTCCTAAAGTCTGAGCCATGGTCTAGCGAAAGATCGCTGCATTGCTATACCGAAGGTCTTAACCTTAGTTCCTGTTAAAACGCATACATTTCTTCATCTTTTTATACACGTATATTTGTGTGTGTGGAAATTGTACTGAATGCAGGTCATTGGTCTAGCCGCACGATACCCTTGCATAAAATGGACACTCAGACTCACAGATTCCTAGTCTGTGCCCAGGCTGGCCAATTGTAATGCTTTAGCAGCAATGAACTGATACACCTGGAAAGGAAAGTTAACTCCATAACGTAACTTCTTCTTCTTGCGCGCCCCATATCTTTGCTTAGACTGCCACCCCCATCAATCTGATAAAAGTAACTGTCCCCAGAAGATTTGGTTTCGGACTCCTTAAGCTTTTCCCGCATGAAAGTACCCTAAGCCCAGAACTAATTTCCTGCTATTCTGTGGAGTGGACAGTGTTGCAGGAATGTACTCACGTAGCATGATTTGCAGATAAAAAGAACATACCGGTTAACATATAAAAAAAAAGTTTTGGGTACTGTAAGGGGCTGTTCATAAAAGATGTTGTAAGGTTTCGAGTGCTCTTTACATAATTATGATGTTCGTGTAAACATACTATTCTCAGCCGGAAAGAAAATCGGTTCAGAGGCGTAGATAAATATGAAAGGGAGGGGGGAAGGAAACAATAGGTAAATGATTTACATAAATACACAAACACGCAGCTTTGGCTAAAGTCGAGGAGCAAATCAATCACCTTTGTGCCAAGATCAAAAATTATTATTGTCAACCGTAATGCGCTAATGATTGTGTCTCTTCCACTTTATTTAAATACTTTCTTTATTCTCTATGTGGGCATAATGTGGGGTAAACCCCTTTCTCTGCGACTAAATCCGGAAAAAAATATTTAAAAAGGAAAACAAAGACAAATAAACAAACAAAACAAAAAAAAACAAGTAGTTAAGTTGAAGGGCAGACGAAAATAGACCCAAACAAGTCGGTAAAGAAAACCAAACACAAATAAATAAAAAAAAATTACCAACTCCAATATATGTCACAAAATGTGCAATTTTTCAGTCGTCAAGTGTACAAAAGACAAAAAAAAAATGAAAGGAAAAGCAGCATAAATAAAGTCTCAAACTAAATCAACAGTTTCTGGGCACAGGTCTCCGGTAGTGATGGTGTATAAACTAAACAAAGTACCTGTTGTTTCAGTTAAACGAAACCATGCGGAAAGGTTACACGAGAAGAAAACAGAACAGAAAAAAAAAGATTGTAAATAAAAATAATCGGTAAATGAACGAAACTGCTTCTGGGTAAGAAGAAAAAAAAAGTTTCGGAAAACTATTTTCTAGTTGGCAAATAATGGTTTGTGAAACGTTAAAAGGTTGTTGCGTTTATTTTTTTTTAAAGCAACATTTTGTATGTTTGTATGATTGTATATGTGTGTGTGTGTGAGCGAGGGCTACTTATTTAACATTTTTAACACACAAAAAAAACTATAAGTAGTGCAAAAGAGTTTTTCTTTTATTATAATTGCATATTATGCAGGTTATTTTCTTAATAAAAACATATCATATCGTTTTCATACTAGCCTAAATTAGTGCTATAAACTAGATTTAATAGACAAGATTAGCCATCTGCAGTTGTAATGAAGTGGTTTATAAAAGCTAAGAAATACACACTTTTAGCCAGTTAATTTGCAGTGAATTATTTAATCAGTCAATTAAAAACACCTGTGAGATAATCTGTCGTTTTTTCACCAACTATTTTAATTAAAGTATTAAATTGGTAAAGGTTTATGTGAAGAAATAAAAATCACTTAATAAAAAGCTCGAGAAAATAGAATGAAAATCAAAACGTATTGATATATTTACAATAGAAAACTCTTAGCTTAAAAGTCTGTTTTCATTATTTAATTTTACATTTAATTTATTTAGGTCAATAGTTATTTCTTGAAATAGCGAAACGGGGTTATCCGATACTTGGCTGCAGCGTTTTGTAATATTTATACTTGCCTATCTTTTAAATAAAACTGTTGATTAACTCAAAAGTATTTAATTTAATTCTTTAAAGGTTATCACAGAAAATAGTGTCTCACCCTAGATAAAAATTATATTCTATTATAAAAGGAATGTCTGGAACATTAAGATTATAACCCCCCCCCCCCACACACACACACACACACACACACACACACACACAAAAAAAAAAAAAAAAAAAAAAAAAAAAATGAAATTATAATAGACATGGTTATGAGACGCTGCTTGTTACCTGGGAAAGAAAAGTGCTGCGGAAGATATATGGAGCTGTGCAAGACACAGATGGCTGGAGAACAATATGCTCTGTACGAGGACCCAATAAAGAAGGGCAGACTGAGGTGGGCAGGCCACTTGGAAAGAATGGCAGAAAGCAGAGCAGCCAGAACACCACACCACCAGAGACTAAGAGAAAATAGGCTTATGGGCAGACGAAGACAACGATGGTGGTTGTTTTAGAGGCAGATCTGCAAAAACTTGGTATGCGAGCATGGCGGAGGAAAGCCAAAGAGGCCCGAACGGAAGGAGGTGGTGGAGCAGGTTATATGCAGCGCCATAGGGATGGATGGATGGATGGATGGAGGGATGGATGGATGGATGGATGGATGGATGGAGGGATGGATTGAGAGGAGGGAGGGATGGATGGAGGGATGGATTGAGAGGAGGGAGGGATGGATGGAGGGATGGATTGAGAGGAGGGAGGGATGGATGGAGGGATGGATGGAGGGATGGATGGATGGAGGGATGGATGGATGGATGGATGGATGGATGGAGGGATGGATGGATGGATGGAGGGAGGGATGGATGGATGAATGGAGGGATGGATAGAGAGGAGGGAGGGATGGATGGAGGGATGGATGGAGGGATGGATGGATGGATGGATGGATGGAGGGATGGATAGAGAGGAGGGAGGGAGGGATGGATGGATGGATGGATGGATGGATGGATGCAGGGATGAATGGATGGATGGAGGGATGGATGGAGGGATGGATGGATGGATGGATGCTGGATGGAAGGATGGATGGAAGGATGTAGGGATGGATGGATAGATGGAGGGATGGATGGATGCAGGGATGGATGCAGGGATGGATGGAGGGATGGATGGATGGAGGGAGGGAGGGAGGGAGGGATGGATGGAGGGATGGCTGAATGGATGGATGGATGGATGGATGGAGAGGGATGGATGGATGGATGGATGAAAGGATGGATGGATGGAAGGATGGAAGGATGGAAGGATGGATGGATAGATGGAGGGATGGATGGATGGAGGGATGGATGGATGGAGGGATGGATGGATGGATGGAGGGATGGATGGAGGGATGGATGGATGGATGGAGGGATGGATGGAGGGATGGATGGACGGATGGATGGATGGATGGATGGAGGGATGGATGGATGGATGGATGCATGGAGGGATGGATGGATGGATGGAGGGAGGGATGGATGGATGGATGAAGGGAGGGATGGATGTATGGGTTTGTTTTAAGTACTGATTTGGGTAATTTATAAACGTTTTCTTAGTACCAAATTTTTATTATTTTTGTTCAATAAAAAATTCACTATTTCGTTTGCATTTATAACCAGTCTTTTGCACATCAGTCTTGAATCAGTTAATCTCGTTTGGTTTTGAATTTTCACGTCGAATCTAATACTTCGGTGCCAGGTAGTTATTGCCCCGGATTTGAATCCGGGTTCGGAGGATGTACCTGAGCTCTGGTGCTCTGATATTTAATGATATTTAAACTCTTTTGTTGGCCGATTTCGGTTTATCTAACATTTTCAACCGAAGGTGAAGTGAAACTCTCGAATTTCTGCTTCGGCCGAAAGTTAATTTATAACTTTCGGTATTGTTTCTGTCACGATTCTGGACTTAAACCGTGACTCTTAGCACTCATAGATAGATTATAGCGTAGATAGTAGTATAGAACCATAGGTTAGCGTAGAGTTTAGATTAGATAGGATGAGAATAGCCTTGAACTATTACCTCCTCCCTCTCTCACGCAATAGGAACACCCCAACCACCCCCTTCTTCACCTGTTCCTTAACCTCTCACTACACTTCTCTTTTAATCCCAATTCAGAGTTTGCTAATCAATACGCCCAAACTGGTACTAAAACCGTGAATGAATGAAGTGTGAATCTTAATGTATATATTCTATTATAATTTTAACTATTTATTCATGCCGTATTTTAATGTGCTGGTATAACTATTTATTCATTCATGTTATTAATTCAAACTATTTTTTTCATTCATGTTGTTAATTCAACATGCTGTATGTAGACATTACGCGCCAAGAAAACCACCCCACCTCCCCCGCTAAGACCCCTTAACCCCCTTCCCATACCACTCAAGGGCGGCGACTCGCTAGCTAACCTTTGAGACGGTCAATGTTTTCGCATCTACTTAATATCCCCTCGGCCGAAAACCCACGCCAGCCATTCGAATGACCATGTAAAATTATATCAAAGGGAGATAATTCCCTTCACTCAGCATGACGTATGTATCAATCGTCTTTTATCTAGACTAACCCCACCAACTTCGACCCCCCCCCCCGTCTCCCTTGTTCACCCCGCAGTTTTGGCGGTATAATTGCTCACCCACCCCCAACTCCATTTTTGGCTCCAATAAGCTTTTTTCGTTATGTAAATATATGTTCGAGCGGACCAATGGGAATTATCTGTAATTCTAAGTTAATGTACTCACCCAACCAAATTGAAGAGCGGTCACGTGACTGGTATCACGAGACGCCCGCTCAACTCTTGTAGAGGCAGTCTGAGGTTGGCGCTTGACCGATACACTGTACTTTTAGTTAGTCTGGCTCAGGTCTCGATGAAGACGCATCGTCTTAGCTTATCTCCCGAGTTGCATCTTGGACTTGCAGATAATTAGTCAGTAACGTAATTCCTCAGTATAGTTGTGTAGCCTAAAATTGGATTACATAAACAGTACGATATACTAAGCGTAGACTTCTGTGCATATATCTCAAGTACTATATCGCTCCCCGCATGTTATATATATCTATCTGTTTAGCCAGTAACCATATGTCAGTAGTATAGTTGTGTAGACTTTGGATTCCATAACACTCGCATATACTAGTGTCAATATTGCTGTATAACTTCATATGTATGTCTCACCATTGGATATTCGAACGTAATAAACACCTGAACAGTAACCAGTGATTTGCTTGATTATCTTAGAACTGTTTGTTTGTATACTCTGTAACATCTTATACGAGCCAAGGAGAGAGATAATCATTGTTCCAGGACGATTGCAGCAGCATCGGTATTTCATACCCCCACGACAACCAGCCACCAGTAACCATTAACCCCACGACAACCAGCCACTAGTAACCATTAACCCCACGATAACCAGCCGCCATTAACCCTTCAAACCACCCCCCCCCCCGCACCCCTCTCAGTGTCAACATTGTGACGAATTGCTCTCCCAAAAGCAACATCGTGACAGTTTCGTTTTCGTCCGAAACCAAATTTAATTTTATTTTGATCGGCCTCTAATTCCAGGAACCCAATTCCACGTACACATCCACACGTAATCCAACCGACGCCATTTGTGCGCCCCTTATCCACGTTAATGCAAGCTTCGCACTGGGTCACGGTTGTTTTATATTATACGTTCTACTTTTGCTTTCGTTGCATCACGCCTTGAAATGTTTGGTTTTATTTAAAAGTATAATTTGAAAACGTTATATTGTCTACTTAGATTTATATTTTCTACAAATTCAATTAAAGGGGAGACAATTTGAAATCTAAAAATATAATAAAAGATATGGATAATAAGTTCTTTGGTTACCGTACTTGTGGCGGTATTATTATTTCATAAGGTACTTTAAAAAAAATTATAGTTCTCATGAACAGGTGGCCAAATAGAAAACGAATCTACAATTACGAGTTCAAAGTTCAGGAACGTTACTGCATTATTACTGGTTACTAATGACCTCTGGGATTTACATTCTTTACAGTTGGTGCCAGGTGCTAGAATAAAATGTCAGTCAAACTACATCAGAGAATAGGAAAAGAAGAAAAAAAGAAAGCTTGGGATCTGTTTCAGTGGTGTATCGGGGAGCCTATCCCGCGGGAGGGCCCTTTCATCGATACCGCAGTTTACAACTGGTTCCCATCTCTTGCATGTATCAAAGGGGGGGGGAGGGGGGAAGACCAGCTTAGGTTAGAGAAATTAAAGGAAGAGTGATTCCCCCTTGGAATATCACAAACTACAAAGACTTTTTTTGTTTCATGTTTTCTTGTGTATTTTTAGCCACATAATTCGCTAGATCTCTTAAACTGTTTTTATAATGTCTGGTATCAAACTAATTGTAATAAATATAACACCAATGATAATAATTTCCTACACCAAAGGAGACACAAATAATGATAATGTAATGATTATGCTTATGAGGAATCTCAATGCAAAGATTATCTTTGCAACGCCTGTTGATTCACTGCAAAGGAAATATATCGCTTTTTGAACATTTCAGAGATCTTCTCGAAATGCAATAAAGCTGATAGTCTTTGAATCCAAATATTCAATCAACTTGGTTCCTCAACACTAAACACTACCCTATTATCTATGACGTTACTCATTTCCAATCATTTTCGCTTTTGTGATATAAATTTACAAATTTTAATAACTGACATTTGATCATGTGGAAGTTTTCATCTATGGTCAAGTTGTGTGACTTTTTAAGGTCAAAAAGTCCCAAACATGTAGAAAACACTTAAGAGGCAACTTGGCCCTGCTCACGGAGAACAAGGAATTACACTTAATATTGCTTTGTAAGGAAAAATGTCATCTGAATTTATTACAGTGAAACAGTTAAAGAAAACAGTTAACTATGTTTATCTTTTTTTTATCTCAGTAATTGGATGCAAATTTAAAATATCACTAATTAGAATTCCTTAAATTTAAAACCATAACTTAGACCTACCGGTATATTACTGCCAGCTCCTGTTTCCCGATTTTTGAAAAAGCAAAACAAATATATAAACTCAATTCTTAAAATAACAAAAACACATACAACATCTCCCCCCCCCTCCCGCCCCGTGGTTTCCCCACGGGCAATTTCTTGTATTGTTATATATATATATTTATTATATCTTTATATATATTCATACAAGCCATTACCCTTTTTGCACCCCGTACATTTTTTGCACCTTCAACTCCCACACACATGTACGTACAAATTAGCTTCTCTACACCACACTCATATCCAATTTAGATAATTAAATTTTAATTAATTTAAACCAGAGTCACAGGGTATTTTTTAATACTATTTATAAAAGTAGACGCAATACAGCGTTCTTAGTGGGCGTGGCTTAGGTTTTTAGTGACGTATTTGTGTAAATAAAGAATCCACTTGAAGTAAAAATGTAACGTGGTGAAAGTGAAGTACTTCTTTATCATGCAAAATTCACATCTGAATATTGGCTATCCTACTAAAAAATAAGGAGGTAAATAGTAGTACTGTAGATTAATTGATTAATGTGATTAGGCTAGGGCCGGCTAGACCTATTTACACTTTCAATTTCACTTTATAGGCCTACACTTTTAATGTTTCGTAGGCTAGGCTACGATGTCAAGTGATATTGTTGGTGAATAGGCTATCTAGTCAAGTCACTATTAGGCTCACATCGTCTATGATCTATGTCTATGATAATAATAAAATAGCCTATTTTATTAAACATACATAATACAGCTTAAATGTTAATAAGACTTAAAACACAACACATCATTTAAAAAAAGCTCGAGCCTATATGAAACTTTATTAATACAGCGGCCATATTTACTTGTACACCATTACTCAAAATAAACACAAATCACGTGCTTTTTGTCACGGGATTGCAAACGCCCCATAACCTTTGTACAGAAGGAGTGTCTGCAACATATATAATTTTTAATATCGTATTTGCTGACGTTGAACTTTATTAAATAAATACGACAGAACATTCAAATAGTATTGTCTTACACATTGCATGAACAAAAAGTTAATAAAAAAGAACAATCAAAGAGAAATATAAACTAAATAAACATCTATACTAATTTCAAGAAATGAAAATATAAATCAACCTGACATGGACATTTTTTAAAGTATTAATAATAGTAATTTATGAAAGTTTGGCAAGAATCAAATGTTAATTATTTCCATCTTCAAACAGTTTTAGGCCCGTGTGTCGATTTAATAATACTACATTTTTGTGTGGTAAAACTTCCCCACACCTTGTCCAAATCCTCACGAATCCCATGATGCCACTAATATCATATTTCCACGTTTTTGTCCGTTCATTCTTTGTTTATTTTAAATATCGCGCTTCATGTGATTGAAAAAATAAGCAGCGTATTTATCTCAACCATGGTTTGACAAAAATGGGGTCGTGGCCCGATGTCGGGCTACCAAAAGCATAAACAATGACCGGGCCACAAAGAAAAAGCAGAACTAAATTTTAGATGATCCTGCAGCAACGGCACAAATATACGTTACCCCATAGTTGAAAGACTGAGTATTATTTTAACTACTGCTCTCGAGTATAGAGATCACTGTATTATACACTAAAATAGTATATGAAGACTATGTGCAAAATCTATCTGTTATACGCTACATATAGGTTAGTGTTGAAATTGAAAATTGAGTGGGTCAAGAAGTAGAAGTAGCATATAATTTAAACTACCCATTAAGACAAAGATTTTATTTTGCTTAAATGCTTTATAGGTATTTTTGTTTGCATTGTTTGTGTTTAAACTTTAGTATCTAACGCAAACTATTTTCTTCATTAATAACCCTTGAAAAACAGGAAAAACAGATTGTTGGGTGCTGGGTGTTAGAAATGTAAAAAAATATTTTTTCGTCATTGGTAACGAATCTATGTATACAGATTCATCTCGCTGGGATTACGGGAAATAGGTCAATTTGTCTTGTAAAGATCTTGCTGCCACAACAATGCAAAAAATGCGTAGTTAATGTAAGGAGACGGCGCTGTAAACTATACGTCTACTAAACTTTGAGCCATTAGAACAGTCGCTAACCTTTTTAGTCATCGGAACAGGCTAACTGTATATCGTTTCATCATGTTTACAATCACAGTAAAGCCGATAATAGATGAAGGAGAAAACACTGTTGAGTGTCTTTTGCTGATCCTTATAATCAAACAAAAAATATCATATTCATCATCAAATCAATAATCACAACAATCTTCTGTAAACGAAAAATAAAGGAGTGTCTGTTAACATAATATTACAGACTGAGGTCATATTAATAGACAGAGTCCCGCATTGATACTCAGCTTATTTTAACTAATACCCCTTTTCCCACGCTGCTGGAAATTCCCATTTCTCTTTCGATTCCGACTTCGTCTCGGTCAGATCACGTGACCAAACGAACATTCATCAAACTAAAGGAGCCACTGTCTTATATTTCACACCAGTAAACACAATTTTCCCTCTCTGGTTCTAAATCGAGGCGCGCGGCATTTCCCCCAGCAGCCGAAACATCGCACAGTAAATGACCATGATCCACCCAGTAAATGACCATGATCCAACCTTAATCTTGGTCAATGTACCGTGAGTGCGAGGACTCACTAAACTGCGGTTACTCCAGAAATGTCCAAGCTCAATACTCTTTAGTTGACGTCCACCGAAATAGCCACACAACTAAAGGTCTCTGCTGGTCCGAAACAAAATTTGCAGCCTGCCGGTCAAATGACTCGTTACGGCTAGAAGTGCTTCGGTTTCCGTGCAGCAGTCAGACGTTTGATCTCAGACTTGACCAGGCTTTGGAACACTCTCACGACATGACCTCTTCTGACCCAGGGAATATATAGGCGGATTGGGGGGGGGGGGGGGGGGAGAAACAAAGCTTATTCGTCTAGGCCGAGAAGGATCAAAGTAGATTGGAGCAAGGTTGGGGGAGGCGTGGATAGTCAGTCACATAATTAGTTACAATGAGATACAATGAGATAAGATAAAGTGAGATACAATGAGATCAAATGAGATACAATGAGATGAGATAAAGTGAGATAAAATGAGATACAATGAGATACAATGAAATACAATGAAATACAATGAAATAACATAAAGTGAGATACAATGAGATAAAATGAGATACAATGAGATACAATCAGATAAAATGAGATACAATAGCTAAGATACAATGAGATACAATGAGATACAATGAGATACAATCAGATAAAATGAGATACAATAGCTAAGATACAATGAGATACAATGAGATACAATGAGATACAATCAGATAAAATGAGATACAATAGCTAAGATACAATGAGATACAATGAGATAAAATGAGATAAAATGAGATAAAATGAGATACAATGAAATACAATGAGATAAGATAAAGTGAGATACAATGAGATAAAATAAGATAAATTTGAAACAGGAATATAAATTGAGATTCAATGATGAACATTAAGTGATTGACTGACATTGATTGAAAACGAGACACATTGAGACACATCGAGACACAATATGACAAGATAATTACTGTGACACAATGAGACATGAGAAAACAGACACAATGAGACACAATGAAACGCAATGACACACAATGAGACACAATGAGATACAATGAGTCACAATGAGACACAATGAGACACAATGAGACACAATGAGTCACAAAGAGACAATGAGATATGAGAAAAACTAAGACACGATGACATATGAGAAAAACTAAGACACAATGAGACATAAGAAAAATTAAGACACAATGAGAGTTAATGAGACACAATGACACAAAAGGCAATAGAAAAGTAAGTTATTACTGTGGTCTGATGAACGGCTATAGACTATAGTTACAGAATCTATACATTTCTTTTATTATGTAGTATCAACGCTGACCGTAAGCCACGAAGAAGACAAACATTTGAAAAATGTCAAAATGTTTACTCTAGATATTCTATCAAAACCATTTCCCATATACACAAAATGTGGCACCAATGTGGATGAAGTGGCACAGCAGTTTCATGTAGCCGATTAGAAAGACGGGACCTAGAAGCTAAACATGTGAGAAAGGTCACAGATAGAGATTGGAACAGGGAGCACGTCAAATATTTAGAGATAAGGTCAAGGACAAGATATGTACAGACAATATCAGATATTGAAAATTAAGGCCAAAGTTTTAGATAAGGGACACAATTGTAAGATTTTATTCAATTTGTTTCGTTTCTTTTTTGTTTGTTTGTTTTTTAAATTATCATTTGATTTTTAGTAGTGCTAGTAACAAAGATCAATGCCATAGAGATGAGATGCTTTAGAAACCTTCTCGGCATCTGCTATAAGGTACCACCTCTCTAATGAGCAGATAGGAAAAAGGATACTCCAGGAAATCGGACAATACAACGACCTGCTGGCCACAAGTCAAGAAAAGAAAGCTGGAATGGTATGGCAACAAGAGCCAACGGGCTTGCCAAAACTATACTACAGGGCACCACCAGAGGGGCGATAACAAGAGGAAGACAAAAGAAACGATGGGATGACAACATCAGGGATGTGCGGCGCAATGAGAAACAGAGAATTTCAAGTTATCAAATAGCAGAAAATATCAAAGCAAGCTGTCCGTATTATTATAGTCTTTGATATTACTCGCCATATTTTTAGACACACAAAAATATCCAAGTCTAAACCCCAGATTTAAAACGTAAAATTGATACAACTTTCCAATGTCCCCAGTTTCCTCAAATCCAATGAGTTTCTTTTTTTTTTTTTACATGGGTATCTTCTTTTTTTCTCTCTAACAAACACTTTCACTTCCCGCCTTCTGGAAAGTCCCGTCTGCTCTTGACACGTATTTACAACCAATTTGTTTTCAGCAAAAAAAAACAAAAACAAAACAACAAAAAAACAACAACAACTAACTAACGGATAAATTCCTTAAGTTGGCAGCAGATGGCGAACATGTTTAGAGTTGAGCTTAGCTGATACATTTGGATTTTCGCAGTCAGTATAAATCTATGCTTTAAAATAATGCTAAATGTATAGATCTATCCAGAATTTAAGGAACGATGTTGAATGAAGGAATTTGCAAATCGTTAAAACATTTTTTATTACATTTCTATTAGTCTGCGTCTGGTTCGAAATTACTTGTCAAAAAAATATCACAGTTGTCAACTAAACATGTCATACTTGCCAACTCAAGAGTTTTTGGTGGGCACTCAATAGATCCAAGTAGGCCAATCGAAAATGTCTTACTTGCTAAATCAAATATTCAGCCTCCTATTTCAATGTCTAAATGTCTTATGAAACAAGTATATGTATATGTCTATCAATATGTATATGTCTATCTATCTATATGTCTATCTATCTAAATATCTATCTATTTATTTATCTATCTATCAGTCTATTTCTCTTTCTGTAAATATCTATCAATCTATCTATCTATCTATATATCAGTCTATCTGTCTGTCTGTAAATTTCTATCTGTCTGAAAATCTCTATCGATCTGTATATTTATCAGTCTGTCTGTTTGTAAATATATATCGATCTATCTATCTTTCAATCTATCTGTTTTTAAAAAAACTATATTTATATATGTCTATCTATCTATCTATCTATCCATCTATCTATAGGTCTATTTATTTATCTATCTATCTATCTATCTATTTATATTTTTCTCTTCATCTTTGTTCACAAACACAGACATTAATAAACAGTCGTTAACAAGGAAGAACAACTCACAATTCTAGAAGAAAATAAAAAAAAGTTTTAAAGGCAAAAGTTATCTCCTCATTCCATCTTTATGTTTCTAGCCAATCCCCTTCACTTACAGATTTTCGTCTGCTTGAGTGAACCAACCAAATGAAACCACTAAACCAGCCAATGAATATTTACCACATCGAACAAGGGAAAGAGGGAATTATGGGAAGAGACGGTGCACACACAAAAAAGGGGGGGGGGAATTTGGGAGAAGGGAGAAGGGTGTAGTTGGGGAAGCGATGGACATAATGCATAATGTTCACTATTGTCTTGTTATAGTTTTAAGGTCTTCCATTTTATTTCGTGTTAAAAATAAATTTGGTACAATTGTTGTTTGTATATCCAATTTTATATTATTACAGCGCCATGCTCATAAAATGAGACACAATGAGACGCAATGAGACGCAATGAGACGCAATGAGATATGAGAAAACCTAAAACACAATGAGACATAAGAAAAACACAATGAGAGTTAATGAGACACAATGACACAAAAGGCAATAGAAAAGCAATTTATTACTGTGGTCTGATTATTTATTTATTACACTGTTATGTTCTTGGCTTATATTTCATGCTGTTTACAAGTTTTGTATTAAAGTTGATTACTGCAAAAGAAACCCAAGCAGAATTGGTCAATACATTTGAAAAAAACAACAACACAATAATTTCTTTTAACAGCATATAAGTACTCTTTCTTCCCGAGCTGCATCCGGACATGGAATGGGTTGCAGAACAAACCAGGAATACCAGTAATTTAATATCATATAAACACTTATAAAAATCCAAGACTAGACTCGGACCATGGATCAACGTAGGACGCAATAATCTTCTTTATAGAAGTATCCTTTGTAATATATGTGATAAGATAACAAAATATCCACATTTCAGAATGACTGTGGATAATTTGGGTTATAATTTGAAAATATATATAACGATATAGATCTAATATATTTTTTTACGAATGTCTACATTAACTAGGAGTGATAATTATTTGGGGTCATGTTAAATATAATTTCTTAGTCTAGACTATACTATTTCTCTAGGTCTATGTCTCTGTAAACTGTACATAAAGAATCTCTAAATCTGTACAAACAAAACATATTCACATGTACATACAAAAATACACATCTATATCTTAAGAAACAGACATAGATCTAAATCTGCACAAAAAAGAATATATTTTATAAATCTGTACAATCAGAGCGCATTCATATATACAAAAAGGCCACATAAATTTGTACGAAAAGAACATATAAATATGTACAAATAGAACATAATATAGAGCTTTACTAACTGACAGTGCAAAGTTGTTTTACTTGTTATTTACCGTAAAAAAAAACACCACCAACAACAACAAAAACCACTCTGCCTATATTTATGACTAAGATTTCGACCAATCAAATCTACCATTACATTTATCTTACATAAATTGAATCAGATCTGGGATATAGACCAATCAAATCTACTCTACAACCCAGTAACCACCAAACACTCTAAAACATTCCTAGACAAGGGGAATAACTCCTGACAATAAATACACATAACTCCGTAGCCAAGTTCACATGGAAATGGAAATGCTGTTGATAATAATAATTGCTCTGGATCACTCTCGAGTTATCGGAAGTTTCGGCTGCAGGTTCGTTTATGCAAAGGTTGCAGAAAAAAATCATTGTTTATGATGCCAGTGTGATTTCAACGACTCACTCCTTGAGCTGTAATTGTCTTCAGGTTCATGTCTTCTAATTGCTGGAATTAGTTCGATGTTTTTTATCTGGATGAAATGCTCCTGGGGAGGAAAGTGTGTGTGGTGGGGAGGGGGAGGGGAAAGGGGAGGAAACTCTGTCCCATAACCCATATTTACACACACATACACACACAAGTATGGACGCATTTACACTGACAGACATGCACACTCACACATGTGCAGAGACACATATCCACAGAGCACGAAAGTATCATATGCAAATACATAATAATATATGCACAAACACATACACAAATGTAATGATACATGTTTACAGACAAACATATAGACACATATGTCTATGAATGTTGTACTTTTAAAAATACTAGTGTACGACGTAATGTCTATCAAATAGAGACCGATCGAAACCAAATTTTTAGTTTCCGCCGAAACATTATTATACATTGAGATTCGGCCGAAACCGAAGCCGAAACCAAAAGTTTAACTACAACTTCGGCCGAAAACGAAAAAT
This sequence comes from Anisus vortex, assembly GCA_949126835.1. Taxonomy (NCBI): domain Eukaryota; kingdom Metazoa; phylum Mollusca; class Gastropoda; family Planorbidae; genus Anisus; species Anisus vortex. Next base: position 10,959,618 of record OX421502.1, on the reverse strand, counting down.
AAACCGAAAATGCGAAATGATTTCAAAAGACTACACATTTATGTGTAATATTTACTAGTTAATGGGCACTCTATTTAAGTAAACCATTCTTTGAAGTGATTAAATAATCCGTTATTATTAACTTCAGTCTTCTACTTCACATTGGGGATGTTAATATTCTTTTTTTTTCAAAACCTATTTTCGGTTCTAAATATCCGAATTTTTACCCATTTTCTTTCCCCCCTCTCCGCTCCCGGGCAAAGTAAGTTATAGTTTGGAAAAGACAGATTTGCATTGATTATTGTAAATAAAATAATATGAATGACCATTGATCCTTAGAACCTGGAGAGATCTTTGTAAAAAAAAAAGTTGATTTTGGATTAGCAGAAGTCAAAAGCTGTAGTTTCATGAATTTAGACCTTTATAATTATAATATAAATCAGTGGATGTTAGATCTATATGCTACACACATTGAAAAAATATTTGTAGAATATGAATAAAATCTCAGACACATATATCTAGGGTTGACAGACCTCCGGCAAGAAAATTAACAGTTTTTGAAAAGAACCTTTCATGCGCTGCAAAGTTGTTTTTTTAATTGCCCATGTTGCTTTTCAGTTTACATTAAATAAAATGTTGGGTCATTTTTACTAATATACAATTATTGGCAGCTAATGTAATAAAACTGAACTGTTGGTGGATTGTGGATTATGTCATTCTTTTTGTCTCTTTATGTCCTCCTTTTGAAGTCCAAGTATCTAGCAACCTTTTCCAGTTTTTTGTTTGTTTTCGAATACGTAGATAAAATGTCTGTACCGACGATTAGCGTTAACATCTGTATTTGCTGTTGTATGTGCTTGTATCTCAAATTCACAAGCAATATTCGGAATTCGGAATTGTTTTGTGCTAATCAAACAGGGTTTACAAATATTTCTTCAGATAAAAAGATAAATAAATCGTGGGAGACAGTTATGAGTGATTTCCTTCTGAAATCCGGTTTTCGTTTAACATCCCTACTTCACACAGATTAATTCAAAACAGTTTAACTAAATGAAAGTATCAATAAGCAGAGTAATAGATGCAACAATAGCATAGCATTTTGAATTTTGAAAGTTAAAATAGATATTCGGCAGATGACCAAAAATCAATATCAGTTTCGAACCGAACCCACGCCGAAAAAGATTTTTTGCCTATTTTCGGAGCCGAAACCGAAGCCGAAACCGAATATCGGTCGGTCTCTACTATCAAATTATGTTGTTTTCATTATAGATGTTTGCTTCATCCTTTTAAGTTTAAGAAATAGTAACCAAATGTTTAAATTATTTAATCGATTCAAGTCGCTATTGAGAATATCCGTTAATAAACGACTTTATATAACCTATAAATAAAATGATACGAATTATAAAGGACAATCTATAAATGATTAATTTTTAATACCAGAAGAACATATAATATGCATGTGCCAGGGCGACCAGACACAATAAAAAAAAAAAAACAACTAAAGACCGAAAGAAATGTTCTCACTTCAGTTTTTATGTATTGAAATAATATTATCTCTACTTTTCTTATTATTTACTTTTTTATTGTTTGGTATTTGTGTTTTTCTTTTTATATTAATAATATTAAATTAACAATAATACTAAGTCAAGTCAACACAATTGTTGGCTACTTTTTAACACCAGAAGGTCGACAGCAACAATTATTATGCATGTGTCTGGGTCAGGGCGACCAGAAAGAATAAAAAAAAAGAACAAAAACTAAATACCGAGAGAAACTTTCACACTACAGTTTTTATTGTAGTATTCTATGTCTTTCTTTCTCCCTTAACAAAACACATTGTATTCATTCGTTTCTCCGTAATTTTGACGGGCATAACAACTAGTATAAACATAATTATCCATACGCAAGTACACAGACATATACCCAAAACATACTAAGAAACACAGCCCGCCACACATTTTACTCGCAGAGACACGCCTACACCGACACACCTGTTGCGACCCATGCACACTTACAGCGATAATGTAAAGTTCAAATCTTAATTACGTCACTAACAAAATCAAGGCCCTCGTCATGACGCTCGTCTGCAATCGTGTCTTTAAATATATATATATATATATGTATATAACAAGCCGGGTGCGACAAATACCGAGTGTTACCGAAGGAAACATCGGGATAAATATTTAAAGAGATAATATTGTCGCAATGAAGTTGTATATGGGAGAAGAACAGATCTCGGACAGGGAGATTGGATACACCAAAGACTCGTCTCAGACGACAGCCATTTCTCCATTGTTATTGATTTTTTTTTTTTTACTTCTTACGTTGATAGCCAGTCAGAGAAGAAAAAGAAAACAAACCATCAATAGAGACGAACATAGATAAATGAAGGAATTGAGTTCGATCCATTTTATTTTGTAAGTTATTATTTTTCCCGATTTTTTTTTTTCAAATTTAAAACGAGTTCAACGGGAGATCTAGGGTTTAACGATCTGCCTTTTGAAGAGAAGGAGATGCGACCACTGTCGGGAAAGTTGTTTAGGGAGAAAAGATAACTCTGTTAAAGACATGCGCTTGAGAATCTGCAGACGTCAAGGCTTTAATAATCAAATACTATTATACCGTATAATATGTATCCAGCCTTTTGTAGTATTTATTTTAGGACTTAAGTGTGTGTACAGGCAGTAAAATGAAATAGTAAAGTATAGTGTAGACCTTAAGAAAACATAATGACAGGACAACACAGATAATATCATGTTTGGATGACAGGACAACACAGATAATATCATGTATGGATGACAGGACAACACAGATAATATCATGTTTGGATGACAGGACAACACAGATAATATCATGTTTGGATGACAGGACAACACAGATAATATCATGTTTGGATGACAGGACAACACAGATAATATCATGTTTGAATGACAGGACAACACAGATAATATCATGTTTGAATGACAGGACAACACAGATAATATCATGTTTGAATGACAGGACAACACAGATAATATCATGTTTGAATGACAGGACAACACAGATAATATCATGTTTGGATGACAGGACAACACAGATAATATCATGTTTGGATGACAGGACAACACAGATAATACCATGTTTGGATGACAGGACAACACAGATAATATCATGTTTGGATGACAGGACAACACAGATAATATCATGTTTGGATGACAGGACAACACAGATAATATCATGTTTGGATGACAGGACAACACAGATAATATCATGTTTGAATGACAGGACAACACAGATAATATCATGTTTGGATGACAGGACAACACAGATAATATCATGTTTGGATGACAGGACAACACAGATAATATCATGTTTGGATGACAGGACAACACAGATAATATCATGTTTGGATGACAGGACAACACAGATAATATCATGTTTGGATGACAGGACAACACAGATAATATCATGTTTGGTTTTATTTTCCCATCGTTTTATATTTTTATCTTTTCTGGGAGAATTACTTATCCCCCACCCCCAGACTCCGAGCTAGGCCGAATCTTGGTGGCATCGTTAGAAAGTAGAAGCTAGTCTCCTGTCTACGGCGTGCCGCTTACGGCATGTAACGAAAAACACAAAAAAAAGAGCACAATCCGTGGAAGTTGAATAGCCTCACGTGTCTGAAGAGCAATGAAGTTTACGGCTTATTGGCACAGCTTGGGTTTCAGGAAAGCAAGTCATACAAGCTTCTATCGACCCTGCCTTCACCAGGAGCTTACAGTGTCACACTTCCCTCCCGACCCTCCACTTACTTTCCATGGGACTATAGCCTACATTCCTACATTGTCATAAGTCTCATAAGCCTTTTCCTTATTCAAACGGGGAGGGGGAGGGGCGCTATGAAAAATGGAAAGGAGGGGGTCAATGCCCCTAATGGGTTAAGCCGCCAGTCTCAGCCGTTGGTCAATACAAAGGTAAGCCGAGACACCAGAAACATTCTTCAGATCTCATGCCACCATCCCTCCCCCACCTCCACCTACCCATTTCCCCCCCCCCCCCCCCCCCCCAAAAAAAAAAAATCATCGCCAGACACTAACACATTTTAGTTTAGTGGCGAGATACGTCTCTACGCGAGTGCCAAAGTAGAATTTGTAATTCATTCAGCGCACCAACAGCCTACAAAAATTCATCGTGCTTATTTGTTGTAGAAGAGATTTGAATTGCCTATTGAGGGGGGGAGGGGTCATCAGCGTGCCATTGAAAATCGCTCTGCGTGGAAAAGTCTGGAACGCGTTGCCTAGGTTGCCGACCCCTTGCTTATATAATTAATGCCTCAAATTTAGGTCAAATTAATTTATATTTATCATTAGTAGAATTTTTTTTATACACCAATATTTTGTAAAGTTCTGTCTTAAGGACCCAGTGGTTTACACTGTGAAAACCTTCTCATTCTAACCCATGTTGTAATAGGAGACGGCCATGTTTATTTGTACACATAATTAAAAAACCTTTCTCCTATTTCTAGGAGGATGTAATGGTTACACTTGTGTAAGCATGTAATGAGTTAAGTAAACCAAGCCGTCTAAGCTTATAAAATCTTCCCACGTTATACCCAGGTAGACGGGAAGGCAGGCATAAACAGACGAAGAAACGGCCGGTTCTCCACCTGGCAGGTGATGAAAGCATGTCAAGGTACCTTGGACATGGAACGGTACAGAAAAAGAAAATAAAAACACACATCATCTCGCTTACCTCATACACCTCTACCACATCCCACCACGTTTGACCGAAAACCTTTTTTTTTCCCTTCTCTTTGGACTCGTATCATCATTCATCGAGGGCCGGAGCGAGGGCGTTTTTGCTTATGAGGCAGAAGGGAACTTTCTCAATTCTGACACTTTTTGTTGTGTAGCCAGATTTTACACACACACTCACATACAAGGGTGTATCTAGGGGAGGGGGAGGGGGGTCCCAATTTGAAAGTCCTCCCGGGCCCCTACTTGAGCGGGGCCCCCTAAGTAGTAACAGACAAAAAAAAAATTGGCACGCATCACTATTTTCAATGGCACGCGAAAGAACTCCAAGCGGGGTTATTTATTTATTAAGAAAAACATTTTCCAGTTCAAAATTAGGAAAACTGACTGTTGAAGCCGATTTTTATGAATGACATAGCGACACATTACGATGATTTGAACGCATTTACAAGCACCACTGGAATGGATTTGCATTGAAACTGGACATATCTTGCCGTGAAATCAATTTCAAAACATTTAACTGATAGTAAGGCAAATATTAAGATTGAAAGTTGGCTTTTACAGAAGAACATCGAAGCACTTAAAGCCGAGTTTTCTAATTAAAAACTTTGAAATTGATGGACTCATTTTTTTCATACCACATATGAAGCCTAACTGGTTTGCTATTATTACAACCTTCTAGATATTTTTTTAAGCGGAGGAATATTGGTGATTTTAAAATGCAGCACGTGGAATTTTAAACATTAAAAAAATGGGCATCCAAATTTGGCCATTTGGGGAAAAATCTGGAAGAAAGCTGCTTAGTCATCTGCTTTTCTCAACTGCAAAGCATTCACTCTTTTATTTTAAGGTTTTGATTCAACTTATTCTTGTGAACAGATTTTATCACACATGAAAGCTGTTTTAAGCATACAAGGAGGTCACTTACAATTGACCGCTCATTAATTCATACAGACTAATTACATTAAAAACAGCAGTTTTTATGCTAATCTTCTTTAATTAAACATAATTATAAGTAGGGGCCTAATTCTAAAACAAATTTATTTGTATTATTAATTTGATAAATATAAGAGACTAATTTAATAGCACTGTGTTATGTAATTTTTGTAATTAATAATGTTTAAAATATAAACTTCTTAAATTTACACAAATGTATGCAGGAAATGTTTATTTATAACTGTTTAATGTAAATTATTTTAATAATTAATATTGCAATGAATACCATAATGTTGGATTATATAAAGAGATAATAATTAGTCAGTAATATTTTTTATTATACAAAGCATAACTTTTTTGCATCACTATCGATTAAATGTGGAAAAGGGTTTTAATTAAAGGGAGATAATTATGAAATAATTTCGATCATTACTACGGCAATTCTTATGAACGATTAGTATTCATTTAATTATGGTACAATGTATAAATTTACGTTTCGTAACAAATGCGACCTGGCTGCGTGGACATTTAGTGGTGACCTTGTTTACCGCTCTGTGTGTTGTAGGAGGCTCGAGTTGGAGTTTGGCCACCAAAGCAGAGGCGCTTGTTTTACGGCCATAGTCCTCTAAGATTTTATATTTTATAGAAAACAAGCTACATTGCCCGGCGTTGCCCGGGTGAAAAAAAAAAGGACTGTTTGGGGTGCAGATAACACATTTATAAACTACACTTACTGAATACTTTTAGGAAAGTAAATAAAAATAGTCAAATATTTTTATTTTACAAAATCTATATTGCCTATAGATTTACAATGTCTTTTGTTTTTAAAAGTTTGAAAAATTAATTGTCGAAAAAAAAAAGTATAGTCTAACTGGAGAATCGAACCCTGGTCGCCCGTATAGCAGTCCACTACGTTTACCACTGAGCTATCGAAGACACATGTCCGATGTGAAAAAGTATTAGACGGTATATTGGGCTAGGCCTAGATAGGTCAGTGACACACGTGTTTTCAAATTGACCAATGGGGATCCTCGCGGGGCTTAACACTGTCTTTTTATATATATAGATTAACGTGTTTGTTAATATCATTTTTCTTTTTTTCGCATGTATGACAAATACAAAATTTCATTATCGAACTTTCACACCAATGGTTATTGTCTAAAAATGATATCTAGTTGTCAAGATAGAACTCCAGGACCTGATCTAGTTGTCAAGATAGAACTCCAGGACCTGATCTAGTTGTCAAGATAGAACTCCAGGACCTGATCTAGTTGTCAAGATAGAACTCCAGGACCTGATCTAGTTGTCAAGATAGAACTCCAGGACCTGCTAAAATTTCATTATATTTGTATCTAGATCTAACCGAGATTTCCTCTAATAGTTTTAGTCTAATAAATTTCAGACCGTCATTATGAAATAGCAGCATTATAGTAAAGCAGAATTTATACGTAGTCATCATATAAACTGGGTAGTTTATGTAATGTTAAAAACCGTGCATATTAAGTATTATTTCATATAATATTCATTGAATTTTTAACTATCTTTTATATTTTTATCATTTTATAGTTTTAATTAAGCCATTATTTTTTTTATTATGGAAAAAAGACAAGAAAAAATTACAAATATTAACGCAAAAAAGTTGAATTTTCTCCCTTTAATTAAATTAAAGTCTTCACATTTGATTCTAGATGCCAAGTTATGTTTTATAACATAATTATTATTTCTTCATTTAAATTAAGCATTATGGTATTCCTTTCAAAATGAAATTAGAGTTATCAAATTAATTTACGTTATAAATATTACATTACCTGCATTAATTGTTCAAGTCGATTTAAGAAGTTTATTTTTTAAACATTTATAATTACAATATTTATCTTATATATTACTGACGCTCCTTCTATAAAGAAGATTATTGCGTCCTACGTTCATCCGTGATATTACACAATTATAACATAATTACATAATATAATGCTTGTATATAAGCCTCTTTTACTTATTACAATACTAAAACAATTAAATTTGTTTTAGACAACCATATGTAAGCTTGATTAAAGAAGGGAAGCATAAAAACTCTTTTAAATTTTAGTAGACTTTATCAATTAATGAGCACTTTGTCCTTGAATGATTTTAGCTAATAATTAATTGTTCAATGTCAGGTACATATTTAATCACTTCTGAGTGTTCAAATATGTGAAATCTGTGTGTGCTTGAAACAGCTTTCATCTATGATAAAATCCGTTTACAGGTGTAAGTTAACCAAAAATGAAATTTGATAATAACAGGTGACTTTCCTAAGCAGCTTCCTTCCAGTTTTTTACGCTAATTGACACATTTAGATGCTCATTTATGGGATGCTTAAAATAAAAACATTGCCAATGTTCCTACACTAAATAAAGATCCAGATCTAAGTAGATTGTTTAGTAGCCAGGATTTTTGTGGTATAAATTTGAAAGTCTTGCCTTTGTTTAGAAAACTATGCTTTAGGTTCTTCAATGTACTTATAAAAAGCCCATCTATCTATCTTAATTTGCCTTAAATTATGGAAGCTATGTCCAGTTTCACTAGATATGTCCAGTTTCACTAGATATGTCCAGTTTCACTAGATATGTCCAGTTTCACTAGATATGTCCAGTTTCACTGTAAATCCATTCAAGTGGTTTAACACTTCAAATGCTCTTCGACCCCGTCCTTGTAAATGCAAGTTCAGCTCAAGGAAATGTGTCGAAAACTTTTTTTAAAAATCAAGATTCACCTTAATAATTGCATCCAAACAAGAAACGAATCTATTCAAGACTTAACCTCATATGTCAACGAACACTGCGTGCCATAGCAGATCTCTATATTCCGTTTCACTTTCTTCAAGTCTCCAAGAGACTTGGATTGAATGTAATACAATAAAAGGAAAATACTACACAATTGATTATCTTAACAAAAGATTCTATAACAGATCCAATCACCAGATCTTTGCATACAGACTTTCCAAAACTTTAACACCCAACGTGTTATTTTCATGTCGTTTGCCACGCAGCGGCCATTAATTATGCTGACGTGCGTTGTTTTGATTTGCGTTAAAAAAATCTGCTTCTTGGAGGTCTCTCGCGTGCCATTGAAAATTGCGCTTCGTGCCAGGTCTGGCACGCGTGCCTTAGGTTGCCGACCACTGTACTTCAGAAATGTCCGTAATGAAATAAGGCTGTCTAGTAATTCCGCGATCTTACATTGGATCACCAAGAGCTGACGTAGACAAGACAATGTTACATGTTATAGAGTTATAGCTCTCGTTGGAACTCATCTTCAAGAGCTTAAGTAGACAAGAGAATGTTACTAGTTATAGAGTTATAGCTCTCGTTGGAACTCACCTTCACCTTCAAGAGCTTACGTAGACAAGACAGTGTTACATGCTATAGAGTAATAGCTCTCGTTTGGAACTGCAATTAATTATTGACAATAAACTTTATAAAAACAAAAAAAGAATAAAAAAGTTTTTTAACATCCAAGCTTTCTGTCATGCCGTGCGATATAGGTTGGTGATCAAATTTATCTTTTTTTTTTCTTCAATCGGAGTGTTTCTCGTGCAATAGATAAACAAAAGAAAGAAAAGAAGCAGAAAAGAAAAATACAAGCAACGGACATCGTTACAATTTACACGGGAAAACTGTCAGGAAATTGAAAAAGGCGGTGCTTTTGGCCTCAGCTTTCAATGCTATTCCAGACGTTCCTCCGCCATCCCAGAGATCCTCTCTTTAAATTTATTTAAATGGCATAAAGTGTTTTCAGTGTTCCACCCTCTCCCTGTCTCACCATCCCTTTCAACCCCCCCCCCCCCCCACCCCACCCCTGTCCTAACTACTTCCCTACATATGAAGCGTCTTCTTCCAATATTGAAACCCGGCAAACTTGGTGGAGCGGACAAGAATAAACTTTAATTTTATCAAACATGAGGGGGGAAGGGAGATGGAGTCCGAAGTAGAGAAACGATATGGGAATTGGTTTCAATGTTTAGAAGTTTCTATTTCAGTTTCTACTGCAATCTATTTCAACCTCTTGGCAAGTTTCAGACTCAATAATAAAAGCTAATTATGTATTTAAAAAAATGAAATTAAATATAACAAGAATTACTTTTTATATTCAACTAAGGCACGATGGCCGGGCGGAAGCGCGTCTTATAAACGCTGGCGTACCGAGGGTATTGGGTTCGAATCCTGGTGAAGCCTAGGATTTGTTCTTGGATCTACCCCAGCTCTAGCTTTAGTTGGGGTCAAGTAAAGGCGGTTGGGCATTGTGCTGGCCGCTAGTATGCCGTGGCCACAGAAACTGGTGAACGCTGGCTTCACCGGCCCTTTGATCAATTTGGTCCTACGGATACTTTATTATTATTATATTATATTCAACAACCTGTTACTTACAACATCTATTTTACTTTTAAAAGCATATTTTAATAAAACTAATTCAATAGGATTGGATTGTGGTGCGATGATGATTATTATGGTTGATAATTTTAGAGCGCTTCTTTCTATATTATTACATTTAGCATACTCAGTGCGCTAAGCTTAAACAACGTTTGTCTTAGCTGGAGTTATTAATGGTGCGCGTTACAGATGTAGGATCTGTTTCACCTGAAAGAATATCTAATTAATAAACTAAAGACGAATGTATTGTAGAAATGTGAAGACTACTATATAGCGTTAGATTTAGTGGAATGGTTTTCACTAGTGTTCTAGAAAATTGTGCAACAGACTTGCGGCCTCTAGTATAAAGACACAAAGAATATAACAAGTAAAATGTATCTACTATTTAACCATTTACCTAACAACCTACATAAATACATACATACAAACATAGGCTGCATACAGACCTTTCTCCAACCACCCACTTATCCCACTTCTACCTACCTACCCAATTACCTACCAACCAATCTATCTACCTACCCACTTACCTACCTATCTACCTACCTACATCCATATCTACAAACCTACATACCTACATACATACCTACCTAGATATCTATATAATCACATACAGAGCTACATACCTATCTACCTACCCACCTACCTACCAATCTAACAACCCCCCTACCTACCAACCTACCTACCTGCCTGCCTCCCTACCTACCAACATATCTCTATCTATCTGTCTATATATATATATACATATCTACATGCCTATCTATCTACATATGTATATATCCATCCATCCATCTTTATGTATAATAATACACAGTATATTTTTTGTACATATACACATTATGCGTGTGCGTGGGTGTGTTATTACACAACACTTCACCACTATATGTACAACAATCCGTCCATTAAATAATTGCCCACCTCTCCCGCCTCATTCATTTCCCCCAAGTTTTCTACTTCTCATTTATCGATATGCCGAAAACCATTTCTTTCATTTTAGTACTCTGTTTACCGTGGTTTCGTATATATCGATTACTAAAGGAACAGTCTACTATATGAACCGTTCCTTCACACTATACACACTCCAGTACAGCCACCACCTCCTGGACTCTAATACACTACAATCGAATCTTGGTTGAACTAAGAGTGTCTGCACTATTAACTAAAATAAATATATATTGATAAAATACTATGTGAACTGAGCGAGAGAAAGAGAGAGAGAGAGAGAGAGAGAGAGAGAGAGAGAGAAGAGACGAGGGTGATAAAGATAAATAGACAGGGAGAGAACGTGAGAGAGATAGAAAGAGAGAGAAAGATAGATAGATAAAACAAGAGAGAGAGACCGAGATAGAGTGATAAATAGTGAGAAATGTAGATAGATAGACCGACAGACAGACAGACTGATAGATAGATGGATAGATAGATAGATATATAGATAGATAGATAGATAGATAGATAGATAGATATATAGATAGATAGATAGAAAATGAGGCGCTAGAAAAAAGAAGAGACAACTAAGAAGGGAAACAATGAGAGATGAATAGGGAGAAATATATAGAGATATAGAGAAAGGGATAGAAAAAAGAGAAAAATGAATAAAGCAGTTCTAAGTCTAAGTCTAGTTTTTATGTCCACCAAAATGACGACGGAAAGAGTGCATTTTTATTTTTAAAAAATAGTTTTTTGTTGGAATATTTTCACTAATATATACAATTATCCTATGTTCCCCCTTCATTGTAATTGTTTTAATAAAAAAAAGCAACGTTTTCATTTATTAGTCATTAATTCATTTTTAAAACGAATAACATAGATCTAGTGTGTATTTAGTATTTTATGATAGCAGAAGATTTCTGAGTGACCGCTTTTGTATAATCTATATTAAAATAAACAGCTATTATTAGCGCAAGATTTCCTTACGGGGTAAACACCGAAAAGCTGGAAAACAAAAAAAAAACGTACACAATAAACGGATTAACGAAGATGGGACATTTTTCTCAGTAAATTTTAAATGTCATGACAGTTTATATTTTTTACATAATTGACATACTTTATTTATAGTTTAAATGAAAAAAATTCATAAGTTACATGTGATATGAAAAGAAATATATTTTGCCACGATGGGTCAACCGGCTTCGAAGTCGATAGTGAACAAATAGACACACGCAAAGGCCCTATTATATAGATCTATGCTTTAGTCTCGGACCCAACAACAAGCAAAACCTTGTTATGTTAGAAGAATCGAATCCTGAACGGATTCATCGTTTGAATAGTAAAATTTAAATCTTACCTTGTCTTATGCGATATGGTGGCAGCTACTATATAAGTTTTCAATATTATTATCATAATTACAAGCAGAGTTATTTAATTTCTTTCCACACTTGTACGCGTCAATATCGTAAACCTTAGTATTGAAAAACAATAACATTATTAATAAACCTGCACAATAAACCCGTTATATCTATACCTGTTAAAACACACGGTATAGATTTAATTGCAGTTCTGGCGAAAAATCATTACATAAGTTGTAATAGAATAATGAACCCTATTTCAGAAAGAAGAAATGTTATTTAACACAAAAATTTACAACTAGGTATCAACAACATCATCAACATGTTACACCTGTCAATTTTCGCAGTTGAATCAGGTAACAAGCAAACATAATACAAACATGAAATAAAAAATGTTTTTTAAACGGAAAAACAATAATTCCAACCAAATAGGCGAATACATCAATAACACCCTGTTATGCTCAGATAAACATGAGGACAAAATCACTTTATTTATCCCTTTAGCGAGAACAAATGCATATATGTACTCTTTCTTCCCGAGTAGCATTCCGGAATGGAATGGGTTGCCTGAACAAACCAGGAAAACCAGTAACTTAACATCATTTAAAACATTAATATAAATGCAAAACTAGACGCAATAATCTTCTTTATAGAAGGGACGTCTGTAATATATAAGATAAGATAATATAAGATAAATTATTCTAGATAAAAAATTATCTTGATATCCACATGTGATGGATTTATGCAGAGACAATTTCAAATCACGCATTATGGCAGACATGTATGCTACAAATAAAACAAACCTAAATAATATTTTTTTAAATTTGAAAATATTGAGAAAACTTTTATTCGAAGTGAATATTCAAAATTTACACCATTAATTAATTTATTCAGTAAAATTAAAAAGCAGTTGAAGAAAAAAAAATGTTTAAAAGAAAAGCATAATTAGTAGAAGTTACGGTATTAAATTACAACTTAGGTAAGTAAAAATAAAACACAGCCATCGAATAGAAAACCTCTGAAAAACAAGATAGAACGTTTTTATTTTATCATTTTGAAAACAAATTCATATAAGTTCTTTTCGCGAGTAGCATGTTGCATGTGGGCATATAATTAACCAGTTATGACGTTAATAAAAGTACCAGTTCATGATTGTATAAAATTACATGGTTATTGTTGCATATTGTTGTATATCAGGCTATAGTTGAAAACCAGTACCAGGTTATAGTTATCAAAGTATCAGGTTATAGGTCTATCAAAGAACCATGTCATAGACTTATCCAAGTACCATGTCATAGGTTTATCAAAGTACCAGGTTATAGGTCTATCAAAGTACCAGGTTATAGGTTTATCAAAGTACCATGTTCTAGCTTTATCAAAGTACCATGTTCTAGGTTTATCAAAGTACCAGGTTATAGGTTTATCAAAGTACCATGTTATAGATTTATCAAATTTCTAATAACCTACAATGAAAGGGGTTTACGGTGGACCTACAATTTTTTTCCCATTGGAAATAAATATGAATCATTCAGACGACATTTTCCCGCGCAGCTCTTGGATTTAATTTCTTACATTTATATTCATTATAGCATATCCACTATCTACGTGAAATGCCATTAGATTACAGTTTTCACCATTCCCCTCTCACCCCTCTTACCCCAAATTCTTCTGTCTACGTATAAACATGAAATAAAAGCTGTAAGTGCTTACCGTATGTACCAAGACAAAAGATAAAAGAATGGCTGAGGATGATAATTAAGATTTTGAAAAAAGCAACTTTTAAAACATGCAGACATGACATGTCTTACGTTTCGTTCTTTACGGGAGATTAGAATCTTAATAGCATGTGTTTAAAGCTTAAAGAAAACATTTCCAAAACCGTCTGATTGTTTCCTGAAGAAATGGAGGAGGATATAACTAAATAAAGGCAGAGAGAGAGAGAGAGAGAGAGGGTGAGAGAGAGGAAGAAATGTTATGTGAGAGATACATGAAAATGGCGAAGAGGAGAGGGAAAGAGTAGACAGAGATGGGGGAGTGAAAGAGAGAGAGATATGAGAGAGAGATAAAAAGCGAGAAGGAGAGGAAAACATGAGAAAAAGAGAGTGGCCAAAAAAAGAAGAGTGAGATAGTAAAAGAGAAAGAAAGATATCAAGAGAGGGACAGAGAGAGAGAGAGAGACGAAGAAAGAAAGAGCGAGAGAGAAGGAAGAAAGAAAGAGGAAGAGACAGAGATCGTGAGAGACAGAAAGAGAAAGAAAGAAAGAGAGAAAGACAGAGAGAAAGACAGAGATCGCATTAAGTTCGTTAAGAAAATACATTGAAACTCAATTTTATGGTCATGTCTGGCTGGCATTAGCGGTAATTGTGAAATAATGGAAGAAATGAACAAGTAACCAATACAGAGCCCACAAGAACTAGGTAACAAGGCGGTTGAAGTATGTCTGGGGCGGCACCTGGTAAAGAAAAACACTGAAAACATTTGTCGACACAACACTCTTTTACTATTAAAGAGATAAATTGGTCTAGTCGGCACCCTAATGTGGATGTGTGTCGGAAGGGATTTTTTTTTTGGAGGGGGGGGGGAGGGGTTGGGGGATAAAAAGCCGCCATGTCAGTGCGTAGGTCTAGGATTTGCTTCCGTTTCGCTGATCGTCCAGTCTTGATTCCTGTGGTCAAGTGGTCAAAATAGATGACCTCTATACCTTACAGGATAAAAACGATGAATTACTGTACCTTATCCCCTTCCCCCCCCCCCCCCACCCACTTACACAAATTAACGTTAATGAATTGCAGCCAGTAGACTTTAACATCGTGTTCGTATTATAGTGTCGAGAACAGTAAACTATATAGATACAAGTGCTGAGAGACTGCTATGTTTTACCAAAGACTACACTAAGATGGACCGCTTGATTTAATATCTCTGCTATTTGATGACTCCAATGACTTCTTTTCGGAATTCCCGATTCCCTTTTGTACTGTACACGTCCGTTTTATTTAATCACTATATTTTCTGAATGAAAAATTAAAATCGAAAGTAGTATACAAATACAATGGAAACCTTTAACGTAATCGTAGGAGTGTACAAGTCATTTAAGACAGCCCTGTTGATTGCGCACGAAAAAACAACATAATATAAGCTCTAAAAATAGAGCAAGCGGTGCATCTTATTATAGTCTTTGGTTTTACCATAGACTATAATATACATGGACCGCTTACTTTAGTTTGCTATTATCTTCTTTTTTTTGCAATTCCCGATTCTAAATAAAGTAATTGTCATACATGTTCCGTTTGATTAAATCGCGTGTTTTTCGACTTTAAATCAATACTTGTAGGCCTATTAATCCTATTATCATTGACTATAATAAGATGGACTGCCTGCTCTATTTGTAGAGCTTATGCTCTTTTTCCGTGTTCACTCAACACTGATATGTAAATGTTTCCGCTCTGTACAACTTTCGATTTAAATTTTTCATTGAGAAAATCATAGCGATTAAATAAAACGGAAGCTGTATATCAATAACTTTATTTCCTGTATAGCAATTACTTTATTTATAATCGGGAATTCCGAAAATCAGTGTTTCAAGTCATCATATAGCAGAAATACTAAAGCAAGCGGTCCATGTATATTATAGTCTATGGAGTCATCATATAGCAGAAATACTAAAGCAAGCGGTCCATGTATATTATAGTCTATGGAGTCATCATATAGCAGAAATACTAAAGCAAGCGGTCCATGTATATTGTAGTCTATGGAGTCATCATATAGCAGAAATACTAAAGCAAGCGGTCCATGTATATTATAGTCTATGGAGTCATCATATAGCAGAAATACTAAAGCAAGCGGTCCATGTATATTATAGTCTATGGAGTCATCATATAGCAGAAATACTAAAGCAAGCGGTCCATGTATATTATAGTCTATGGAGTCATCATATAGCAGAAATACTAAAGCAAGCGGTCCATGTATATTATAGTCTATGGAGTCATCATATAGCAGAAATACTAAAGCAAGCGGTCCATGTATATTATAGTCTATGGAGTCATCATATAGCAGAAATACTAAAGCAAGCGGTCCATGTATATTATAGTCTTTGGAGTCATCATATAGCAGAAATACTAAAGCAAGCGGTCCATGTATATTATAGTCTATGGAGTCATCATATAGCAGAAATACTAAAGCAAGCGGTCCATGTATATTATAGTCTATGGTTTTACATACGAATTCGATAGATACAGAAAGGCTATTGCTACACATTCTTTTATCTTATACATTACAGATGCTCCTTCTATAAAGACGATTATCGCGTCTATGGTTTGAGACTAGTCCTACATTTCAATTAGTGTTTATTTCTACTATTCTTTCATTGTTATTGTACCAGTTACTACGTGTAGCTAGTAGCTAAAATACCCGGCTTTGCCAGGTTAACGAGTGCAAATAGCTACAGATAAAAAAAAACAGACAACAATAAAGATTTTCCCGACAGGGAATGTAAGCAAGGTTACCCGCCTGAAAGGCGAGGATTCTAGCCGCTAAATAAGCGAGTACAAATATTATTGGAACTCACATAGCAAAGCTAGAGTATAAGACGCTATATTTTATCACTACTAATAATAATTAAAGGTCTCGTGCCAATAAATTAACCATTTAGAAGAGTGAATGGCACATACATTCAGGTTTACATTGATACAAGGTAAATAATAATTGCCCGGAGTTGACCAGTAAAAAGATACATAGGCCTATAATTTGTAATTTGTTGTAGCTATAGCAACAGATAAGAATTTCATAAACTACAATGAACAGAAAGCTATAATAATAATTTAAAACAAAAATATAATTATCGTATCAATTATTTACTGATAACACTTAGGCAAGTAATTTAGAATTCAGCTAGGGGGGACACATGGAGATAGCGAGATGGCAAAAGTAAAATATTATGAGGCAATAAGGTCACGTGTCTTCCACTTAACCAATGGGAATGTGGATCCGCACACACATCCAACTTTATGTAGTCCTATATATTGATATAGATAGATATAAAGATTTTTAACTTTTACAGCAAATTTTAATATTTAAACGTTGATTGCGTGTAATTTCAAGTAGCATATATGTTCTATAGCTGGCGTTATCCATTTTTCTAGACCAATGAAGGTTTATCATAGCCTTAGAGCATAGGGGAGAGGGGGGCACGTTGATACACATTTTACATTTATTTACATTAATTGCAAACCATTATATTTAGAGTGGATATAAATACTTTTATTTGTTTCCTTAGGTATCCTGCATCTTTTGATCTACAAATTTTATTCATTAAAATATATTTAAAATAAATATAGCTCTAAAAGCAATGTAAAATAATTTGTATCAACTTGCCCCGAGCAACTTGACTATATATATATATATATATCTTATATATTACAGACGCTCCTTCTAAAAAGAAGAGTATTGCGTCCTACGTTCATCCGCGGTCCGAGTATAGTCTTGCATCTATATTAATGTTTTAAACGATGTTAAGTTACTGTTGGTTTGTTCAGGCAACACATTACATGCCCGAATGCCACTCGGGAAGAAAGAGTACTTATATGCATTTGTTCTCGCATAAGGACTAAGGAAAGCGTTTTTATCCTTATGTTTACCTGAGCTTTGCAACAGGTTGTCATTAGGTTGTAATTCTAGATTAGAGTTTAATGCATTATGTATTATTACTACTTCACTCTTTGCCCTTCTGTCTTCTAGTGTTTCTAGGTTTAGTCTTTTGACTATTGGAGTTGCTTTTGTCATTTGTGAATATTCGCTAGTAATGAGCCTTGCAGCATATAGACTCTAGAGTTACGAACAAAGCGGACCACAACATTACACCGTAGTAAGTAAGTCACAGCATTATAACGTATCGTTTGTAACCGTTACAGGACCTGGGAGTTGCATTCAAACGAAACGACAGATTAAGAAGGCCGGTTAACGTTTCAATTCAGATTAAATAAAGTTCCCAGTGCGACAATCCGTAGATCAGTTAGTCGGTCAGTCAGAATCGATTGATTTGTTATGTTCTCGCTAAGAAGAGTTTGAAGACCCTTTATTTTTTGGCTAAAAGGGTTGTTAGTGCCTTCCCCATTCTCACATTGGCAACTGATTTGAGGAAAGTAAGCACACCGAGCATAGGCTACCAAACGCAATAGCATCTGCACTGTATAAATATTCATTGTTATTATTATTATTATTTCATATGTATTGGAAAAAATAGATTAAGGTGAGACTTGCGCAATGAGATATTGAGCTCAACTCATCAACACCCAAGTCTGATGTAGAAAATATCGGTTACACGCAAATTTGAACATTAAAAACAGTCAAGCGAATTGGTCTGTTTTTATTAGTGTATGGTGCGCCCATCAGTTAGAGAATGCAAGAGAGAGAGAGAGAGAGAGAGAGAGAAAGATAAAGAGAGAGAGATAGAAAGAGCGAGAGAAACATGGAGAGAGACCAAGAAAGCCGATGTTATGGTCAGTGGCGTAGACAGGGTTTCAAGGTGGGAGGGAGAGGATAGAGGTGTAGAATACGCAAGGGTGGTGAAAGTGGGGGAGGGAGGGGGAAACTCATAGCTTAAGTGTGTGTGTAGGGTGAGGGGTAATACTGCAAAGTGTGGAGGGAAGAAAAAAAAACATGATAGGGGGGGGGGGGGGGCTACAGTGGGCTAAAACTTAACTGGTGCACTAACTATTTAGAAAAAGAAATAAATTAAATACCAGTGTCAATAGTAAAACTTAACATTTGAGTCATGAAATATTGCTTTAAATAAATGTAATAAGCAAACAAATAAAGAAAATTTGTATATTTAAGAACCCTCGCTTTAGAACTATAAATTGCACTGGGAGGGGGGGGGGGGGGCAAAGTTGATGGGGTAGATGCGGCCTTGTCCCCCCCCCCCCTCTCTCTCTCTCTTTCCTCCCGTGGATAAACCTAAGACTATGTTTTCAAAAGTTTTTGCAGGGCGAGCCGTCCAGAACTTTCCATTTATCTTGTTTTCTTGCTCACTGTAAAGAGGGAAGAACAGACATTTAGACAACATCACACTCACACACACACTCACATATACAGACAAACAACACATGCACTCAGATAACACATACACACAGAAACATACAAACACACACACACACACACACACACACACACATACGCGACACTCACACACGCATACAGACACACATACACACAAACAAGCGGTAGAGTTAGAAACAGCTTATAAAAAAGCAAATAACACACATGACAGAACCGTTTTTTTACAAGACCGCCTCTAACAATCCACCATCCAGAACCCAATCCAGCATCCAATCCAGCATCCAATCACACCTACAAAAACAGCTATCCGAGCTGAATACAAACATTGCATAAAGCGACAAACTGTTTGCACAGAAATAGATCATCGAAACTCGTAATTAAAGCATTGAAAAACAACAAAAAAGATGGAGACTGTTTCTTTCCATTATTGTCAACGTACTCTTCTAGTAGCAATTCTTTTCCCAGGCTTGCAAACAAACTCCAGTGAAGACATTGGGGGATTAGACTGTACTATTTAAAGACCGTAGATTTATAAATAAAGAAAAGCTTTCATGAGAATCAGTCTTCTCCCCTTTCAAGCATAAGCCAAGCATAAAAGCAAAGGGGAGTTAATGCAGTTTAAATATGAAGTATTTCACGTTTAGATTTCCATTGGTTTGCACTTGCCATAGGCCTCACCTTGCTTTACAAAGATTATCTGGGACAGGCTTTGAATATAGAGCGGAGGATATAATTCTAGCAACTCGAGACCCTTATGTTAGGCCCATAAGTAATAGGCTATACACGTTTTATGCCAGAAAGCTAATTAATTATTTCTCTAAGGGCCCGAAATAATACGCGCGGCCCTGGCGTCTAATGCATTTACAAATTTGGTTTCACGCATCTACAAATATAATGTGCACCCCACTTTACAGCGTTCGGTTGTATTAAGTCACACCGGCTAAAAGTGTGCACCCCACTTCCCAGTGTTCCGTTGTATTATGTCACACCAACTACAATTGTGCACCCACTTCCCAGTGTTCAGTTGTATTAAGTCACACCGACAACGAGTGTGCACCCACTTCCCAGTTTTCAGTTGTATTAAGTCACACCGGCTAAAAGTGTGAACCCACTTCCCAGTGTTCAGTTGTATTAAGTCACACCGGCTAAAAGTGTGCACCCACTTAGCAGTGTTCAGTTGTATTAAGTCACACCGGCTAAAAGTGTGCACCCACTTCCCAGTGTTCAGTTGTATTAAGTCACACCGGCTTAAAGTGTGCACCCACTGCCCAGTGTTCAGTTGTATTAAGTCACACCGGCTAAAAGTGTGCACCCACTTCCCAGTGTTCAGTTGTATTAAGTCACACCGGCTAAAAGTGTGCATCCCGCTTCCCATCTCTACCCCCCCCCCCCCCCCCCCCCCCTCTGTTTGCGTCTATGAGCACCGCCATTTCTCCCACTGCACAACCGAACCCCCAAGAATATATTCTATTGATCGGTAAACCAACAGGAAGCTGACGGTCAGGTTACACCCTCACCTGTATGGTCATATGATAAAAGGTTTGGTGGGGGGGGGGGGGTGGCTGGAGGAAGTGTATAATTGTGTGTGTGTCTGGGGAGGGGGGGGGGGTCCCAATGGGAAAGAACGACAAAGTTTAATTAACGCGAGTCACGCAATAGCCAGTAACTTCGCAATTGTAGCGAGGGGAAAAGTAAGGGAAAATCTTTATATTAAAAATATCTCAGCCGTGTTTTTCTTGAGGTTTTTCTTTTTGGTCATATCGTCTTATAAGTTACAGACGATCCTTTTATACATAAGATTATTACGTCCCTTTGCCCGAACCTGTCGCGTCAGGACCAGCCTGCCTCTCTATCATCAGGAACTTCTCTTAGCGTTTAGCGTTAGTTTGACTATACCCTCCGATATTTTTATTCCACCATAATATACGTTTCTTTTAATACAACGTATTTATTATTAGATTCAGCCACTAGTGACATATTTAATTATTTTAATCTGTCTTAAAATGTCACTTTTAAAGGAAGATTAGATTTGCAAGTGGACACATTTAAATGTCAAAATACAACACATTTACTTATTCATCTCATTTTTGTAATTTCCACGTTAATACGAAATATGTCCCCGGTGACACTGTGTTTTTATTGATTATTGACACATTTTTAATGTTTCTCAATGCTCCTGTTGCCATTAATCATTTTAGGTATCCCCAGTTGATATATTTCACATTCAATTATAAACATATTTTACATGCACCCATTAACCCATTCCCCAATGTCTCCAATGAAATGTACCCTCGTTGAAAAATTGTTGATATATTTCCATTGAAACATTTTTAAATTCCCCCTGCCCCCATCAGCTTCCTTTCTTTCCCAAATGAAATATATAGCGCTAACCATCTCTTAAAAAACACTTAAGGGCAGTGAACAATTTGAAAACAATCTTTATAAATGAATGAACAAAAACCATTCATGCCACCCCAGTCCCTTGAGGGAGTAACGATTTCAAAATGCGACATCATTTTCTCGAATTGGACAACAATATGCTGTAAATCTCTAAGGGAGATTATAGCAAGTACAGTTCAAGTTACCACTCTAGAAACTGTGGTTGTTGTTGCCAACTTCCACTCTTTTTTACTCCCTTTCTATTAACTTATTTGTTTCTGTCTGTCTGCTTGCTTGCTTGGCTGTTTGTTAGCAAAACTTTGCATTGATTTTCCACTTCCCGTCGTCCAATCGAGCTGACACTTGGGCAGTAGACTTGTCCCAACTAACAATACATTCTATCAAATTTTCAGCATCGTAGCCTTTGAAATAGCCACTAATACCTTCGACCAATTTGCGAATCGAAGAAAAAAAACATGTCTGCCTCTACAGGAAGAAACGGAAGTAAATACAATTTTCGGATATGTTCATTTTTACTATATAAATAGAATGAAAACGACACAATATAGCTGAAACAAAGCGAATTTTCTTTTATGTTTTTTGCGGGCCAAAGCTAGAACAAAAACAAAAAAGGATGCGCAAAATTTTAGTGTGGAAATTTATAAGGTATGATATCACTTATATTTATTTTAATCTATCAAAATATAAATTAAATATAAACTTAGTTTACAAAGAAAGGGAGTATAATAAAAACTTCGTTTTTATGGGTTAGTATTTTTGGTGTTCAAGATAGAAATTGCTACGTCCTGTATTATTACATGCCACACTTAATAATTGTTGTCAACTTCAACTGTTTTAGATGTTCAAGCGTTAATTAAACCTTGTATTTCTTTCCCTCTCTGGACAACCCCCCCCCCCCCCCCACACACACACAGTGTATTATAAAATGCTACAATAGATAATGGTTGCCAAAATCAACTGGTCTTAGATGTTAGAAATTGCTACGCCCTGTAATGTACCATGCTACACTTAATAATCGTTGCCAACTTCAACTATTTTAGATGTTTAAGCTAGAAATTAATTGCTATATTCTGTACTAGATCTGCTAAACCTAATAGCAGACTCGTGAATTAGTGATTGTAATCCAAGGCTATTCAAAGTAATGTCGCAGTAAGTTACACGCATGATGACTCGTTTGAATATCGAGATGTCTATTTTAAGCTACTCCAATTTAGAAAAAATGAATCTATTTAAAATGATATATAATATAGCTCAAGCGTGTTTCAATTATTATTTGAAAACCATAATCCGAACTAGTCATCGAACGTTGGCAGCCAGACGTAAAACCCCGGGGTTTAGTGGCTACCGACAATGTGAATATTGGAGAATTATGCCAGTGCTAATCCGTAGATTTCCGGGTAAATCCGCTTTTTAGCGTATTGATTTTGGTTGATAGTTCATTATATTATAATGTTGGGAGTTGGGGAGAAGTTGGGGGTGGGGCTGGGTGGGTGGGGGAGTTAAAAGAAGATAATTATCGATCAATGATAAAGAAGATACAATCAAATCTATTTAATACGATGGCTTTCCGTCCGTCGTTGATGGCAGTATGGGGTTTTGTAGAATTATGCGTGAGCTAATCTGTGGATTTCCGGGAAAATGTCAATACATTTTGAAACTTATTGATTCGGTTTATTGTTCAATATAGGCAATATAGGCATTTTGAAACTTATTGATTCGGTTTATTGTTCAATATAGGCATTTTGAAACTTATTGATTCGATTTATTGTTCAATATAGGCAATATAGGCATTTTGAAACTTATTGATTCGGTTTATTTTTCAATAAAGGCAATATAGGCATTTTGAAACTTATTGATTCGGTTTATTGTTCAATATAGGCATTTTGAAACTTATTGATTCGGTTTATTGTTCAATATAGGCAATATAGGCATTTTGAAACTTATTGATTCGGTTTATTGTTCAATATAGGCAATGTAGGCATTTTGAAACTTATTGATTCGGTTTATTGTTCAATATAGGCATTTTGAAACTTATTGATTCGGTTTATTGTTCAATATAGGCAATATAGGCATTTTGAAACTTATTGATTCGGTTTATTTTTCAATATAGGCAATATAGGCATTTTGAAACTTATTGATTCGGTTTATTGTTCAATATAGGCATTTTGAAACTTATTGATTCGGTTTATTGTTCAATATAGGCAATATAGGCATTTTGAAACTTATTGATTCGGTTTATTGTTCAATATAGGCAATATAGGCATTTTGAAACTTATTGATTCGGTTTATTGTTGAGGCTGAATTCAAGAGAAAAAAAATGGGGGATAAAGGAGTGGATGTAGCATTAAATAAAGGTATCGGTCATTAAAAACAAAGACTTGAATGCAGATAATCAAGTAAGGAATCAATACATATTCTTAGGCGACCAATGTTCCATCTAAAAATATATTGGCTGTGCAACTTTGGAAGGAAATGTAACTTTTTCTACTATATCGGTTTACGCAAAGACTATAATAAGATTGACCACTTGCTTTGATATTTCTGCTATTTGATAACTTGAAACACTTAGCGTTGGAATTTCCGATCGCACAAAGTCCTCTAGACTTCCGGTTTTGTAATGCGCTATGATTTTCTTAATGGAAAAGTAAGATTAAAATCGAAAGTTGTATACAGCGAAAACCTTAAATGAAATCTTAGGAGCGTTGAAGTCATTCAAGACAACCTTATTGGTAGCGCACGAAAAAAAACACCACAACTTATAATCTCTAAATAGGGCACGGTAGCCGAGCGGTAGCCGAGCGGCAGCGCGTTCGACTTGCGATCCAAGGGTCCTGGGTTCGAATACTGATGCAGGCTAGGATTTTTCCCCAGGATTTGAGGTTGTCCCTGAGTCTACTTAGCTCTGATGGGTACCTGACCTTAGTTGGGGTAAAGTAAAGGCGTCTGTGCATAGTGCTGGCCACACAATCACCTTGTATGCCGTGGCCACGGAAACTGGTGAACGCTGCTTCACCGGCCCTATAGATCAATTTGGTCCGACGGGATACTTTACTTTTTTTCATAAGCTCTAAAAATAGAGCAAGCGATTACATTATTACATTCTATGGTCTACTAAATGAAACAGTTACTTTGTTAATAACTACATTTGTGCTCTCTGTTGTAAAAATTATAGGCTCAAACTTTAATGAGTTAGACATAAAAATAGTATGGATGAATGTATTTATTAATCAGAAAAGGTTGAATTACGTATTGCATGCTTAATAGTCTAGATCATCTTTAAGACATATTTTTAAAAGCAGCGAAGCAAGAATAAATATGCTGTATTAACAGGTTCAAATTTAAATGTTCTTTTTTCAAAGTTTATCTCCCATTGAACTGTAAACATAAACGTCTTCGAAATTGGCAACTGATGCAATGAACAAACAGGTTGCTTTTTTTACAAATATAAAGAAGGTCTACAAAAAACAACAAGAAAAAAAAAACAACCTCAAATATATTGTGCAAATGTAAACTTAGTTTTTACTTGGAGATCTTATACTTTAATGTTTGATGCCAGAATTGCAACTTGGCTACTAGAGCAATGATTATAAAAGCCTAATCAAAGACTATAATAAGATGGACCGCTTGCTTTGATATTTCTGCTATTTGAAAACTTGAAACTATTTCGAAATTTCCAATCGCTCACGGTTCTCCAGACCTCCGGCTTAGTAATTTGCTATGATTTTCCCAAAGGAAAATTATGATTAAAATGGAAAGATGTATGCAGCGGAAGTCTTTAACTCGTTTTTGGCTGTGCACGGTAAAAGAACAACACTTAAGCTCTAAAAATAGATCAAGCGGTCTATCTTATTCTTTGGCCTATTGTTTAGCACATAGGTTCTCAACGTTTTTCGGCTCACCGCCCCCTTTTACAATTATTTTCCGCTCACCACCCCCCCCCCCCCCACACTTTTTTTTTAGCGCCCACTCCCCCCACCTTCCGCCCATCTAGACTAGAGTTTCAGCAATTTTTTTAGGCGGACTAGACTTTTGTGTGATTAATTATCTTTAAAAAAACAGAAAAGGAAACATATTGTAAGAATTAATAGTTCAAAAAATTGCCTTAACAAAAGGTTTAAATAAATCAATATTAATGCGAATCGTTTGCCTGGTGTGTTGCTAGCAATTTGTCTATTTTTGTTTGAATTTTGGTTGCAAAAGCCTTTGGTATATATTATATTTAATAATCAGTAATATTTGTTATATTATTACAAAACAGAATTTGTTCGGCATCACTATTGAATCAAATGTGGAAACATTTTTATGTTAAAGGGAGATAATTAGCCCGTCTTATTTGAGCTAATATTTCGTTTTTTTTTCTTTTATAAAAAATTAATGGCTTACAATTTATAACTTTAAAATGATCAAACTGTAAAAAGTATTTGAAAATTATATAAATACTAGTGGTTATGCCCGTCAAAATGACGGAGAAACGAACGACTACAATATTACAATATTAGTTAAGTTAAGTTAATATTAATGTTAAGAGAGAAAGAAAAGAGACTATTACAATGAACGTTTCTTTTCGGTATTTAGTTTTTGTTCTTTTTAATTGTTTCTGACCCTGGCATATGCATAATAATTGTTACTGTCAAGCGTCTGGTATTATAACGTAGCGAACAGTTGTGTTGACTTGACTTGTTATTAAAAATAGCCTATTAAATTAACAATAATATACTATTTAAAAGAAAAAAAAACCACAATACCAAACAATAAAAAGGTACATAATAAAAAAAGCGTAGAAAATAATGTTTCAATACAATAAAAACTAAAGTGATAACGATTTTTTCGGTATTTAATTTTTGTTCTTGCTTATTGTATTAATAAAACAGTGTTGAGAATATTTCTTTCGGTATTTAGTTTTTGTTATTCTTTTTGTTTCTGGTCGATCTGACCCTGACATATGCATAAGAATTGTGGCCTCAAGGACTGGCGTAGTGTGTAAACCGCCGATACATTCCCATTAAGAATACACTGGCGGGCGAACGCATGGGGCACAGCCCCCGCGGCGGGTCCGAGGTCCATTACACTGCCGAGAGGTCACTGGTCCCGGGGGGGGGGGGGGGAGGACGCAATGGACACTGCAATCCCGTTTCGAGAACCACCCGGTGCCTGGATGCATGTACCTATAGTATAGGATTTGTGCTACCGGATGACAGTGCAGGTATACGGCGAGCCATTGAAACTCTCCAAGCCAAATTGCGGTGCGTAACTTTTAAATAAGGTCTCGCTACATTAAAAAAACAAACAGTAGAATTGGGAAAACCCGGAAAGACCCTCGCGTTCAACATAGTGAATGTCGCGTTCAACATAGTAAATGAACGGAAGTGGCCATTTGCTATGTACCGTTATATTTATTTGCATAGATGGATATGACATTTAGGATTTTTTAAATCAACACATTTATGATTATAAGTGATAAAATAAAATTATCTTTTGGAGGACGTTTCCAATTTATACATTTAATTTTTGGCCTGAATAGTCAAACGGCTTAGGAGCCTATAGCAAACAAACATATATATATATATATATATATATATATATATATATATATATATAAATAAATAAATATATAAACAAACATATAAACAAACTCACGGTAATTATATATGTTGATGATGATTATATAACTAAAGAATTTATATGTATATTTTTAAACATTACAATAACTACCCAGTTTGTATGATTACAACTTATCTATACCGCTTAACGATAGTGTCTTCTATTAATGAAAATATAAAACACATACGAATCTCGGTTAAACTGAAATCAAAATATCATTAATATTAGCAGATGTTAGGGCGACAGTGATCGAGTGATCGGTCAGCGGGGTTGATAGTCAGGTGAACCAAACACAGGACCATCCGGCCGCACACTATATTTACCAAATACTTCATCGAAAAGTCACTGCGATTCCTATTTCTAATTAATATAATAATATGTAGGCATACTGTTGGGGGATATCAGATATTTAGCAGCACTTGCGTTTACATCACATTTCATCCTCCAAAAACTAATCGATTCAAAAAGCTGAGGTGTTAAAATATATCAGGTACGTTTGTACCGCCCACTTGCCCCTCACCGCCCCCCAATCGCCCCCCGGGAATGTCAGCGCCCCCCTAAAGCTTCCCATCGCCCTCCGGGGGGGGGGGTGATATCGCCCCCGTTAAGAACCTATTGTTTAGCAATTGGAATAATTAATAATTGGAGCAAACTAAAACTCATTGGGTCTAGAAAAAAAATGATTAGCATGTGTTCAAGTAATTCTAGAATGTACCTTCATATACCTGATTGTTATATAATTTTGATTTCATGCCACTCATTAAAATGTCAAAGTATGTTGGATGCATTAATGTAGAAATCAGAGGCTGTTCAACATTACGATCCCGGTGGAAAAAAAAAGGGGGGCCGGGAGGTGGGTGGTTTCAATGTTTAGAAAGTCGTCATCATTAGCTGTTGAGACAAAACATTTGATTGCTTACAGAAATGTTTATGTTCCAACCACTTCTACTTGACTTGTTTTGTTACGGATCCCATCTGTTACACAAGACATCTGTTACTTAACCAGTTTTCTTGCTTTTGTTTTTTAAGACGCATTAACGAATGTTCTCAAATTAATAGCACTTGAAATAAATTAACCCAGAAAAATATTGTTGTACATTTTTCATTTTTTTTTTCATAGTTTTCTTTAATTGTTATTTGAACAAAGTTTCTAACGCCGTAGAAAAGCAGGATGACTGGGATAGTAATATATAAATATAAATATATATAGATATATATTATATTATAATAGTATAATCATATACATATCCAAAATTAAACAAAATAGTATTGCGTACATCCGCGACTTGTTAAATAATAAGGTTTTAAATAATAATAAGTTTTCCCATCACTATTTTAGGTAACCCATTACTTACCTAAGGCTCGAATGCTACAACTTATGAATTGTCGCAATGCATCTATATATATAATAAGCTATGGGCGAATTCATAAAATTATTTAATCTCGAGCGGCGTTCCATCATATAATGGGTTGCCTTAGCTAGAAAGGAAAAATAAAAAATATTAAAAACATGTATCGAAATTGAAATCAAACCCCAAATAAGAGTTGGTAACGCCTGCAAGACATACTATAAGAACAATGGTATAGAGTGCTGTAGAGAATTTGTAAAGTCTTAGTCTAGCACAAAGTATTGATGGAAACGATTTATTTCATAAATTTACGATAGAAAGTTAAGATAGACCGTTCCAATGAAGTGAAGATCAAAGGAAAAAAAATGCCAATTAATTACGGAGAATTGTATAGATCTCTTTATACATCAGAGTAAGGACAAATTCATCATCATCATCAATCGCCTGACCGTTATGGTCGTTGGGGGGGGGGGGAGCGAATGGACACCTCTGCAGTCATCTTTCTCCATTTTTGCCTATCTTGAGTGGCTGTCAATAGTTCAGTCGTTTGCAGCTTTGTCCTAATTAGACTTTACGAAAGCTTGGAAGGAGTAAGTAATGTGAGTCGATATCGAGCTATTTGTTTGGTCTTAGACTAGATTTTTATCGCGAAGGCTAAGGAAACATCTTGGGATTGAAGCCGAATTACACTACCGGCTACTGACAAGACACCTATTCTTTAGGCTTTTTTTAAATACCCGGTACATGCATTGCTTGATTGGCGACAATAAACACGTAGCCCTTTGCAGGGCTTTGCAGGTTATTTAATGTTTTTACTTTATTACTTATCTGACGTTATTTAAAGAATAATTACCGAATAGACCTAAGCCTTACTGGAATCCGAATTCATAAATAGGTCTTTTATATAAATTTACTAAGATATTTATAGGTCTTACTTAGGTCGCAGTCCCGAAGTTATAAGTTAAAAGGTACGCTTTTTAGTATTTATAGAAATATGTGTAAAAATAGGATGTAATTACAGAACAGTTGAAAATGACATTTTAACTTAATGTTTTTGTTTCTTTATAATAATCGTGGATGCATAAACATAGAATTAACAATAAATTAACCTAGTTTAGTTTTATACTCATGTACAGGGGCACGGCAGCCGAGCGGAAGCGCGTTCGACTGGCAATCCAAAGGTCCTGGGTCCGAATCCTGGTGAAGGCTATGATTTTTTTTTACCAGGATTTGAGTCCACCCAGTTCTGATGGGTACCTGACATTAGTTGGGGTAAAGTAAAGGCGGCTGGGCATTGTGCTGACCACACAGCCACTCGTATGCCGTGGCCACAGAAACTGGTGAACTCTGGTTCATCAGCCCTATGATCAGTTTGGTCCGGAGGGTACTCTACTTATTACACAGATACTGGGAGTGTAATGATTATTATTATGCTAGGGCTATCTTTTTGCAGACAATTCTAGAGTATTTAGGCGAACTATACATTTTCTAATTCCGAAAATATACCAATTAAGCATATTATATGACCTATAATATAGAGCCTGATCGAATGGCACAAATAGGACCATTAAATAGTTGTAAGTGTAAGAAATTAGAGTAAGAACAGCTTTGAAATCAATATCAATAAAAGGACAAGAAAAAAATAGCCTTATAGTTATAATAAGGGCAATCAGTTATAGTGGTTGACTAGTATACTACTGTGTCTGGAGATTTGATTGATTACATAGGATGGGAATTTTTTTTAATACGTACATTGTTGCTACATTACAACTTTCTTTCAAAGATTATTTCCTTGAATTGCCAACACAACCACATTGATGGGATTCTATAATATTAATATCTATGAAAAATAGAATAAAAAACATGCAATTTTTTTTAAAGCAAAGATAAAATACAGATGATAGATAAGTAAAACATGTAAAGACTTCATGAAAAGAAAAAGGGAGAAGTCACGTGATTGAAGGAGGCAATATATTTATACAATTATTTTTATTGTGTCCCTTTATAAAAACAAAGAAAAGAAAACGAGAACAAAAAAAGACTGGATTTGCATAAAGTAACAGAATAAAAGAGTTTAATTTATTTTGTTAAAGTGCATCTTTTACAGAAATAACCAAGGATTTAGCCAGAAGTTTCTCAAAACTTAGTATATTATTTTAAATTTTGATAATTTACGTATACAAGTTCCTGTGACTTCAACCGCTATCATGAAATAGTTTCATGGTTCTGTTTTTAAAAAAATAATTTTGCACGAAATGTTCTTCGCCTACCATATGGCGCGAAACATGTAGTGGCGTGGGCACCACGTGTCTTATCCAAATAGATTGTTTCGTTAACTTTAATTAACTTGCGAACTTTTAAAGTTTTTTAATATTGAAATATTCATTTGTCTTGACCTCATCAAATTTTTTTTAAAATTTAAAGTTTACCTTATCTAAATTTGTTCCATAAATAAATACAGCATCTGTATGTCTGTCGCCCACGAGAACGCCTTTCTGTGCCTATCTATCTACCTACCTATCTACCTATCTACCTATCTACCTACCTACCTATCTACCTATCTACCTATCTACCTATCTACCTATCTACCTATCTACCTATCTACCTATCTACCTATCTACCTATCTACCTATCTACCTATCTACCTATCTACCTATCTACCTATCTACCTATCTACCTATCTACCTATCTACCTATCTACCTATCTACCTATCTACCTATCTACCTATCAACCTATCTACCTATCTACCTATCTACCTATCTACCTATCTACCTATCTACCTATCTACCTATCTATCTACCTATCTATCAATCTATCTATCTTTTTATCTATCTATCTATCTATCTATCTATCAATCGATCTATCAATCTATCTTTCTATCTATATATCTACCTATCTATCTATCTATCAATCTATCTTTCTATCTATCTATCTATCTATCTATATCTCTATATATCCATCCATTCATCCATCTATCCTCTTTTATCTCAAAATCTACTAAGATATAAAGTTATCGGCCAAAAAACTCACATTTTTATCTGTAATAAGACTAAGCTTTGGATATCACGAACTACCAGTAAATAATTGAATGACTGTTATCTATGAGCTCACAATATAACCAAACCTTAACATCATAATTAACACAAAATGCCATTGTTAATTATTGTAGCTGAAAGCATAATATGTGTTTTATTTGTTCATTACAAAGTAATAATCTTATTGGACTGCATTCGTTAAAACCAACTATTTTTATTATCAACATCATTTCTCCTTGTGGTTCCTTTAGGATCGTGGAACATTCGTCCACAAACGACAGTGTATTAATCTCATTTCGGAACGTTTGAAATTATTTTTATTTTTTTAAAGAAAGAAAGTCAAGGTCATTGGTGATGCTATAAATCAAAATCAATGTCGTGTGCCAATGTTGTTGTTTTCTTTTAATCAGAGTCTGGCAGATTTTTATTTTAAAAAAAAGGAGAGGGGAGCAATGGGAGGTAAGCGAAATGCTAACAGTTTTTGTTTTATTATTTTTACAAGTGATTTGATTACGGCCCTTGGTTTGGAGATAAACTTCAATCTGACAATAAAATACACCCTCCCGGAGATGTAGGCCAGATTCAACTTAAAAGCTAGTTGGCCCCAGCGTAGTATGAATCTTTGCTATATGAACTTAGAATTCTGATATTGCACAACTCTGCTTTTTTCTTAAACGTACGTTGTCCCAGTAAATGTGTCCTAGCCATCTCCATCTTCTTGCTGAGATGATTTATGCTCACGTGGGTCCTCATTTGATATAGTTTGATATGTGCAAACAATATATTCATGTCCATTCATGTCGTCATACAATCTACCTTTACTCTGTTATCGTACTAAATGTTATTCTCGTTGTCTTAATACAAAATTACACCAAAGACAACAATCTACAGACATTGTTATCCCTTCAGACAAAAAAATTAAATAAAAAACAACTAACTATAAGTTATTGCACAGTAAAAAAAAAAATTCCAAACATTAACTGGACAAATAGAAAAATTAAACAAGAAATAAACATCAGTAAGGACAAAAGTAAAAAAATAATTTTTAATAAATAAAAAATAAATCCAAGTAAGGAAAACTAAATTAGAAAAAAAAAGAAGTTTGGGAAAGCAATATAGGCTAGAATCTAGATCATAAGCGTTAAACAGACAAATATTTGTTAAATTTGTGTATCGTTTGTTGTAAGATGCTTTCAAACCAGTGAAATGATGATGTACAGCAAAACATGATTTGAAGTGACCGCGGTGAAACAAGTTCGACACGACATGGTGTAGAATGTAGAATGTAACCTTGCACCGAGCTTTGACCTCAGATGTTTTTGAAGCTTGTACTAGAATCCAGGGGGTACGGTGATCATGCGGCAGCGCGCTCATGCCATACTTGACATGCAGAGTGATTTCTTATGTCACATGGAAGACCTGCAGAAGACTATTCAGGTATCTTCTATAAGAAATTGAGTGTCATAGGAGAAGTGACTTTTAGGACGTTGGCACGCTGAATGGATTAGAAATCCTACGTTTAGCACACTAGCACCAAAACGTTGCCGACCTCTGGTCTAGATCATAAGCGTTATGCAGAAAATGTTTTTTAAAATTTGTTTATCGTTTATTGTAAGATGTTTTTAAACCAGTGGAATGATTATGTACAGCGAAACACGACTTGAAGTGGCCGAGGGGAAACAAGTTCGACACGACATGGTGTAGAATGTAACCTTGCACCGAGCTTTCACCTTTCACCTCAGACGTTATATAAGCATGTACTAGAATCCCAATCTTGACGAACTTTTTTCGAAGAGACCCATATTTTGGAACTGGAGAAATGTCGATACATTATATTAAATACATTTCAACATGTGTTTATTCCGTCGAACTTATAAATAACAAATATGTTTCACAATTTGAGCTTAAAGTATCTTCTACTAAAATATAAAAAGATCAATGTCACAATTTAAAAATAACAATTGCAGGCTGAAAAGTTGGAAATGCTTATAATAGAGGATATTTAAAGCAAGACTATTTTTTCTCTCATTACTTCCCTTTAAAAAATACTCTCTATCTCGAGTAGTGGTTCTTGTATGTAAACCCAACAAAAGCTACACGAGACGATCTGGAAAATGGAGATCTATTTTCGGAGCACTACGATGCACGAATGTTATATTGTTAAACCATGCACGTAATGTTAGAATTAAATACATCTTGCTCATATGTATATATATATATTATACATATTTGATAACGGCCATATTTCATAAACAAAAGGAAATAGTATGAATTAAACATATAAAAGACCAGATGAACACGATGGGCAAAATGGTTTACAGGCTAATTTGTCAGTAAAAGTTATTACAAGGTGAGATGGCAAGAGAAGTTGGTGCCAGACCAACACAGTTCGATAGTATTGTTAAACAGTAGTATACTATAAAGAACATTTTCATATGGTTGGGGGCCACGAGTGTTCCCTGGCCACTCCATTCTTGAGGACGCCCATGCTTATAGTGCGGAATTAGTAAGAAATATTTTTATAGAAATAAATCACAAAGCGATTATATTCCTTCAACACTTAGAGAAATGACTGACTGGCGGAAATGCACAAACCAAAATGGCAGATGAAATGTCACTGACAGAATCAAGCAGATCAAACAATATTATAGTAAAATATAATACGAAACACTATACCTTTATAGTGGAATAGAATCCTTAATAAGGAACAATATCTGGATCAATAGTATTGTATCAAAATGGCGCTTTTTAAATATAGGATCGACCATACACACTGGACTATGTAATACCATAACTACAATAATTATACATAGCTAAAGAGAATACGGACTGTACACCTAGTCTGCACAACATAAACTAACAATGAGCCTAATTGTACAGTCATAAACCCCGTAATGGATCCGTCATGTGGACTTTATTACATCATTACTGCTGTTGTATTAGTGGTGTAGGTTGCTCCAGACAGCAACCTGTTACTTTTGGGTTGGCAGTTTTATAACGACCCCCCCCCCCCTCCCACTCTATCCTGTATAATAGAAGCTTGTTCTATTTTTAGACCTTAAGTGTTGTTTTTTCCGTGCGCAGCCAATAACGTTGTCCTAAATGACTTCCGTTGCATAAAACTTTCGATATTTTAATAGAAACAAATTTCATTGAGAAAATCATAGCGAAATACTAAACCGGAAGTCTAGAGGACCGAGCGCGATCGGAAATTCCGAAACAGAGTATTTCAAGTTATCAAAAAGCAGAAATATCAAAGCAATCGGTCCATCTTATTATAGTCTTTAAAACTATAACTGTTTCGGAAAAATTAGCTTTTTAAATATTACGAGTCCATTTCTAATACCTAACTGGTACTAATAGTAAAATCACTAAATATAGAATCGTTTCAAGTAGATTAGAAAGCAAAGTAGTTTTATTAGATTTAGCATTATGTCTAAGAAATCTAATAACATACTCAGGGTGAGTACTCTTAGTTCCGTATTCCAATCCGAGGGAAATAGCGGACTATACGGCATATTGCATGTTGGGACACCGTAGACAAACTCAAAATTTGATCCCTACGGGAATTCCCCTTTGAATCATTACCGAGGCGGCATCAACTAGAATACCTGCAAATACCAAGACACCAGACTTGGTATTCCAGACACCAGGCTTGGTCTTCCAGAAACCAGGCTTGGTCTTACAGAAACCAGGCTTGGTCTTCCAGACACCAGGCTTGGTCTTACAGAAACCAGGCTTGGTCTTACAGAAACCAGACTTGGTCTTCCAGACACCAGACTTGGTCTTCCAGACACCAGGCTTGTTCTTCCAGACACCAGACTTGGTCTTCCAGACACCAGGCTTGGTCTTCCAGAAACCAGGCTTGGTCTTCCAGACACCAGACTTGGTCTTCCAGACACCAGACTTGGTCTTCCAGACACCAGACTTGGTCTTCCAGACACCAGGCTTGTTCTTCCAGACACCAGACTTGGTCTTCCAGACACCAGACTTGGTCTTCCAGACACCAGGCTTGGTCTTACAGACACCAGACTTGGCCTTCCAGACACCAGGCTTGTTCTTCCAGACACCAGACTTGGTCTTCCATACACCAGGCTTGTTCTTCCAGACACCAGGCTTGTTCTTCCAGACACCAGACTTGGTCTTCCAGACACCAGGCTTGTTCTTCCAGACACCAGATCCAAACAAAGATGAGCCGAAGAGTAAAAAGATTCATGTTAATTGTAACTGTAACTTAACATTTGGTTTGATGTTGCTTTTATCGCAAACCATAGTTGGTATTTTGGAAAAAAAGAAACACAATATCTAAGACTAAATAGTGTTAGCAAGGCATTTCAAGAATTGTTTTGTTAAAAATATTTTCATCAGAACAAAAAGAAAAGGGTTGCTACCAACAAACCGAAATCCGGTTTTGAAAATCAAAACCGGTTTTCAGTTTCAAAACCGGAATCTGGTATTCCGGTTTTCGTTTAACATCCCTAGTTTACACACAATATTTCAAGGAATTGTTAAGTCTCTTATACCGACGAGGCAGCCTTACTTCATCGGTACATGCACTTTCGCCCGATAGTACAAATACCCGACTATGGGCCTGGTCAACCAGACACAAGGGTTTGTCGAGACGGTTATTGTAGCGCCTGTTTTTTCCTCCCCGCCGATTTTCGGTGGGCTCTCGCCCGTGCAATGATCCTCAGATGCGCAACGGAGGACGTCCCCTACGCGTTTGCTCACCGGCGAATTCTTACATCGAACGAATCCGTGGTTTACACATTAAACCAGCTTTGAGTTCCGTTGCTACAGAGTGGGAGCTGAATACCAGAAAATATCTAAACATTGAGCTTAACCAATAGATGAAAGAAGGTATGATAAATAACCAGTACACTATCAATAAGTGAACTTTGTATCCAACCCAACCCCAAAAATCACCCAAAACCCTCTGTCTCGAAAATGGATCCTACCAAAAACAAAAAATTAAGATTCTTCAATGCTTATACCTTTACTTGAGCAGACGAAGTGAAAATTGATTTAGTCAACATCATTGGTTGTATTGTAGCCACCAGGGGCAATCACTCAAACATCTAATCATTCCATATCTACGTGCTTGTTTTTTTTTTCCTTAACTGGGAGTTGTCTCCCCCTTTTCAATACTCGGCCTGCACTATAAAATCTCCGTATTTTTTTTTTCGTTTGTTAAATTCTTTATGCTGTGCAGATGTAGATAACTTTCAAAGAAATACCTCTTTTGATTTAGAGACTGTATCTGTCATTGCTTGTTGCATCCTGCATCTATCTGTGTTGTTTCATGCACTAGTTTATCTTTACTGAACATTTTTTTATGCCTTTTTGTTTACCCATTGATGTTCGTCTTAAAAATTGATTTTAATTACGTGGTATAACGGTTTTATATTGCTTTTGAAACAGATTCTTATGTTATGGATTTATACATTGCTGATCTGATACATTTACATAATAAGGATTAGTAGAGTGGATCGATGTTAGATAGCTGTTAGATAGACAGACAGATAGATAGATCAATAGATAGATAGATAGAGAGATAGATATATAGATAGTTGAGCGTATACATGGATATTTCGATATTTTTTACTTGTAGAATGGATTGATATATGGACGGAACAAATAATGAATTCATAAGTAGACATAAATGTACGCACGGGTGTGTAGGTGAATGAATAAATCGACATTATAATTAATGTAATTATTAATAAATTGGTCAATAAACACACACTTGAACAACCTTAGGATTCCCCCCCCCCCCCAAATCATCCCAAAATCCCCATTGAAGCATGGCGTCACACACAAGAATGATAATCCTAATCCCAAATGTAATGCATACACAAAGCCTCTCTGCGAAAAAAAATAACATGACTAATATTATTATTTGTGACAATATGTCAGAATTGAAAAAAAATTCAAGTGTTTATTGATATTTTTGAATAGAAAAAAATAAATAAGTAGAGTATCTCTGATTTTATATATAGGTTCTGCGAAGCATACTAGGGGATTGTGTGGTCAGCACAAACACCCAGACGACTTTTCTGCAACTCAAGCCGAGCACATATTAAAGCGGGAAGACTCATGGACAGCCTCCAGACATGGGGAACAAACATCCTTTCAATTCCACAGGATTCAAACCAGGGACCTTCGCAACGACAACCGAGCGAGCGCGCTGCTACTAAACCATCGTTCGATACACAGCTTTATTGAATTGATGCAAATTTGAAACCGAGTATTAAACCTCTAGACCCCGATGCGCTACATTTTACGATATGTATTGATAAGTTCTGTTCTAAAATCATTCCATATAATACTGTTTTAAACCCTGCCCCACCCCCATAATCCATAATAAAAAACAATTTAACCCAATAACCCAGGACCCTCACAAGCCTATGTAGCGCCCCGGGGGGGGGGGGGGGGTGGAGTTTCAGCGAAGCCCCATTGCATACTGCAACTGCTTCTTTGTTTAGTGCTATATTTAGGATATATTTGCCGCCCCCTAGAAGTGTCGCCCCCAGGCATATGCCCAACTGCCCCCCCCCCCCTCTTGTGAGGCCACTGCGAAAACCCTTTCTTTATATACATAATCTCGTGACAGTATTTATGGATAGCTTCTTTTGCACTGTTATACTGTTTTGTGTAGCCTATGTGTGGTTGTTTTTTTAAGTATCCCATGAAACTTGGATTGAGTCAACCAATCAGACAACCGATGGACATAATTCAAATAGTAATTACTGGCAACACCCACCAGTGAGCAGTCGCGCCCACAATTTACTCATCTGCATAGTCTGACTCATAGTCTCAACTAGTCTCAAGAGTCTCTGACACACTTCAAGAAATCAGCCCCTTCCGGCCTTTCCATATTCATGAATTTCCCGCGTAATTCTGGTTAAAACTAAGGGCAACAACTGTTTTATTTTTATTGATTTATTCAGGTTCTTTGTTTCTTTTTTTTTTTTCTTAATAAAAACGTTTTGTGAAAGACAGACATAAAAACATAAACCCATGAAAAGCTCAACTGAAAGAAATAGAGCATAATTTATTCATAGAGTGAATGGATTTCTGAGACTTAAATATAATGTTTTGAAATTGTATTTGTATCATAAAGGATTAATTGGTTTTGAAAATTTTGAATACTCGGTTTTAATTGATTGGATTATTTGTTAGAAACAAACAATACATAGAATATTCTCAGCGATAAATAATATAAAAAAGTAACCAAAACAATAAAAATAAATACAAACATAAAAGTAGAAAACGAAATAGAGCTGTAATAATTAATAAAAAATAAAACACTGTTCTTTGTTGAAAAAACAACTACACATTATCTTAGTACCTTACTTTCACTCTGGTCTCTTCCTTTTTGTAGTACTGTTACAAATGGGGAATATGTGACAGAAGTTAGGTCGTTAATCCCCCCCCCCCACCCAACCACCCCCACGCCCCCATATTCAACACATCAAATTATGTATTTGGAAAAAAATTTCCAGTCGCGTCCCGGAATTTTCGTCTGCCAGAATGCAGCTCTACAGTGTTAAAAAGAATGCAGACTTTTATACTTACAAAGGCCTAGATCTAGATCCATATCTAAGCAATGTTTAACAAAAAAATGAGTTTGATGTAACTGTTATTAGTACTATAATAACCTTGACCCCTGACACATCATAACCTTTAAAAGCTGTGTTACAAGAAGGACCAACGCCAGACATTTTTTTCCAGGGTGGGCTGAACTTTCGCGTGACACGCATTTATCAAATTTTACGAAAAATTAGTACATATTGAAAAGAAAACTGATGCCCCCCTCAGGCCAACACGTGGCTTCGCCCCTGGTTACTAGTCAAAAAGTCACGTGGGCGAACGGATCGATTGATATATCACATTAAAGAAAACGTTCGCTAAACTAGTTTTGGTGTACCAAAGGTGCCGAGTTAAAATCCTGGCCAGCTCTAGAATTTCTTCCCGTAGCCGACCTACCTGACAGTAGCAGGGTAGAAGTAAGGCGGCTGGGCGTTGTGTTGGTCACACAATACCATTGTATATCGTTGTTAACGTAAACTTGAGAAGAACGCTTTTTCGCTTCTTGAGATGCGTATTTACATAGATCAAAAATCAGTTTACTGCTTCCTGGCGTTCGTCCAAAATTCAGCTGTATACGATGTTAAAATTAGGCAGACCCAGGGCCGGTTCGTCCATATAGGCAACCTAGGCGGCAGCCTATGGCGCACATTTTTGGGGGGCGCATAATTAAGAATTTTTTTTATTTATTTGGGGATTTAAAAAAAAATATAAACTCAAAGTTTAGTACTTCTGCGCGCTACTAGCATGGGCAGACGAATTACTAGCTCATAAAAGGCGAAGGGTATTTTATTTAAGCTGTCTCAGAAAATAGGAATGTATGCCCTATCAGTACTCAGTTTATCCCCGCCGAAGGCACTTTAACGAGGGCGCAGAATTTGTTTTCGCCTACGGCGTCAAAAACCCTAGAGCCGGTCGTGTCGCAGATCTATTTATTATGTAGACCTACTTAAAAGTGCCTATGTTTTGTCCATGTAATAAAGGGTTTTCAATTAAAGGGTTGGTTGTACGTTAATGTACTTCAACGACCTTGACTGCCGACACGCTTTAACCTTTAAAGAAAGTAAGTTATAAGTCAATAGGACAAATATTGTAAACCCCCCCCCCCCTCGCCCAAACCCAAAACAAAAACAAACAAAAAAAATAGGGTAAATAAACAACGTTTCTATCTCTACCTGAGGCAAAACACCGAAACTATGCGAGAAGAATCCTAAAGAAAACTTTAAAAGAGAAGTTGAAGAGAAAAAACAGAAAAGAGAACAGCACATCCGTTGGAAGGATTATGGCGAAGATGGGGATAAAGGGAGAGAAAAGAACAGAGAGAGAGAGAGAGAGAGATGGAAAACTATGACATGGGAGATAATGATGGAGAGCGATGGAGCTTAACTAGAGTTATGTCTCTTTATTGTTGGTGAATTAGTGGCTTAGTGTACAGGGAGTAGGGAGGACTAAGGGAGGGGGGGGGGAGAGTCTGCTGGAGTTATTGCAGGTGATTACCTGGACTGACTAAGAGTAGACTTAAGATTTTAGAAAAGAAACGCGGATCTGTTTTCTATTTATAGTTCGCCTTCTAGTGTCTTAACTACAGCTTCATGGCGCTTTGTGGGGCGCATTGTGAAGTGTTGGTGGGGGGGGGGGGCGATGGGGCAGTGGGGGGCGACGAATCGCGGAAGAAAACTTTCAAAGATCGGATTAAGTGTAGTGGTCTAGTATCTCTGGAGATATTAGACAGAGTCTTTGTTTTGTTTTTTTAGTGTTGGTCTAAAGAACCATGGTCTAGTAAACGATTCCCGTTCGGGACAATAGCGGTCTAGTTTCCACAAAATGTTTATAGTTGTGCAAAAAGGTCTAAATCTCAACCTATTGATCTTTGTTTTGAAGAGCGATGTTTTTATTTCCAGAACGTCTGTTTTATGTTCTTCTGTGTTCTGTTTTAAAACTTGAAGTTGGGTTTTCAATGAATGGAGGTTTAAAGCCATGTTTATTGAAGTCTCTTACTCTCTTATTTACTCTCTCATTCTCTTACTCATTCTCTTTCATTCTCTCTCAACTGGTCAACCAGACACACGGGTTTGTGTCGAGACTGGTATTGAAATAGCTGTACTCATTTTGTCTTAAATAAATTGTAGGTATTAGTGGTGTGGTACGGGAACGTAACGGGTACTTGTAAATGAAACAAAAGTGTATCTCTCAATCCATCTTGTCATCCACCCTTCCATGCAACGACTCGTCCATCTTCCCATCCATCCATCCAACCATTCTCCCATCCTTCTATATCGATCAATCTATCCATTCCCCAACTATCCATCCTTCTTTCCAGCCTTTTCTCATTTCATCCACTGCGCCATCTATTTATCAATCCATATATCCACTAGTCCATCTATCTATCCATCTATCTATCTATCTATCTATCTATCTATCTATCTATCTATCTATCTATCTATCTCTCTCTCTATCTATCTATTTATTCGTCCGATCCACCCCTCTGTAATTTAATTTTGCTGGTTTAAAAATTGTCATGGAATAAACATGCCTACCCATCATAATATTTCTCTTATATCTTATACAAGCTACATTGCCCGGCGTTGCCCGGGTGAAAAAAAAACAGGACTGTATAAGGTGCAGATAACAAATTTATAAACTACACTTAAAAGAAAGCTATAAATCTTATATTTAAATTATTTTTTTTTACTGATTACTTTTAGGAAAGTAAATAAATATTGTAATAGGGTAAAAAAATAGGCAAGTATCTTTATTTAACAAAATCTAAATTGCCTGTAGATTTACAATGTCTTTTGTTTAAAAAAGTTTGAAAAAAAATTGTCACAAAAAAAAATATAGTCTGGAGAATCGAACCCGGATCGCCCGTATAGCAGTCCACTACGTTTACCACTGAGCTATCGAATACACATGTCCGATGTGAAAAATTATTAGACAGTATATAGGGCTAGGCCTAAATAGGTCAGTGACACAAGCTCACGTGATTTCAAATTGACCAATGGGGATCCGTATGGGGACATTTTATATATAGAGAGATTACAGACGCTCCTTCTATAAAGATGCTTATTGCGTTCTACGCACATCCGTGGTCCAAAAGTCCTTAATGTATTCTCTTTCACACCTTCCCCCACGACCCCTCTTTCTTCTTCTCCCCCTCTCCTTCTCTCTCTCTCTTTCTCTCTCTCTCTCTCTCTCTCTCTCTCTCTCAGTCTCTGTTGTTTCCAATAGACGTAAGATACTTTGATTAACTTGGAATAAGTGATACATGAGCCATTGTGG
This sequence comes from Anisus vortex, assembly GCA_949126835.1. Lineage (NCBI taxonomy): Eukaryota > Metazoa > Mollusca > Gastropoda > Planorbidae > Anisus > Anisus vortex. The sequence goes on along the minus strand of OX421502.1, from coordinate 10,916,971 downwards.
CTCTTGGCGCCATGGATTGAAGCAATCACAGACAACAATTAACACTATCGATGGCAGCATGTGTAAAAAAACAAGCAACAAACACAGAAACTAAAAAGAAAAAACACAGAAACAACAAAAGAACAGATCAGTGTAAAAATATCTTTGCGGGTAAACACTGTAATAAACCAAAGCCTGGGGTTTTAGCCACAGGGAAAAAGAAACAAAACAACACAGGAAATAATAGGGGGTATAAAAATAAACTCATACGAAGATGAGCTGCGCACGGAAGAGATAATATAGAACAGGATGCGCAGCGTCTGCACGTGGAACGTCATAAAAATTAAAGAAAATGTTAGTACACATTTCTTTTGAACGCTATCACTTGTCACTAAGGACGCCCTGGCATTAAAAAGACGCTTATAAAAAGAACTTTTTGTTTATCTTTAGAGAAAAGAAATTATATTAGTTAAAAAAAACACACATAACGAGGAATAGCCTATAACTTTAATGAAATAACCCTAACCCTAACCCAAGCTGATTTTGTACGGAACTGCACGAATGACAAAAGTAATAATAATAATAATATTTATTATTTTGTATAGCGCTGCCAAGAAACATAATGCACGCTCAGCGCGCATTGAACATATTGTATTGGATGAGTATGTACCAAGAAGACTGACATCAAATCAAATAACTGCCAGGGATACCACATTAAACCATCTTATAAAACAGAAACGCTCTCTCTCTCTCTCACACACACACACATACACACACATATTATTATATACACATATTGTAAGAACTAATGCAGAAAGTATACACAAAAAGTAACAAAAAATGTGAATTTATTCCATGAATTAAATAGAAATCTCCCTAGTCCACCCAAATCTGATGGGTACGTGACTTTAGTTGGGGTAAAGTAAAAGCGGCTGGGAATTGTGCTGGCCACACAATCGTATACCGTGGCCACAGAAACTGGTGATCCGACAGGGATACTTTACATGACTTTAGGTAAAATAGATAATGTTTGAATCGAATTAATAAGTTTAATAAAGAACTTTTCTTAAGGATAATATAACAGTAGCTGAATAAAAAAAAAGTGCCTTATGTACAACATTTTTTCTAATGTGCCTTTGATAATGTTCACTATCTTAGTTTACTTTAAAAACAAATTGATTTATCCTTGACTCCACATGTTCATTGAGTAATATTACATTTTATATAGATAAAAGATTATAACTACCCGGTATTGCAATACTTACTTACTTACTGCCCGTAACGCCGTAGGCGCATAGGGCAGCAACAAAGTCCCTCCATCTTTCTCTGTCACGTGCGACAATTCCAATCGTACCCCAGGAGTGACCAAATTCTTTTAATTCCTGCTCCACTGTTCTGCGCCAGGTTAATTTTGGCCGACCTCTCTTTCTTTTCCCTTCTGGAGTCCAGTGTAGTGCTGTCTTGCAGATGTTCCCTTCCTCTCTTTTCAATACATGGCCAATCCATCGCCAACGTCTTTTCATTATGATTGTGCCCATGTCTTCGTGGTTGGATTGGGACATTAATTCTTCGTTGGTTATTTTCTTTGGCCAAAATAATTTCAAAATCTTCCTGAGGTTTTTCGTGTGGAAAGTGGAAAGCTTGACAAGGTCCTGTTGTGTCATGCGCCAACATTCTGCACCATATAGAAGGACAGGAAGCACACAGCTGTTATATAGTTTTTTTTTTGTTCTGGTACTATATGTACAGGATTTCCAGATGTTGGTCATGTTATAAAATGCAATGCTTGCTTTGTTCTGAACAAAGCAAGAATGAACAAAGCAAGAATCAGACTCAGATGAAAGTTTACTACATAGTCATAGTATACAAAACATCATTGAACGAATAAGATCATTACACACAGTTTTCAATAGTCTTTCAATTATTCACTTATATGTTACTTCAATAATATCCATACATTTCTTCTCACTAGAACACTGATTGTATCTAGCTCTTTAAAATAGACTTTAATTATACAATAATATTCTAAGTTACTTTGGACTTGAATCACTTAAACACTCAGTCCAATAGAACTTTTTATAGAAATACCACCTTCTATCTGAAGGACCCAACATGTACTGATTATTCACACTATCATTCTATCCCTTGTCAACTCTTGACCACTCACTCAAATCATGCTTTTCTTACATTCTTCTTTTGCACACTTCACTACTGTTTATATTTATTTAGGGAAAAACTAATTCAAATCAATTCACTGTAAAAATCATGTTTCAGTGAATAAACTGAACTGTAACAACAGTATATAGGCCTAGGCGTGACAGTGGCACAAACACACGTGTTTTCAAATTGACCAATGGGGATCCGTGAGGACACAAACACGATCTTTATATATATATATATAGATATACACGGAAGTACCAAAAATGTAAAAACTTTTCGTAATAATATACACGGAAGTACCAAAAATGTAAAAACTTTTCGTAATTGCGTCATCGAAATTTGATAAAAATGGGCTCTTTTACACTGAACATACATTTTATATATATATTTAATATTAAAATATTATAGGCCTATATTAAAATTAACACAATTTATATATATATATATATATATATATATATATATATATATATATATATATATATATATATATATATATATATATATATTATATATATATATATATATATACATAAATATATATAAATATATTATAAATTGTGTTAATTTTAATAAGTACCGGATTCATTAATTTAATGGCGAAGTCGATTGATGAAATGGTTGATGATTTTTTTGGATAATGCTTAAAATACCACATATATATATTATATATGTTAACTGAGTAAGTAATTATAATGAATATTTATTTTTTAGACATGTATATACAGCTCATTGCCATACAGTGCACTTATCTATATTTTCTCCTAGAATTTAATTGCTTGAACACTCTCTATATATATATAGTTCAGTGATATGTGTCACGATTTTGGACTTAAATCGTGACTCTTAGCACACATAGATAGATTATAGCGTAGATATTAGTATAGAACCATAGGTTAGCGTAGAGTTAGATTAGATAGGATGAGAGTAGCCTGAAGCTATTACCTTCTCCCTCTCTCACGCAATAGGAACACACCAACCACCCCCTTCTTCACCTGTTCCTTATTCTTTCACTACACTCCTCTTTTAATCCCAATTCAGAGTTTGCTAATCAATACGCCCAAACTGGTACTAAAACCGTGAATGAATGAAGTGTGAATCTTAATGTATATATTCTATTATAATTTTAACTATTTATTCATGCCGTATTTTTAATGTGCTTGTATAATAATTATTCATTCATATTGTTATTTCAAGTTGTTGTGTGTAGCCCTTACGCTATAAACTCCCTTGTACACACACCCCACCCACCCCGCTAACCCCCCCTCCTGACCCCACCTCCTCCTATCACCCAAGGGCGGCGACTCGTTAGCTAACCTTTGAGACTGTCAATGTTTTCGCATCTACTTATTATTTCTCGGCCGAACCACCTCCCCCCCCCCCCACTTGAGTGACCACGTCAAACTCTATCAAAGGGAGATAAATTCCCTTCACTCAGCATGACGTATGTATCAATCGTCTTTTATCTAGACTACCCCCAACCATTTCGACCCTTCCGTCTCCCTTGTTCACCCCCCCCCCCCCCGCTGAGTGCGGGCGGCAATAATTATTTCATCTACACCCTACCCGCAGTTTTGGCGGTATAAATGTTCACCCACCCCCAACTCCATTTTTGGCTCCAATAAGCCTTTTTCCTTTGTGTAAATGTATGTTCGAAAGGACCAATGGGAATTATATGTAAATCCAAGTTAATGTAATCACCCAATCAAACTGAGAAGCTTTTGACGTGACTAATGTCCACGAAAAACCGCTCAACTAGGTTTAAGCAGTTCTGGCTCAGGTCTCGAGGAAGACGCATCGTCTTAGCTTATCTCCCGAATTGCATTTGGACTTGCAGATAATTAGTCAGTAACGAAATTCCTCAGTATAGTTGTGTAGCCTAAAGTTGGATTACATAAACAGTACCATATACTAAGCGTAGACTTCTGTGCATATATCTCAAGTACTATACCGCTCCCCGCATGTTATATATAATATATATAGCTGTTTAGCCAGTAATCATATGTCAGTAGTATAGTTGTGTAGCCTAACTTTGGATTCCATAACACTCGCATATACTAGTGTCAGCATTACTGTATAACTTCACATGTATATCTCATCATTGGATATTCTAACCGTAATAAACACCTGAACAGTAACCAGTGATTTGCTTGATTATCTTAGAACTGTTTGTTTGTATACTCTGTAACATCTTAACGAGCCGGAGAGAGATAATCATTGTTCCAGGACGATTGCAGCGTCGGTACTTCATACCCACGACAACCAGCCACTAATAACCACTAACCCCACTCAATCACACACACACCCCCCGCACCCCTCTCAGTGTCAACATTGTGACGAATTGCTCTCCCCAACAGCAACATCGTGACAATATGCATCATCAGTATGGGACGTAACAAACGAATAAAAACTAATTCAAAAGACTAGAGACCATTCAGAATAGAGCTGGAATGCTAATTATAATTTAATACTTAAGTATAACACCCATATGTGAATTACTATATTTAGAAACAATTCAGGCAAGAACGGTGAAATGCACAGCAGTAATAATACAAGAAAGAATTCGATTCAAAATAATAATAAAATACGCAAATAATATCTTTCCAATTGGCATGCAGACATGTAATTGGTTGCTTGTTCTAGTTAAGAAAAAAACAAAATTGAAAGACTAGGTTCGAAATACAAATAAGCGTAGGGTGCAATCATATGCTGTATTTAAAAAAAAAAAGCGTCTGTAACATAGGCCTACACGATAAGTTGAACTTCTGTAGAAAAAATTATCATTTGATTATCCTCAAAAAACAAAAAGTTGAAAATGCTATAGAATGTTTTATCGTCGGAAATTGACAAGTCTCAATTAGGTGTGACCTTTTGAACTGGGATGAGCGTGAACTTCCGGTGAAATTTACCGCCATTTTCGTAAATAAAAACCATGCTTTTGGTGCTGTTTGACAATCGACAGCCAGTTCTGGTCTTTTAGAAATATACAGCGGCTACAAGATTAGTTATGTGAAATCCGTTTTTAACATCAAAAGTGAGTATGCGACAATTAATACTCATAGTGTTAGTCGCGTTCGGTTAAATTTAGCCTTTGTTTATAAAATAATTTAGTCAAGAGTTGCGTCCTTGGTAATTAAAAAAACACAATGGGGAAATTCATAAAAAACAACAACACGAAAATTCTTTTGCATCAAGCAATTAGTTTGGGATTATAAATTGGCGATTATCCATCGTTATCTTTTGGCGCCATCTTTTTGGAAATGAAATAAAATTTAATTCTCTACATATTTTCGTAGCCTACAACCAGTAACATAGCATACATGGCAGACATGTTTTTTTTTTATATAATGTGATCGAATTCGACCGGAAATGTTTTTTCTTGTGAACTTTTATGCATGCATAAACGTTAAGACTTGTCAATACTTCTTTGTTCCAGTTTCTGCACGATAGGATGAGGGAAGTGGGCTAATTTAAATTAATAAAAAAAACACCCACTGGCATACACATACCGAGCGTCAAAGCGAGAGGGAAAATTTATTATAAGTCTAAACCACGGAAATATGAGAAAGTAATTATCGTAAAAAAGAAAACAAGCAAAATTTAGTCTATAGACTGGTGGAACTGTGTCAAGACGTCTGCACTAGGGAATTCTAAGACGTAAAAATAAAAAGAAAAAAGACTAACAAAAACAAAAAAACACATACACACACACTACAGCAAATAAACAAGAAGAAATGTTGAACGAAATATTTTTTTAAATTATGTATTAGAAACCAAATTGTTTTTAACTAAAGTGAACAGTTAAGGGAGTAGAAATCGTCTGCTGGAAGAAAACACAATTTGTGTACGTAAGTACTTTCAGCTTTTTTGTATTATAATTAGATCGGTGGCAGTAAATATTGCTGGGTGGAAAAACATTTAGCTCAGATTCAATACATACAGGGTGGGCCAATAAAATGTTACCACTTTTTATATTCTTCCAATTTTCAAAATTACAAAGATTTTTGTTTCATTTTCAGGAATATTAACAACGAAACACTAAATTCTCCCCCCAATGGATCGAAAGCAGATTACTGTGGAGGAGAGAGTGAAGATCGTGGAAGCATAATTGGAATTAAAATTCACAATTGACTTTCCGGGAAGAATTCCTCTATGTAGACTCACAGTCAGACGTCTTCTGCAGAATTTGAGGGTAACAGGATGTGTGACCAATGCGAATAAAGGACATAGAGGTAGGCCAATGTCTGCAAGGACAGCAATTAACACTGAGACCGTGAGACAGCGTCTAGAGAAATCACTAAGAAAATCGGTTACCGATTTTAAGGACCAAATTTATGTGGGGGCCCCTCTTGGCCTCGACTCTGCCTTCCAACATTGCTGTGATAGCCTGTGAACAGTGTTGCTGATACTGAATGATAACCAGTAACCCAATATGGCTGCCAATTTGGCTAGAAAAGTAGCAGTTCACCTTCACCTTCACCTATCCCTTAAGCCGTGGTGGGTCGTTGGGGCACCATCGTTGACTGTTAACAATCTCTTGCCATTTGCTCCGGTCCTGTGATGCCCTTTGGGAGGCGATGAACGACAGGCCGGTCCACTCCTTGATGTTGTCTTCCCATCTCTTCTTTTGCCTGCCTCTTTTTCTTCCTCCCTGGACTGTGCCCTGCATTATAGTCTTTGAAAGACCTCCAAATCTTCCTACGTGTCCATACCATCTCAGTTTTTTCTTCTTAATTGAGGTGAGAAGGTCCTCGTATGGGCCGATGACAGCAGCTATTTCATTGCGGGCCACTTCGTTTGTGATATGCTCTGTATAAGAGATGTTCAATATCTTGCGGTAACATCTCATCTCTAGCGCACTGATTCTTCTTTAGAGGTCTGCAGTGAGTGTCCAAGCCTCGAATCCATACACAGTTCACTTGATTTAATTTCAGTTGCTCGTTTGAAGAACTCAAACGTGTAGGTTGTTGTTTTTTTGTTTTTTTTTTGGGGGGGGGGATTGTGGGGGCCCCTTTTGTGTGGGAGCCCCTGTTCCACTGAACAAGTGGAACATGCCAAAATACGCCTCCGTCTTTGACACTGCTGTTAACGCTCTACATACGGACACATCGTATCCGCTGATTCATATTTAGCTATATTTAGTATCGGTATTATAAAAACGTATCCGCTGTTTCATATTTAGCTATATTTAGTATCGGAATTATCACAACGTATCCGCTGTTCCATATTTAGCTATATTTAGTATCGGAATTATCACAACGTATCCGCTGTTTCATATTTAGCTATATTTAGTATCGGAATTATCACAACGTATCCGCTGTTTCATATTTAGCTATATTTAGTATCGGAATTATCACAACGTATCCGCTGTTTCATATTTAGCTATATTTAGTATCGGAATTATCACAACGTATCCGCTGTTTCATATTTAGCTATATTTAATATCGATATTATCACAACGTATCAGCTGTTTCATATTTAGCTATATTTAGTATCGGTATTATAAAAATACAAAACTAGATGAACTACAGGTCAGATTTCTTTCGTTAACAATCACTCATATCGCGCTTAACCCTTCCCGTACCGACCTACTTCTATCTATGCTGCCTTCAGTTCCGCTATATACGCGCCCAGGACTGTAATGGTTAAGATTTGAGATTAATGTAGTTCACGTTGCTAGATTAATTGATAGGAAAGTTAATAGCTTAAGATGATTGTTAGACAACTATTTTTTGAATAGCAACAACAAGTAAATAACAGGATCAGACGATATCATATTTTTTAGATCAGACTTAATCAATTTGCCTGGACGCGGTCCGAAAGAAACATTACCGGGTCGCGAAAGACCATCGAAAAAAAAATTGGTCAGATCATTCTTGATGTAGGCCAACTAGCGATACTGACCAGGGTGGTCATCTGTAAAGCTAGCCTCTCCCATGAGGATAAACTAAAAATAGTTACACATAATGAATTCACCCGTGGATTAGAAAGTAGTGTAAAGAAACCTTTTTAAGTCATTTTTAGTTTGAGTGAAGCGAGGTTCGCTTGCTACTCAATCATAAGCGCACAATGAAATTGTCTGGATTGCACAATGCTCGCAATCCTCAACTTTAGGTTAGATTACAACGGTATGAATAGTTTAATGGGACACCTTAACAGGCCAACGGGAAGTGTGTTGCGGGGGAAAGTCCTTGATCTGTCACTGAATCATTTGGTTTGGCAATGAAACGTTTAGCCACTGGACCACCTAGCCCGTTCGACGGTAAACCTGTCTAAAAAGATAATTGATTTTGACAAGAGGTGAAATGTTATAAGATATCTATATACCTAACAACATGGCGAACTCAAACTATGCTGACATGTGTCAAGATGTATTTTAGATTGTGAAATGCTTTCTAGAAAGTCAAAGTATCCCCGTCAGACCAATTCGGTCAATGTGACCCGTACAGCAGACGTCATTACTTTGCCCCAAATAATATTAGGAGCTGGGAACCATCGCAACGATTCGAACCCGGGACTTTCGGTACGCTAGCCACTGTCTCTGTTTTCAACATATCCTAATTTATAGTGGGTGTCTTAATTTTTGTAGGTGTTCCGATTTAAGGATGTCGTAATTTTTGTTGGTGTTTCGATGTTAGGATGTGGTGATTTTTGTTGGTGTTCCGGTGTTAGAATGACGTATTTTTTCTTGGTGTTTCAAAGCTACGATGTTTTAATTTTAGATGATGGTACAATTATATGTTTTAATTTGTGTTCCCATGTCAAAATGTGATGTTTATTTGAAGGCAAGATTTCGTCACTACGGTTGACGTTCCAAATGTCTTTTTTTTTTGTTGTGTTCCGATGTTTAAGATGTTGTAATTTTAGCTAGTGTTTCGATGTCGAAATGTCGCAATTTTTCAGTTTGTGTTGCGCGTTGACATGTTATATCGATCTAGATATGAATGCTGATTTGGTATCATGATTGTCTTAAAAATGTGACTGTGTCAGAATTTCATTAAGTGATGTTACGTGCGCTCAAAGAGAAACAGAGTGCAGAGTCTTAAAAACTCACATCGAAAACAACAAAGAAATTATATGTTTGGGCGTCGTTATGTGACGTCATAATTTTGCTCTTTAAATAACAACCGACTAGCGGCGTGCACGCTACATCTGTCCGGTATTTGGTGCAGTACTATCCTGATCAGGGACGTTTGAGAAATGTTAGAAAGAATGGATTACGTAGATATAAAACAAGTTCTTTTTTTTTTTCAAGGGGAAAGTATAAAGAGGTTAGGTGGTAGGGAAAGGCAGGAAATCAATGCTTACTACAAACTCTCCCGCCAATTTCAACACATCATCTTCAGACTAAGGACTGGTCACAACAGGCTAAAGCAACATATGTTCCGCAAACTACTAATCGGAGCAAGCGAAATGTGCCCCTGCGAAACAGCTCCCGAAAATGCGGAGCATGTCCTTCAGACCTGCCCTCTGTATCTTTCTACCCGGTCAGCCATTTGGCCCCTGGGGGCTACCTTCAATGACAAACTGTTCGGTGGACTAGAGCAACTGACAGCCACGGCGCAGTTCATTACAACTATCGGACTTGTTGTCTGAATCCTCCTTATCATAACATTTGAGAACGAAGAAGAAGAAGAAGAAGGAAATCAAATTGTTTGTTTCAATTATACCGTTTTTAAAGTCGGTGACCTTCTAGCCGCGCACCGCCCTTGCTTTTTGGTGCGAGTGTGGATAATTGCATAACTGAGGCTCGCAATTTATAGTTTAGTGTGTTGTGTTTTGGGCTATCTTCCTCTGCATTCGATTAACTCCCTTGTAGGGCGAGACCAGGGTAGCGGCCCTTGTTGATAACAACAAGCCAGATGCACGTAATTATTAAAATCAAGAACCAAAACTCTCTTTGCTTTGTACACTCTCCTACCCCTTGCCCCTAAAACCACCACCACCACACACACGCCAAACTCATCCATCATATATTTAAAAAAATGTAATTTAATTACTAAATAACGAAGATTGAAAAGAAACTAACAACAATAATGATAGTTTATGTTACGATACGATGTTTTTATAAAGCAACAAAAAAAAAATTTGCCAACAAATTTCAAGTCACAGAACGTACCCTAAGCAGGAGTCAAGACTTACAACGCTTGATAGTTTTAACAGGTGAAAGCCCTCGACCCTCTACATCAGGGGTCGGCAACCTTCGGAAAGCGTGCCAGACTTGACACGCGGAGCTTTTTTCATTGGCACGCGGAAGACACACACAAAATGCAATTCACGTCTCTTCCACACAAACATTAAGTGCTAAAGCTTGATGACTTCTAGCCTGATGGCGCACTGAATGAAATAGAAATACCACTTCAGTAAAGTACCCTTCGGACCAAACTGATCATAGGTCAACTTGTGTGGTAAAATCCTACTTTGGCACGCTGTTATCAAAAGGGTTGCCGACCCCTGCTCTACATTATAATCTTTACACTAAAAAAAAAGTAATAGTCTCCGTACATCCTTCGTACGTTCCTCCACCACTTTCTGCCCCCCCCCCCCGCCCAAGCTACCCAAATTCCCCCCCTTCTCTCCCGACCCAACAACCTTCCTCCCCCAGTCTCTATTTATAGCTCCATCAGCGCCCAGCTCAACCGCTTTACAATATGTAGATTACGATATCGGAGGTTTATCTAACGACCTAGTGTTACTAAATATAGATCATACACCAGCACTGTTCGGCGACTGGATAAAAAAAAAACAACTACAACAGAAAGCAAAAAAAGTAAAGAAAATGATGGCGTGGTTGTTAGCTCTTTATTCTGTCTAAGCCCTACACCACCCCCCCCATCCTCCCCCCCCCCCAATCCTCCGATGCCCATTGTCCAGAGCTAGTAATGACCAAGCTGACCGCGATCAGAAATGAAAGGATACGTTTACGATGAACATTTTTTTTACGCAATAGAATAATCCAATAATTAATTTTTCTCTATGGTTGTCGAATTAACAAGTCAATTATTATCGGTATTATCTACTTTCACTTTAATGTTTGACCTTGACCGAGGACGCGCTATTTGAACAACCATTCTTTCCGACTCTGATTAATATACAGTTTAATTGTTGTTGTGCGATTGAAAGGGTAGAATATTGATTTGTGTGTGTGTGGTAAAGTACGGCTTCCTTGAGCATTTGTTCCATAATGATAATATGTGTATAGCGCTGCCAACAAACATAATGCAAGCTCGGGACGCATATAACATACAACTAAGAACATGGATATAATCTCCAGCCGTATAAATATAAAGCAAATTGAAGATTTAAAACTTTACAAACGTAGGACAAATCAAATAAATGAAGGATCAACCGACCTAATATATAAGTAAGACAGTCAGGGTCTAAAGCATGTTATCTAAGGTAAATATTGAAATAATGAGTTTTTAAGCTCTTTTTGAAATTAACATTAGAGCATGTTCGCCTGAGTTGAATGGATTGTAGATTCCACACCTTCGGACCGGATATTGAGAAGGCTCTAAGGCGTCAGAGAGAAACGGGACACTTCCAGAAGCGAGGAGTCGGCAGAAAGAACATAATATGCCACCACATATAAAAAGGGTTGTGTGGCCGGCACAATGACTGGCCGATGTCATGTACCCATCGAAGCTGGGTGGATCCGTTACATAAAAACATATATAAAATGTAAAATGCATCAACTTAAGAAATAATTACGACATTTAACAAATAAAATAGGCACGGTGACCGACTGGTAGCCGTTCGACTGGCGTAGGTCCTGGGTTCGAATCCTGGTGAAGGCTAGAATTTCGTCTCGGGTCTGGTGGTGTCCCTGAGTATACCCAGCTTTAATGGATACCTGACTTAAGATTGGGTAAAGAAAAGGCGGCTGGGCATTGTGCTGGTCACACAATCCTATAGTATGCCGTAGCCGAAGAAACTTTTCCTGCCCCATAGATCAATTAGTTTCGACGGGATACTTAAAAAAAACAAAAAAAAACAACAACAGGGATTGAACTCGAGAACTTTGTAACGAAGAACCAAATGTTTGCCTTCAGACCACCGCAATTAATTAACAGCCGTGGCTCTGACTACATCCACCTTACTCTTACTCCCACACAAGAAAACAAGTTCTTACCTGTTGAGTTTAATTTAATGTCCCAGAAACAGAAGAAAAAAACATCCGTCCTTCTGACCCGAGGTCAGAGTGCCATATTAACACCGGACGATTCCTTGAGTCAAGAAAAAGTATCCTTTCTTGTTTCTCAGACAGGCATGAGTTTGTTTATTAATTTTTTTTTTTCGAGGCTTTCAACCTTAAGTCCACCACAATAATATAACAAGTAATAATGATGAAGAAAAATGGAAACACAAGCACTGAAATAAACAATCCACTAAATGGCCACGTATTCCTGTTCTACTCCCAAACAACAATAACAACAACACGAAAAACCAATCAGTATTGTGAGTGTTCGCACGAGATTCTATGTGTGTGACACAAGTACCACCCCACCATAACCACCCCTACACCCAGCCCCTCCCCCCCACACACACACACACCAAAAACCCCCGAAATAAAAGGAGGAAGAAAAAAAAAACGAGTCGCTCATGGAAAGCTCGCGCCGTGGATGATAGCGCGTGGGCTAAGCGTGGAGGGAGTAAGAAGGTTGAAGGGTGGGGGCTCAAAAATAAAGGATGGGGGGAGGGGGGGCGGAGAGAGATATGGGGAAGGTGAGCGTGTGATACTTAAGTTTCGGACCCCGTTCCCCTTTAACCAAGGTTTATCTCGACACACACACACCCTCACCCATGAGTTGTTATAATTGTGTGTGTGTGTGTCGTAAGATTACGATGACACAAGTTCAATGGAGGAGCCCCATTAGCGTTAACAAATAGGGAAGAAGTAGATACATTAAAAGAATACTGTTGTAGAGAGCCAAGTCATAAAATGTAAAGAGAAATAGATAATATACAGTAAAAAAATATTTGGAGTTCTAATTAGAAGCAGTAGCGTGCTTTGAAGAGTTCTGTGGGTTCTTCGGGGTGATTTACGATCATATTTGACAGTTTTAAAGGTGAGCCGCTTTTCGAGTTAACGAGGAATTAATCAGGCCCGGTGGTCTAGTTGAAATCGGGTTCGGCAACCTAAGGCACGAGTGTCATACTTGGCACGCAGTGCAATTTTCAATGACACGCAAGAAGCGTCCAAGAAGTGGATCTGTCAATGTAAGTTAAAACAATGTACGCCGGTTTAATTAATGGCTCCTGCGTGTCAAACTTCATGAAAATCACGCTGGACGTCGAGTGTTAAAGTTCAGTTTGTGTGCAAAGATCTCTGTCACTCTTGAATAAACTTGTACGCATAAATTAATTGTAGAGCATATCAGTAAAATTGAGATTTAAATAACTTAATTTTAAGAAGGTGCTAAAATTGTATCTTGACACCTAAATTTACATTTAAAACAGTTAATGGCAAATTTAATTAGGTATTAAATATTTTAATTGCTATAAATGCAAATTAAAAAAATGATGATCACAAACATGTTAATATTTTATCAAATATAAAACTCTTTAACCATTTTCTGTATAAGCTTACATCTACTTTGCTTTTGGCCTTGGTCTTGCTACGGTACTAAATTAACTGTCTTTTGTTATAAATATAAAATATACCGGTACTTTAAATATAGTCGACTGACAACTTGCAAGGTTCATTACAAGTGAATATTCACAACTGACAAGAGCAAAAGTAACACCGATAGCTAAATCACTAAACCTTGAAACACTAGACGAGAGTAAAGCTAAGAGTAAAGTAGCAATAATACCGGTAAGAAATTAATTCTAACTTGGAAATACAACATAATAACAATCTATTACAATGATAAGATATAACTACAATGATAAGATAAACTAGGGACAAAGACACATTTCTTATACCTTACGGCTACCCATATGCAAGAACAATATAATTGCATATTAATTTTTTTTTTTTCTCCGAGTGCCATAATGGTACGGAATGGGTTGCCTGAACAAACTAGGTAAACCAACAACTTATCATCATTTAAAACACTAATAGAAATGCAGGACTAGATTCGAACCGCGGATGTTCCAATATCCCAAGTTCATAAAACGTAGGACGCAATAATCTTCTTTAAAGAAGGAGCGTCTGTAATGTATTAGATAAGATATTATTAGTTGCTTACATGTGCATTTCCCTCACTGAGCCTGTATTTATAGCTAAGCGATTCCCCCTTTTTAAAAAATCATTTATAGATATAATATTAAATGCAAGACTATACTCCAACCACAGATAAGCATGGGACGCAATATCTTCAGTTTAAAAGGAGCGCCTGTAACTGATACGAGTAAACTTTCAGGCTCTTGGCACGCTAAATGATTTGGAAACCCTAGTTTGGCACACTATATTAGCAATAGGTTGCCGAGTACTGGTTTAGTTGACAGCTCATAAGAATTGATGTTTCAGTGGTCTGAGATTCAACAGGAGGACGGACACTTGCAATGGTCTAAGATGGACGGTGATTAAGCCGTTGATTTTCATTTGAAATTCGATAACCGAATATAGATAGTGAACATTATTTCATTCTTCTTTATACATGACAAACAGGTCAGTCATTACTAAAACATTGTTTATACGTCATGTATACTTCACAGTAGTATATTGTTTATAAATTAGGTATAGGTATTTAGTTTAGTAAATTTTTAGTAATATATTTTTTACTTAATTATTGCTACATCGATTATAAATTATAAATATTATGTAATATTATGCCTATATTTTTTAAACACTATAGATACATAGGCCTAGAAGTACTAGGAGCTGTATACTATTTATAGAGTCGTGTGTATAGTAGCAAGTCAACTACTTACCAATAAAACAGTCAATCCACACTAAGAAAAAAATATAATAAAACATTAGGATCATATAAAAAAAAACCTTTACAAATATAATACAAATTTAAAACTGAAATGCTATCTCACATTAGTTAGACCAATACTAGAATATGCATCATCTGTATGGGACCCATCAACTTAAGTAAACATTTAAAACTTAGAACAAATTCAGGAAAGAGCTGCAAGGTTCATTACTAGTGAATATTCACAACTGACAAGAGTAATTCCAATAGTTAAATCACTAAACCTAGAAATACTATAGAACAGAAGGGCAAAAGAGAAAACTAGTCATAATAAATAAGGCATTAAATACTAATTTAGTAATACAACACAATACCAATCTGTTACAATGCTCAGATAAACGTAAGGACAAAAACATTTTCCTTGTCTCTTTATGCGAGAAAAAATGCATATCAGTTCTCTTACTTACCGGTTGGCATCCGGGCATGGAATGGGTTGTCTGAACAAGCCAGGAAAACCAGTAATTAAACAAAATTTAAAACACTGATAAAAATGCAAGACTAGACTCAGACCACGGATGAGCACAGGACGCAATAATCTTCTTTATAAAAGGAGTGTATGTAATATAAATGATAAGTAATACGTACGGAACTATACAGGATCAATGCATTAGTATAAGTATATTCCAATTTAACCCAGAGCCCCCCTCCCCCCTTAATCTTTGTTCCACCAGTCCCATACAAAAGTTTGGAATTATCGATTAGTAAGTCTTAAAAGACAATAAGAATTTTCTTATATTATAGATGAGAGCTTTGAGAACACACGATATCGAGATAAGGCTATAATATAGACTCCATCAATAATTCACTATTCTTTAGCATGGCGTTAGAACTGGACGGGAGGATGCACACAACACTATCTATGTTGTTAGGAGTGGAATTTGCTGAAATGTTGTAAGTAGCGGGGTTTGCCGAAACAATTATTATATTGATTTCTGTCAAGAGTGATCAAAAAGAAAAATCGAAGGCGTTCATTTATTCAATTGTCGCTGTATTGTGTGTGCGTGCGTGTGTGTGTGTGTTTTTTGTGGTTGTTTTTACCAAGGATGCTAAAGTAAAAAGTGATACATTTCTTGAGCTGGGTCGTTGTTTTTTGTAGTTATATATACGTCTTTAATGTTTTTATACATTATATTTATACATTATACATTATACATTATATTTACATTATACATTATATTTACATTATACATTATATTTATATTATACATTATATTTACATTATACATTATATTTACATTATACATTATATTTACATTATACATTATATTTACATTATACATTATATTTACATTATACATTATATTTACATTATACATTATATTTATACATTATACATTATATTTACATTATACATTATATTTACATTATACATTATATTTACATAAAAACACAGAAAAGCAAAAAAACAATGTTCAGTATTAAACAGTGGGGGCTCGGTGGGCGAGCGGGAAGCGCGTTCGGCTGGCGTACTGAAGGTCCTGGGTTTGAGTCCTGGTGAAGGCTAAGGTTTGCTTCCGGGTCTGGAGGGTGTCCCTGATCGTACCCAGCTCTGATGGGTACCTGACTTAAGTTAGGGAGTAAAATAAAGGCGGCTGGGCATTGCACTGGCCACTCAATCCCTTAGTATGCCGTGGCCACAGAACATGTTGAACACTGCTTTACCAGCCCTATGGATCAATTTGGTCCGAAGCGATTACTTTACTTACTTACTTACAGTATTAAAGACATATTATAATAAATAATAGAAAGATATTAATAGAACGGCTTTAGGGCTTTAATAAAAAGACTTTTCATCAAGTAAAAATTGAGGTTGCAACTTTCTGACGACACAGTATAAAGATTTAAACATAATATGTTACAGGAAATACTTTACTAAGCTGTTATTCATTTTACAAAAAGGATTTGAACAATTACAAAGTTTCAATAACACAATGGGATTTTTCACTGAGCTTAAAGATGAGCTGGATAAATATAAACTCTAAGTTGCATGTAAAATTTTGGCCATTAAGTGAAGAAATGAATAAGAAAATAATTATATTAATGAATGTGACTGAACTAAGAATTCAACCGTTCTGTAGTTTAAAAGCTTATTGTTCAAGCTTTTATATGGAGATGTGACAATTTTCGTCAGTTTGACGTTTGTTTAAAATTGTAGGCCTACTTATATCACCTGCAACATTGCATCTGTTCTCTTCACTTTATAATATACACAAATAATCTGTATATAACAAATATCATATATGTTAAATAGATAGATTGACAGAGACATACATAGATAAATGAAAAGAGAGATTAATAGAAATAGACACATTATGACAAATAGTGCAAAATCATAGCCCGTAAATTATAAACCAGTTTTACTAAAAGTATGTCATGCTCACTGACATACATAAATTATAAACCAGTTTTACTAAAAGTATGTCATGCTCACTGACATACATAAATTATAAACCAGTTTTACTAAAAGTATGTCATGCTCACTGACATACATAAATTATAAACCAGTTTTACTAAAAGTATGTCATGCTCACTGACATACATAAATTATAAACCAGTTTTACTAAAAATATGTCATGCTCACTGACATACATAAATTATAAACCAGTTTTACTAAAAGTATGTCATGCTCACTGACATACATAAATTATAAACCAGTTTTACTAAAAGTATGTCATGCTCACTGACATACATAAATTATAAACCAGTTTTACTAAAAGTATGTCATGCTCACTGACATACATAAATTATAAACCAGTTTTACTAAAAGTATGTCATGCTCACTGACATACATAAATTATAAACCAGTTTTACTAAAAATATGTCATGCTCACTGACATACATAAATTATAAACCAGTTTTACTAAAAGTATGTCATGCTCACTGACATACATAAATTATAAACCAGTTTTACTAAAAGTATGTCATGCTCACTGACATACATAAATAAGGAGTGCTCAATCACTGAAAATAAAGCATTCAAATGTCAGGAAAAGGCAGACTTTTATATATAGATAAGTGGTGCATATGCTAATGGTTAATCTGAGACACTTCCATACATTCAATTAAATATATGTACAGTATGATTTTACTTCGTTTCATGTATGCGTCCATGAAAATGGACTTAACAAAATGGCAGTTGATCTTTCTCGATTGAATGCGATGATTGCAAAAAAACAGAAAATATCATCGGAATAAGTATCGTGTTACTATCAAATAGTAAACCTAGACTTAAACTATGGATCAATTAATGAACCAAGAAGAAAGTGAATTATAGTCTTTTTGAAATGAATAAATAATTCAACGGAGTTACAGCTGATTCACATATATATATATATATATATATATATATATATACTAGTACATTTAGTTTATTTAGATCATAACTCAGGTTATACTTGGGCACGAAATAAATGCTATAAAGTCGTAATAATAATATGTCTGGATTCAGTCGTTCACAAATGCCTTTTATAGATGTTTATGATTATGTATGTCAGTGTCTGAATTCGGACATTAGCATGAGTACCACTTATCTGTATATAAAAGTCTTCATTTTCCCGTCAAAATTTTAGTGAATGAGCATTCCCTGTATAAATAGCTCAGTGGTTTTGCTCAACACTAAAAAAAATATAATATTTTATAATTTCATTTATCATTTATCATCTAGACCAGGGGTCTCCAAACTTTTCAGCCCGAGGGCCGCATTAACTATCAAACAGCAGCTCGAGGGCCAACTACACACTCGAGGTCCAAAGAAAAAAAAGAATCAAAACATGGATGTTGTTTTTAATTATGTATTTAATATTATTGTATTCAGTTATTATTTTATTCGTGCACTACACTCGAACACCTGTATTTAGTAGGAATGGTGAAATTGTTTCCTGGATGCCAAAATAGAAGACATTTCTGGCTTTAGATTTGATCATTGACCTGAGATTATTATCGGACAAGTTTGTTCTCAAATTGTTCTTTACGTATTTCATTCTTGAAAATGTTTGTTCACACAGGTATGTTGTTCCAAAGAATGAAAGGTACCTTGATGCAAACGTTTTAATATTAGGAAAGTCTTCCTTGGGCAAAAAGTGGTAAAGAACCATCAGTCCTTCTTTGAACTTATACCTAAGGAGGTCATTTGCTTGCAACTCAATGACCTACAGATGCAGTTTATCAGGGCAACTGGCCACGTCTGCTTCAAATGGGTTTTGAAACAGTCTCAACTCTTCTGCCTTTGAATCTAAATCAGAAAACCACTCCTGAAACTGCGGCTGGAGGTCTTTGATGATCTCGCATGCAAATGACGTGGGGAACTCAGCTGTTGCTTCAGCCATGAATACCTTGAACTGCTGAAAGTGCGTCAAGTTGTTGGGCTGTACTTTTTCCCAAAACAAGACAAGTTTGGATCTGAAGGTTTTTTACGTGGGTGTATAGATCAAAAACTAGATTTTACTATCCTTGTAGTTTTAGGTTCAGAAAATTTAAATGACTAGTTATGTGTAGTTATGTCTGTAGCAAAGGCCAATTTCCGTACCCACTCTTGATCAGACAGTTATGCCTGTGGCTTGCCTTTACTTTCTAGGAACTCACCTTTTTCCTTTCTTAACCACTCTGCTCAGAACTGTCTCACAACTTAGCCATCTTACTGCTGTGTAATAATAGTAAATCTTTCGATTCTGTATCTGTATCTTTCAATATGTCTCTGAACTGTCTATGACTGAGCCCATGTGACCTTAATAAATTGACCATCTTCACAGGATTCATGGCACTGCTAATGTCCATACATTTACCACACAACGCTTGCTGGTGAATAATACAATGCAGGAACATTGGTTGTGGAATGTTTTCATTTCATATCTGCTTCACTTGTCCAACCAAGCCTTTCTTTATGCCACTCATTTCCTTTCCAACAGTCAGGCAACTGAGGTTAGTCCAGTCCAAGTTATAATCAGTAAATGCTTTTTTTATAACTCATTAAATATATATTCTGTCCGGTAACAGTGCCATACATTATACATGATATGTAGGGAAAGCCAGCTCTTGTGTTATGTTCATGTCTTCATACACACCTCTAATGAACAAAATCAGATGAGAGGTAGAAAAGCTGTCCAGCGATTAATCTATTTGAATTCAAAAAATGGCGAAACTTGCTTGCATTATTCACTATTTGATTCACAATGTTTTCACCCATATCTGTTACTCGGCGGGAAATGGTATTTGCACCCAAAGCTACATTTTAAAATTGTTTTGACTTTTCTGGGCAAAGTTCCTCAGCCACCTCCAACAAACATCCACCACTAATTCACCATCTGTAGACGGTTTGCCACTTTTAGACAGGACGTAAGCAACTTTATAAATGGCCTTAGTTATATATTTGTTTTCATTTGAGGATTTACTGAACAATGTCCTCTGAGATGTGAGTTGATTTTGTAAATTAGCAAATTTTTCTGCTCGGACTTCACCCTCCAAATGTGCATATTTCTCCTGATGTTTGCTTTGATTATGATGGCGCAGGTTGTATTCCTTTATCACAGTCACAGTTTAGTTGAAAATCACACACAATGCTTTCTCACCGGGTCTGCTAAACTTGGCAGGATACAGGTAAAATTCCGTAATTTTTTATTGTAGATAAAAAGGACTCCACGGGCCGCATGAAAGGGCCTTGCGGACCGCATGCGGCCCGCGGGCCGTAGTTTGGAGACCCCTGATCTAGACTCTATACCAGGGGTCGGGAACATTTTTGTCTGAGAGAGCCATGGACACCACATAGTTTGAAAAGTTATTCTGTGAGAGCCATACATTATGTTTAAAACTAAAAATTCAAGTAAATCTTTGCAAGAGTTATTTCCCTTCAATTACAATGAATGCAGGGTTGCTATTTTTCTGTCTTTTATATCAGCTTAGTTTATCTACTTTAAAATTTCTGATACTGAACTGCAGTAGACTTTAGCTCATTTATAGAATGAAATATTGATATGCAATTAATATGTAGATCAAAGCAGTCTAAAGAAACATGTTATTTATAATCGAACATTTGTCTGAGAGCCAGATGCAGCCATCAATAGAGCCACGTCTGGCTCGCGAGCCATAGGTTCCCGACCCCTGCTCTAGACCAATATATATCTCTCCAGCCCTATATCAATTTATCTTTAAGAATAATTTATAACAGAAAAAAATCTAATTAATAGGTTTAATACGCTATATCTCTATTCAATTAGATAATACCGTAGGCTCCATATAAATATTTTAGTGCAAGTGTAACAGCGTTGGTAAAGTCAATATATTTAGAATCACTTCAGAAAATAGGTTCCAAAGAAAAGCTAGTGATAAATATAAATAAAATACTCAGAAGTACATTGTTTCGTATACTGTAATACATCTAGTTTTTTTTATTCCCGATGGGCATGCGTGCATGGAATGGGCTACCCAAATTGAAAATCGGTAAAACCAACAGTGAAACATCATTTGAAACTTTATCAAATAGTAAACCTAGACTTAAACTATGGATCAATTAATGAACCAAGAAGAAAGTGACTTATAGTCTTTTTGAAATGAATAAATAATTCAACGGAGTTACAGCTGATTCACACATCAATACAAATGTAGTCAAAGATATTAAAATATAATAATTGCTCTTTTTCCCCCCTCCTCCAATGTTGCGCACCGTTACTTACGTTTAGCTGTCTAATAGACCTACATTTATGCCTTTTATATGACCAATGGTTCAACATGCGTAGGCCTATCACTGGAATTTGATAAATTAATTTAAGACGAATTTAATTTCTCTTTCAATGGTATCCAGCCCGGGTGGAAAATGGTATAAATGTCTGGGTCAGTGGAGGGAATCGTTGCCAAAAATAAAATAAAGTTGTAAGCTTATTAAATTTCAGTAGAATAAACCTAGACATCTACAGACCGAGAAGTGGATTTATTATCGACGTGTAAGTTACACCAAAAAACAACCAACCAACTGAAAGTAATGCAAAATTGAGATTTCAAAAAATGATGTGGATAGATTTCAACTCTAGTTGGTAGGCATACGGTTTCGACTTAAGAAACAAGAAAACCATAAAAACGAAGTTTTCATTATACTCCCTTTATTTGCAAACTAAGTTTACCATCATGTAATTAAATAATTGATTGACTACTGCAAATGAAACGTACAGAAAAAATATCTGTGTCGCAAATCTCAAAAATATCTCCTTACTCCGTATGAATTGTTCTAAAAATAATCGTAGCGCATAATTTATTTTTTCTAGCTTTGCGCCGAAAAACTATAAAAAGTTGCACAGGCATTTTTAACGCGAAATTAAAATATTTCTTATACTTTCCTTTTAAGAAATGAATATTGTCATAAGTGTAGTATTATTAAGTAGTTTTAACTGAAAATTTGATAGGATGTATTGTTAGGCGCCACAAATCTGCTGTCCAAATTTCAGCTCGATCGGACCACGGAAAGTGGTCGAAAAATCGAAGCAAAGTTTTGCACGACGATTGCAGACAGACAAAAAATGCAACTTAAAATAAAGGGAGTAATAATAAACAAGAAAATTGTAAAAACGAAGTTTTTATTATACTCCCTTTATTCGCAAACCATGTGTTTAATGTATAGAACAAATAAGTAATATCATACTTTATGAATTTTAACACTAAAATTTCAAATTGGTAATGTACGGCTTGCAGTAAACACAACACTACAAAACTAAAATTTCGAATCGGTAATGTCGGCAAATACATATCTAATTATAACGATTGCGCATTTTTTTTTAAATGTGTGAAGCATATTTTTTTCTACCTTTGCGCCGAAAAACTATAAAAAGTTGCACAGGCATATCTCTTATACTTTCCTTTTAAGAAATGAATATTGTCATAAGTGTAGTATTATTAAGTTGTTTTAACTGAAAATTTGATAGGACGTATTGTTAGTTGGGGCAAGTCTGCTGTCCAAATTTCAGCTCGATCGGACCACGGGAAGTGGTCGAAAAATCGAAGCCGATTTTTGCTCCCACGACGATTGCAGACAGACAGAAAATGCAACTTGAAATAAAGGGAGTAACAAGAAAACCGTAAAAACCAAGTTTTTATTATACTCCCTTTATTTGCAAACTAAGTTTACCATCATTTAATTAAATAATTGATTGACTACTGCAAATGAAACGTACAGAAAAAATATCTGTGTCGCAAATCTCAAAAATATCTCCTTACTCCGTATGAATTGTTCTAAAAATAATCGTAGCGCATAATTTTTTTTTCTAGCTTTGCGCCGAAAAACTATAAAAAGTTGCACAGGCATTTTTAACGCGAAATTAAAATATTTCTTATACTTTCCTTTTAAGAAATGAATATTGTCATAAGTGTAGTATTATTAAGAAGTTTTAACTGAAAATTTGATAGAATGTATTGTTAGGCGCCACAAATCTGCTGTCCAAATTTCAGCTCGATTGGACCACGGGAAGTGGTCGAAAAATTGAAGCAAAGTTTTGCACGACGATTGCAGACAGACAGACAGAAAATGCAACTTAAAATAAAGGGAGTAATAAAAAAAAAATAACATGTAATTTATATAGGGCCTTTGCTATGTATCACTGATCTATAAAAAAAAATACACGAATTTGCTCGGTTAGCGTTCGGCGCAATATTACTTTGGAGACCCTGTTAGACCCGAGGTAAAAGTCCACAATTATATTTAACTACATACAAAAATTTGATAACATAACAAACAAGAATTACAAACAGATGACGGAGTTTCATTTGAGGTCTTTAGTCCAACCCTTCAGTGAAGATTTGAAAGCAGAGCGGGCAGGGATGTATTTTGAATGCATTTTAAAATATTATTATACTGTAAATACTAATTTTTTTCTACTAATCTTGTTGGTTTAGCGTCTCGTAACAGGAAATCTTCCCTCAACAAAAATCCAATTAATAAGTGTTAAATACCCGGTCTGATGCTCCAATTTATTATATAGACTATGTAAATATAAATATTTATATATATAGTCCAATCATTTCCATTCCATGCATTCATTATATTGATCGGTAAATGTGTCATGGTAAACCGGAAGTAATTCTGACTGGTTTATATTTTGACGGTTAACTAATGTTGTTTTTATGTGGTGGAAAAAAATCTGAAATTCGACAACCTTACCTTAAAAAAACAAAAACTCGACCCTTAACGAATATTGTTAAGTGTTGCTTGTTAAATTTCAATACCACCCTAAGGGTCGTCCATTAAGTATGTCAACAAATTGGAGGGGAGGGGGAGAATTTTGAATTTTGACAATTGTTGACATGGAGAGGTGGGGTCAATATAACCTGACGTTAACAATGTTACGTTTTATTTTAAATTTTAATAGACCTACATCGAAAAATGGAAATTAGTATGACACACAATAACTCGCCCGTCAACAGTCTTCCATTTTTAACCATGGATTATACTGGATCGCCAACTTCAAGGTTTGCATGACTACTGTCTCTTTTCCGATCTAAATAAAATAAAATTTAAAGTGTACGGTTGGGAAGGGGAAGGGGGCAGGGGGGGGGGAATAGTTCAAGTGAGAGAGGATGGTGCAAATTACCGTATGTCTTTGGGGGGGAAATAGTGCACGGCAGGAAGGCAATAGAAGGGTTATTCTGATCTATAAAATAGTGCACGACAGGAAGGCAATAGAAGGGTTATTCTGATCTATAAAATAGTGCACGACAGGAAGGCAATAGAAGGGTTATTCTGATCTATAAAATAGTGCACGACAGGAAGGCAATAGAAGGGTTATTCTGATCTATAAAATAGTGCACGACAGGAAGGCAATAGAAGGGTTATTCTGATTTATAAAATAGTGCATGGCAGGAAGGCAATAGAAGGGTTATTCTGATCTATAAAATAATGCACGGCAGGAAGGCAATAGAAGGGTTATTCTGATCTATAAAATAGTGCATGGCAGGAAGGCAATAGAAGGGTTATTCTGATCTATAAAATAGTGCATGGCAGGAAGGCAATAGAAGGGTTATTCTGATCTATAAAATAGTGCATGGCAGGAAGGCAATAGAAGGGTTATCCTGATCTATAAAATAGTGCATGGCAGGAAGGCAATATAAGGGTTATTCTGATCTATAAAATAGTGCATGGCAGGAAGGCAATAGAAGGGTTATTCTGATCTATAAAATAGTGCATGGCAGGAAGGCAATAGAAGGGTTATCCTGATCTATAAAATAGTGCACGGCAGGAGTAGTATATTAAGTAACAATGAGGTATTATCCCCCCGCTCATTCCCCCGCTCCCCCGCTCATTCCCCCGCTCCCCCGCTCATTCCCCCACTCCCCCGCTCATTCCCCCAGCTCCCCCACCTTCTCTCCCCACCCCCGCTCATTCCCCCGCTCCCCCACCTTATCTCCCCACCCCACCCATTCCCCCGCTCCCCCGCCCCCTCTAAGGGTAAGGAGGGTTGTGACGTCAGCCCCCGCTCCCCCTCCCGACATGTAGCACACGTGACATTTCGTGACCTCCCCCTCTCGACACGTGTTTATTGTTTGTTTGTTTTTTCCGTTCTCTCCCCCCTCCCTACCCCTGTAATGTATAGTTATCTTTATATTTATGTATGTAAAAGAGATGTAGGCTATCGAACTTTTAGTTCCGGCTTGTCGTCCTAGGTTATTGAACTTTTGCCCTGGCTTGTACATACTTAAAACACCAACACTGGCTTAATAATGTATAATTAATTAGATGAAAAGATTCATCCTCTCGACATCCTTCCTCCCCACACCCACCATACATTCACCCCACCCACTCGATCAATAATAATTTGAATGTATAATGTCGCATATGTTTACAGCTAAACTCAACATTTTCTTTTCTTCCATTCAGACATATCTATGCAGTGTAGTTATTAACCTTTTTTTTGTACTATCATTTTCTTTTCTTCCATTCAGACATATCTATGCACTGTAGGTTATTTACCTTTTTGTACTATCATTTTCTTTTCTTCCATTCAGACATATCTATGCAGTGTAGTTATTAACCTTTTTTGTACTATCATTTTCTTTTCTTCCATTCAGACATATCTATGCAGTGTAGTTATTAACCTTTTTTGTACTATCATTTTCTTTTCTTCCATTCAGACATATCTATGCAGTGTAGTTATTAACCTTTTTTTGTACTATCATTTTCTTTTCTTCCATTCAGACATATCTATGCAGTGTAGTTATTAACCTTTTTTGTACTATCATTTTCTTTTCTTCCATTCAGACATATCTATGCAGTGTAGTTATTAACCTTTTTTGTACTATCATTTTCTTTTCTTCCATTCAGACATATCTATGCAGTGTAGTTATTAACCTTTTTTGTACTATCATTTTCTTTTCTTCCATTCAGACAGCTGTTTAATTCAATCCTCCCACCCAATCGATAATGCCAACATTTCACTTACTATTTTCACGTTTTCCCAAAGGCTATAGTAGTATTGCTGCCATTTTGTCACCACTAGACAAAGTAAACAAACAGCACGCCCGCTATAATTATTTTAAGCGCTTTAGTATTCTTTTATAGTTCTTAATAAAGGGTACCATTAAAATATTTTAGAACCAGTGTATTCACATTTCATTCATACCTACAGCCTAACCACTGGATCAATAATAATTTGAATGTATAATGTCACATGTGTTTATATAGTAGAATATTCACATTTTGTCACTCTTCACACACACATACACACACACATACACACATCTAAAATTCCTAGGATATTGACCTTTTGAGACACACACACACACATACACACACACACACATACGTACACACATCTAAAATACAATGCCCACTTATTGAACTTTTCGTCCTGGCTTGCTGACATTTTCTTTGATTATAATCCCTCCATCTTTTCCTATACGGGCGAGGTTGTCTGATCCGCACAAGGTCCCCTTGGTTAACTACATTTTTTGGGCGCCATGTAATTGGATACTTGTTGACCAGTGAACTTTTTGTCGTGGCTAGCTGACCTTTTGTCTGCTTATAATCCCCCATCTCTACACAGCTAAAAAGTCCACTTATCATTTTCCTCACCGTCTTGAATAATTTGGACACAATAAAATGTCAATTTTTGTTAACCTTTTTTGTACTATCATTTTCTTTCTTCCATTCAGACATCTGTTTAATTCAATCCTCCCACCCAATCGATAATGCCAACATTTCACTTACTATTTTCACGTTTTCCCTACGCACACACACACACACATACATACAGACAATCACATTTACAAACGCACACACACACACATACATACAGACAATCACATTTACAAACGCACTCACACACACACATACATACAGACAATCACATTTACAAACGCACACACGCACATACATACAGACAATCACATTTACAAACGCACACACGCATATACATACAGACAATCACATTTA
This sequence comes from Anisus vortex, assembly GCA_949126835.1. Classification (NCBI taxonomy): domain Eukaryota; kingdom Metazoa; phylum Mollusca; class Gastropoda; family Planorbidae; genus Anisus; species Anisus vortex. The sequence goes on along the minus strand of OX421502.1, from coordinate 10,889,503 downwards.
CAAACGCATACACGCACATACATACAGACAATCACATTAACAAACGCATACACGCACATACATACAGACAATCACATTTACAAACACACATACACACACACACAGTATTTTTATCTCTCACACACTTACATACATACAGACAATCACATTTACAAACGCATACACGCACATACATACAGACAATCACATTAACAAACGCATACACACACATACATACAGACAATCACATTTACAAACACACATACACACACACACAAACACAGTATTTTTATCTCTCTCACACACACACATACATACAGACAATCACATTACTCATACGGGCATACAAATACGCACACAGGCCCGTCAGACCATATTTACATTGTCACATCTGTCTCTCTGCAAACGCTCCTTCTATAAAGAAGCTTATTGCTTCCTACGTTCATCCGTGGTCCAAGGCCAGTCTAGTTGCATTTTTTTTATTAATGTTTTAAATTATGTTACTGGTTTGTTCAGGCAACCCATTCCATATGAACCTTGCAGCTCGTTTTATTTTTTATTTTTTATTTTTTTTTTTGTTATTTTTTTGTTATATAATTTTTTAATGTTTTCGTAAAAGTATCCAGGCAATTTTAGAATTATAATAGTTAACACATGCATCAGTCTAAACTAAAATATTCAACGTGTCTCTGATGGCGTCCTTTTTAACTTTCTGTTATACAGAAGTCATAGTCATAGTCCCATGGTTCTTTTAGGAACACGTGGTATCCAATATGGCGGAAGGGATGTATCCAAGGGGAGTAATCGTGTAATTATTATTTTTTGTCATTATTACCTTTTGTATTTTTTTTCTTTTAGTTGTAAACTTAAAATGTTTCAGCTATTAGTATAAATATTACGAGCTCTAAATTTTCACATAATAGTGAAGGGTGATATTCTTTTTTTTTTTTTATAGAATAATTATACTTTAATGCAATTTAGTTTTCTCTTTTTGATATTATAACACATGTAAATTTATAGTAATTTTGTAATTTTAACTTTAAGAATTCGCATGTCATCTTATTTACGATTGCACTAGATGTATAAACTTGAATATACTGTATTTAATCAAGTAATTATTTTCTTTAGCATAATTAACCCTTCCCGTACCGACCTACTTCTATCTATGCTGCCTCCAGTTCCGCTATATACGAGCCCGGGACTGTAAGGGTTAAGTGAGCGAGAAATATTGAATAGATTAAAATCAAGGGTAGCAATCGTGTAATTAGTTGTTTTAATTTTTGTAAAATTTATATTAATCTTGTCTTAAGTTAATGGATTTTCAGGGCGATTTGCAGCTCGTTGTTTTCAACTAAAGAAATACCACATTGTAGATACGCTTCTACTATGGTTAACAACATATATTAATACACATCTGTCGAGCTTTATGAATAGTCATAATAACTGGGCGAGTAACAGGTTCACAATAGTAACAAGACAGTCTTTGTTAAACAAAAAATCACCATATACACAGTTAAATATAAAAGAGTATATTAAACTAGCTTCCATCTTTCTTTTCGTCACAGAGGTGTCCCTGAGTCTGCCCAGCTCCAGACATTAGTTGGGGTAAAGTAAAGTCGGCTGGGCATTGTGCTGACCACACATCCCGTTTTATGACGTGGCCACAGAAACTGGTGAATGCTGCTTTACCAGCCCTATGATCAGTTTGGTCCGAAGGGTACTTTACTAAGTCATGTTTTGTTTGTTATTATTATTGTAAACGTGTAACGCTAGTATGGAAACATGGGTGTCATTTATTTATGCCATTCAATTCATTAAAGAATAAAAGTGGGGAAAAAGAAATGTTTGTTTCATTTGTCTTTATTTCATCTAGTACATCTAAGTCCAATGTTTTCATTGCCCTAGTATGTATAAAATAGTTGTAATTTTATAGTTATTTTGAAATATTAAGTTAACCCAATGGATTCGTTGTAAAAACAAATAAGCTCCAGAAGATCTTTTACGTCTGCTTGCTCATCAATTAGGCGCTGACAAGATTCTTGCAGAGATATGATGACTTTCGTAGACCTACCAAGTATCTGAGCTAGCCCTTCAGTATCCGCATCCACAAATTGCTAGATAAGACATTGAAAATAAAAATTATATTTATTATTTATTTATTTTGTTTATACCTGCAAGATGTAATAATTTGGTAGTATCTTACATGCATTTCATCTTCATTCAATAATACAACACAAGCGAGGTCTACTTTGATTTTCTCAATGACTGAAGATAAATCACAGTCTTTACGGCCACATTCTAATACAGCGCCATCTGGGTGATCGTAACTCGTAATGGCTACACAGGGAAAAAATAATGGAAAATTGAATTTTTTACTGTATCATGACTACACTGTTGGTTTCTGTGATCTAGCTACATGACTTTAGGTGACCAAGACTATCATGGCTTTAGGTTGACCTCACCCAAGACTATTAAAACTGTTAGGGAAATATTTTTTTTTATTTTTTTTCTCCCAAGAGTCCAGAGGGAAGAGTTTACAATGCTATCACTCGCATTTAATCAGGGGAAGTAATTGGGAAAGTAAAGGTGTTGAGGCGCTTTGCTGGCCACACTATCCCCACATTAATGTAAAGGATTTAAAATATAAAAATAATCTACATATTGTAAAAGTAGATTGGATGGATACTTTAAACAAAACAATTTTGACTTTAAAACAAAAAAAAAATCGATAGAAAATATATTAAACTACACCTACAATAGTGTGGAGGCATCCAGTCGCTTCGACCGGGTAGCAACATGAACACTGTGTTGTCTGGCAAGAAGGAGAAATATTCCTCATCAATTTCTGTTCCATCCTCTGCAAGAACGACTCTGACAGGGGGATCAATTTGGAGTTTTTTACAACCTTCAAACGTAAAAAACAACAACTACCAAACAACAACAAACAAACAAAACAACAAGAATAAAATAATTGATAGCTTTTAATTTATTTTATTTATTTATTTATTTATTTTTTATTTTTTTACCTTTATTTTTAAGCTCTTGAAATGATGAGACAGTAAATCCTTTTGTGACAATTCTTTCTTTATCCCAGACTTTAAACGGTCTATACTTAGGTTCACACATTTTAAAAAAATGTGATAATCCTTTAAAAATAAATATAAAAATAGGCCAACATGGTTACCTACCCTTGCCAATAATATTGGCAATATAATATTTGTTGACTACGCCTAGTTTTCTTTTTATCGTTCCCTCTTTCTAACTCCCACTCTATCAAATCTTATAGAACTACAAACTCTTATCTTCAACTCCCTTGTCAGCTTTTACATTCGCATTATTTGTGCCTCATTTCTTTATTATAGCCCCAGATCGTTCTCACTACTATCTCTCTCACACAAAACTGTTAGTTACTCTACTTTCAATAATGTTCCCTCTCTACAACGTGCGTCAGACATACATTGTTTTTCTGCCTAGAAAGTTTTTTAGTACACTTGTCTATGGACACCTTTTTTTTTTCTCCAACTCTCTTGTTATTTTTTTCTCCCTCTCGAAAAAAAGTCTCCCTCTCGAAAAGAAATATTTCCTTCCACGAAGGAAATAGAGACCGGCTTGTAATTTTTTTTCTCCCTCTTCGAAAAAAAAGTCTCCCTCTCGAAAAAAAAATATTTCCTTCCACGAAGGAAATAGAGACCGGCTTGTAATTTTTTTTCTCCCTCTCGAAAAAAAGTCTCCCTCTCGAAAAAAAAATATTTCCTTCCACGAAGGAAAAAGAGACTCGCTTGTAAATTTTTTTCTCCCTCCTCGAAAAAATTTCTTCCCTGGCACCCTTCTTTCTCCAATCATCCAGGCAAATCGTTTAGCATATCTACACTCCTAACTCTAAAACGGTGTGTACATTACACGTCACCAAGGTTTTTGCAAGTAACGTTCTTGAGAGATATCAAAGGCCAAGTTGTAAACCTAAAGTTATCCCGACTGACCCTCATGTGAATTGGGGAAAAGTCCCTGCTCTCTTTCCCTATCTATCACTATGTAAAGTTTACCAAATATTACTAAACTAGCTATGGAAAACTTAAATTACCAAACTGACATTTAATAGTAGTGGTCAGAACCTTTGGAACACATATGACCACTCAATACCATATAAAAGCCTTAGCACACTTACTACCGTCTCAGGACTTCTCAAATCAAAATACATATCAAGTAGGTATAGTTGTTTTAAGATAGCTCTACATTTCATTTTCCTAAGTTCACTAAGACTTTCAACTCTAGTAATAGGTTAAACAGCCCCGTATGACTACAGTCATACCACGAAAGATTTTTTACTATTAGCGAACATAGCCAAAACACAACCCAAAACACATATCTACAACACCCAAGTGGTAAGATACCACTTAGGTAATCTTGCTTGTCTCGTGTCACGAAAGATTTCTGATATAGCCCTGTTCAAAACACCAACTTTACAAAACACATAGCTACAACACCTTCCCACTAGGGCAATCTTGCTTGACTCAAACCATTAGAATACTTTTATTCTGATAGTCTACCTTTATAAATAGCCCTGTTCAAAACACTAACTTTACAAAACACATATCGACAACACCCAAGTATACCTTCCCACTTAGGCAATGTTGCGTGGCTCAAACCTTTAGAATACCTTTATAGATAGCCCTGTCCAAAACACTAACTTTACAAAAACACATAGCATATCTTCATCAAATAAGTATAACTTAACATTTGTATGCCCCTAGTCATGTCATGAAATATATCTGACACTCCAACTTTATGTATAACCCTATCCCAACACTAGTATAACATTAGACAATCTTGCTTGACTCATACCACAACAAAAGCTTTTTACAAAACACACACCTTTCAATAACACCTTTCAAAATTCTAATACTAGGGATGTGGCATTACCCATGCCAAATACCTCCTACGACTTAAAAGTATGCCTTCTAATCACTTTTCACAGACTTTTCATTACCTCCCTATACTTGTAACTCATCACTATCACCTCCACACAAGATCAAACTAATTACTTTCAGCTTCTCCCTTTTCTTCAACTGACCCAGGTGTCAGTTTGAAGAAAACCCTCCCATATCTCTCCCTAACTTTCACTGTTATAAAGTTTACAGAATATTACCAAACTAGCTATGGAACCTTTAATTACCAACATTTATTAATAGTTGTCAGAACCTTTGTAACATATACTACCATTCACCAGTTGATACAACACTTATTGTTTCAGACTTTCTCCCCAGGACATAGAGTTCCTAGAGACTTATCCTTATAAAACTATCTTTATAGGTAATCTTGTGTTTCAATGAATGCATTTACAAGATAGACAAAAATTTAGACCTATTCTTTGTTTCCTCGATAAACGTGTATCTAGAATTTCCTCTTCCTAAGTTCAAAGGGGCTTTCAACCCTAGTAATAGGAGAAACAACCCTGCACAACTTCACGCTAGAACTCCGATCGCTTGTTTGGCTTTAGACTATTTCTGCCATTTACAAAACACCATCTTTACAAAATACATATCATCAACACTTTTTTACATCACACTTTTTTTTATTCGTACCATGAACGATGTCTAACTTTTACAACAAAAAAATCTCTTGACAAAATAAATATTACCACCACCAGATAAACCACACCATACATATGCAATTTGCATGACTCAAAACCCTTAGAATACTTTTAGGGATAAGACTATACAAAACACATTTAAAACACAACACATTTCAGTCTAAGACTAGTGCTTTTTTCTGCCTTATCCAATTTATAGTAGTAATTTATTATAATCATAAATACACATCCTAAAACTTATCACAATTACTTCAAACTAATTTTAGCGATTTACAAAGCTCTTTACAATACTATCAACCCCAAACTAGATAAATCTAATTATTTTTTTTTATTTTTTTTATGCCCCACTTTTCCCCAATTCACATGAGGGTCAGTCGGGATAACTTTATGTTTACAACTTGGCCTTTGATATCTCTCAAGAACGTTACTTGCAAAAACCTTGGTAACGTGTAATGTACACACCGTTTTAGAGTTAGGAGTGTAGATATGCTAAACGATTTGCCTGGATGATTGGAGAAAGAAGCGTGCCAGGAAGAAATTTTTTCGAGGAGGGAGAAAAAAATTTACAAGCGAGTCTCTTTTTCCTTCGTGGAAGGAAATATTTTTTTTTCGAGAGGGAGACTTTTTTTCGAGAGGGAGAAAAAAAATTACAAGCCGGTCTCTATTTCCTTCGTGGAAGGAAATTTTTTTTTTTCGAGAGGGAGACTTTTTTTTCGAAGAGGGAGAAAAAAAATTACAAGCCGGTCTCTATTTCCTTCGTGGAAGGAAATACTTCTTTTCGAGAGGGAGACTTTTTTTCGAGAGGGAGAAAAAAATAACAAGAGAGTTGGAGAAAAAAAAAAGGTGTCCATAGACAAGTGTACTAAAAAACTTTCTAGGCAGAAAAACAATGTATGTCTGACGCACGTTGTAGAGAGGGAACATTATTGAAAGTAGAGTAACTAACAGTTTTGTGTGAGAGAGATAGTAGTGAGAACGATCTGGGGCTATAATAAAGAAATGAGGCACAAATAATGCGACTGTAAAAGCTGACAAGGGAGTTGAAGATAAGAGTTTGTAGTTCTATAAGATTTGATAGAGTGGGAGTTAGAAAGAGGGAACGATAAAAAGAAAACTAGGCGTAGTCAACAAATATTATATTGCCAATATTATTGGCAAGGGTAGGTAACCATGTTGGCCTATTTTTATATTTATTTTTAAAGGATTATCACATTTTTTTAAAATGTGTGAACCTAAGTATAGACCGTTTAAAGTCTGGGATAAAGAAAGAATTGTCACAAAAGGATTTACTGTCTCATCATTTCAAGAGCTTAAAAATAAAGGTAAAAAAATAAAAAATAAATAAATAAATAAATAAAGTAAATTAAAAGCTATCAATTATTTTATTCTTGTTGTTTTGTTTGTTTGTTGTTGTTTGGTAGTTGTTGTTTTTTACGTTTGAAGGTTGTAAAAAACTCCAAATTGATCCCCCTGTCAGAGTCGTTCTTGCAGAGGATGGAACAGAAATTGATGAGGAATATTTCTCCTTCTTGCCAGACAACACAGTGTTCATGTTGCTACCCGGTCGAAGCGACTGGATGCCTCCACACTATTGTAGGTGTAGTTTAATATATTTTCTATCGATTTTTTTTTTGTTTTAAAGTCAAAATTGTTTTGTTTAAAGTATCCATCCAATCTACTTTTACAATATGTAGATTATTTTTATATTTTAAATCCTTTACATTAATGTGGGGATAGTGTGGCCAGCAAAGCGCCTCAACACCTTTACTTTCCCAATTACTTCCCCTGATTAAATGCGAGTGATAGCATTGTAAACTCTTCCCTCTGGACTCTTGGGAGAAAAAAAATAAAAAAAAATATTTCCCTAACAGTTTTAATAGTCTTGGGTGAGGTCAACCTAAAGCCATGATAGTCTTGGTCACCTAAAGTCATGTAGCTAGATCACAGAAACCAACAGTGTAGTCATGATACAGTAAAAAATTCAATTTTCCATTATTTTTTCCCTGTGTAGCCATTACGAGTTACGATCACCCAGATGGCGCTGTATTAGAATGTGGCCGTAAAGACTGTGATTTATCTTCAGTCATTGAGAAAATCAAAGTAGACCTCGCTTGTGTTGTATTATTGAATGAAGATGAAATGCATGTAAGATACTACCAAATTATTACATCTTGCAGGTATAAACAAAATAAATAAATAATAAATATAATTTTTATTTTCAATGTCTTATCTAGCAATTTGTGGATGCGGATACTGAAGGGCTAGCTCAGATACTTGGTAGGTCTACGAAAGTCATCATATCTCTGCAAGAATCTTGTCAGCGCCTAATTGATGAGCAAGCAGACGTAAAAGATCTTCTGGAGCTTATTTGTTTTTACAACGAATCCATTGGGTTAACTTAATATTTCAAAATAACTTTAAAATTACAACTATTTTATACATACTAGGGCAATGAAAACATTGGACTTAGATGTACTAGATGAAATAAAGACAAATGAAACAAACATTTCTTTTTCCCCACTTTTATTCTTTAATGAATTGAATGGCATAAATAAATGACACCCATGTTTCCATACTAGCGTTACACGTTTACAATAATAATAACAAACAAAACATGACTTAGTAAAGTACCCTTCGGACCAAACTGATCATAGGGCTGGTAAAGCAGCATTCACCAGTTTCTGTGGCCACGTCATAAAACGGGATGTGTGGTCAGCACAATGCCCAGCCGACTTTACTTTACCCCAACTAATGTCTGGAGCTGGGCAGACTCAGGGACACCTCTGTGACGAAAAGAAAGATGGAAGCTAGTTTAATATACTCTTTTATATTTAACTGTGTATATGGTGATTTTTTGTTTAACAAAGACTGTCTTGTTACTATTGTGAACCTGTTACTCGCCCAGTTATTATGACTATTCATAAAGCTCGACAGATGTGTATTAATATATGTTGTTAACCATAGTAGAAGCGTATCTACAATGTGGTATTTCTTTAGTTGAAAACAACGAGCTGCAAATCGCCCTGAAAATCCATTAACTTAAGACAAGATTAATATAAATTTTACAAAAATTAAAACAACTAATTACACGATTGCTACCCTTGATTTTAATCTATTCAATATTTCTCGCTCACTTAACCCTTACAGTCCCGGGCTCGTATATAGCGGAACTGGAGGCAGCATAGATAGAAGTAGGTCGGTACGGGAAGGGTTAATTATGCTAAAGAAAATAATTACTTGATTAAATACAGTATATTCAAGTTTATACATCTAGTGCAATCGTAAATAAGATGACATGCGAATTCTTAAAGTTAAAATTACAAAATTACTATAAATTTACATGTGTTATAATATCAAAAAGAGAAAACTAAATTGCATTAAAGTATAATTATTCTATAAAAAAAAAAAAGAATATCACCCTTCACTATTATGTGAAAATTTAGAGCTCGTAATATTTATACTAATAGCTGAAACATTTTAAGTTTACAACTAAAAGAAAAAAAATACAAAAGGTAATAATGACAAAAAATAATAATTACACGATTACTCCCCTTGGATACATCCCTTCCGCCATATTGGATACCACGTGTTCCTAAAAGAACCATGGGACTATGACTATGACTTCTGTATAACAGAAAGTTAAAAAGGACGCCATCAGAGACACGTTGAATATTTTAGTTTAGACTGATGCATGTGTTAACTATTATAATTCTAAAATTGCCTGGATACTTTTACGAAAACATTAAAAAATTATATAACAAAAAAATAACAAAAAAAAAAAAAAAAAAAAAAAAAAAAAAAAAAAAATAATAAAACGAGCTGCAAGGTTCATATGGAATGGGTTGCCTGAACAAACCAGTAACATAATTTAAAACATTAATAAAAAAAATGCAACTAGACTGGCCTTGGACCACGGATGAACGTAGGAAGCAATAAGCTTCTTTATAGAAGGAGCGTTTGCAGAGAGACAGATGTGACAATGTAAATATGGTCTGACGGGCCTGTGTGCGTATTTGTATGCCCGTATGAGTAATGTGATTGTCTGTATGTATGTGTGTGTGTGAGAGAGATAAAAATACTGTGTTTGTGTGTGTGTGTATGTGTGTTTGTAAATGTGATTGTCTGTATGTATGTGTGTGTATGCGTTTGTTAATGTGATTGTCTGTATGTATGTTCGTGTATGCGTTTGTAAATGTGATTGTCTGTATGTATGTGTGTGTGTGAGAGATAAAAATACTGTGTGTGTGTGTATGTGTGTTTGTAAATGTGATTGTCTGTATGTATGTGCGTGTATGCGTTTGTTAATGTGATTGTCTGTATGTATGTGCGTGTATGCGTTTGTAAATGTGATTGTCTGTATGTATATGCGTGTGTGCGTTTGTAAATGTGATTGTCTGTATGTATGTGCGTGTGTGCGTTTGTAAATGTGATTGTCTGTATGTATGTGTGTGTGTGAGTGCGTTTGTAAATGTGATTGTCTGTATGTATGTGTGTGTGCGTTTGTAAATGTGATTGTCTGTATGTATGTGTGTGTGTGTGTGCGTAGGGAAAACGTGAAAATAGTAAGTGAAATGTTGGCATTATCGATTGGGTGGGAGGATTGAATTAAACAGATGTCTGAATGGAAGAAAGAAAATGATAGTACAAAAAAGGTTAACAAAAATTGACATTTTATTGTGTCCAAATTATTCAAGACGGTGAGGAAAATGATAAGTGGACTTTTTAGCTGTGTAGAGATGGGGGATTATAAGCAGACAAAAGGTCAGCTAGCCACGACAAAAAGTTCACTGGTCAACAAGTATCCAATTACATGGCGCCCAAAAAATGTAGTTAACCAAGGGGACCTTGTGCGGATCAGACAACCTCGCCCGTATAGGAAAAGATGGAGGGATTATAATCAAAGAAAATGTCAGCAAGCCAGGACGAAAAGTTCAATAAGTGGGCATTGTATTTTAGATGTGTGTACGTATGTGTGTGTGTGTGTATGTGTGTGTGTGTGTCTCAAAAGGTCAATATCCTAGGAATTTTAGATGTGTGTATGTGTGTGTGTATGTGTGTGTGAAGAGTGACAAAATGTGAATATTCTACTATATAAACACATGTGACATTATACATTCAAATTATTATTGATCCAGTGGTTAGGCTGTAGGTATGAATGAAATGTGAATACACTGGTTCTAAAATATTTTAATGGTACCCTTTATTAAGAACTATAAAAGAATACTAAAGCGCTTAAAATAATTATAGCGGGCGTGCTGTTTGTTTACTTTGTCTAGTGGTGACAAAATGGCAGCAATACTACTATAGCCTTTGGGAAAACGTGAAAATAGTAAGTGAAATGTTGGCATTATCGATTGGGTGGGAGGATTGAATTAAACAGCTGTCTGAATGGAAGAAAAGAAAATGATAGTACAAAAAAGGTTAATAACTACACTGCATAGATATGTCTGAATGGAAGAAAAGAAAATGATAGTACAAAAAAGGTTAATAACTACACTGCATAGATATGTCTGAATGGAAGAAAAGAAAATGATAGTACAAAAAAGGTTAATAACTACACTGCATAGATATGTCTGAATGGAAGAAAAGAAAATGATAGTACAAAAAAAGGTTAATAACTACACTGCATAGATATGTCTGAATGGAAGAAAAGAAAATGATAGTACAAAAAAGGTTAATAACTACACTGCATAGATATGTCTGAATGGAAGAAAAGAAAATGATAGTACAAAAAAGGTTAATAACTACACTGCATAGATATGTCTGAATGGAAGAAAAGAAAATGATAGTACAAAAAGGTAAATAACCTACAGTGCATAGATATGTCTGAATGGAAGAAAAGAAAATGATAGTACAAAAAAAAGGTTAATAACTACACTGCATAGATATGTCTGAATGGAAGAAAAGAAAATGTTGAGTTTAGCTGTAAACATATGCGACATTATACATTCAAATTATTATTGATCGAGTGGGTGGGGTGAATGTATGGTGGGTGTGGGGAGGAAGGATGTCGAGAGGATGAATCTTTTCATCTAATTAATTATACATTATTGAGCCAGTGTTGGTGTTTTAAGTATGTACAAGCCAGGGCAAAAGTTCAATAACCTAGGACGACAAGCCGGAACTAAAAGTTCGATAGCCTACATCTCTTTTACATACATAAATATAAAGATAACTATACATTACAGGGGTAGGGAGGGGGGAGAGAACGGAAAAAACAAACAAACAATAAACACGTGTCGAGAGGGGGAGGTCACGAAATGTCACGTGTGCTACATGTCGGGAGGGGGAGCGGGGGCTGACGTCACAACCCTCCTTACCCTTAGAGGGGGCGGGGGAGCGGGGGAATGGGTGGGGTGGGGAGATAAGGTGGGGGAGCGGGGGAATGAGCGGGGGTGGGGAGAGAAGGTGGGGGAGCTGGGGGAATGAGCGGGGGAGCGGGGGAATGAGCGGGGGAGCGGGGGAATGAGCGGGGGAGCGGGGGAATGAGCGGGGGGATAATACCTCATTGTTACTTAATATACTACTGGCAGGAAGGCAATAGAAGGGTTATTCTAACCTATAAACTAATATATTTTACCTAACTACTTATAGGTGAATGTAATTAGATTAGATCTATTTAATAGCTTCATAAGTTTTCATTTCTAATTTTTCTGGAAAAATAGTGCATGAGGTAAATATGTTTAACTATCAGTGGCAGGATTGCGCAAGGTGGGGGGGGGCGAATAGTGCAAGGTAGGAGAGAGAGATGGACAGGGAATGCAACTAATAAAAATAGTGTGTGTATGTGGGGAAGAGGGGGGGTACAGTAATACATAAGGGAATAAGGAACGATCGGTGGAAATAAAAGACCTATTCTCATTTATTTGAGCACAATTTCCGCTAAACTATTGAACAACAAACATTGTATAAAAAAAATAATAGTAAACAAAAAGAACAAAATATGGTTCTTTTTTAAACATACAAGCCAGCATTCAATTTTTGGGGGGGGGGGGGGGTTAATGGAGAGGGGGGGGGGGAGGAAGCGGTGCATATAAAAATGTTTGACAGAAATTTATTGGGTAAAAACTGCCAAAAAATTGTTGAGGTAATTAATGGTCGTCCCACAAGTCGCCTGCATGCCTTCAGTGCGCCAACGTCCGAGAAGGTGGATGATCTTGTAACACTGGATTATTTATTGACCGAAGAATTAGAATGTTTGTTGAGTAAATTTCGGCCGAAACTGATATTGACTTTCGGTCATCAGCCGAATATCTATTTTAACTTTCAAAATTCATTATGCTACGCTATTGCTGCATCTATTACTCTTCTTATTGATACTTTCATTAAGTTAAACTATTGTGAATTATCCTGTGTGAAGTAGGGATGTTAAACGAAAACCGGATTTCGGGGAGGAAATCATTCATAATGGTGTCCCACGATTTATTTATCTTTTTATCTGAAGAAATATTTCTAAATCCTGTTTGATTAGCACAAAACAATTCCTTAACATTATATTCCTTGCAAACACTCGTTTGTCAGAGGCGAATTATAGTTGTTTTTTGTTTTGCTTTTCAAATTTCGAATATTGATTGTCAATTTGCGATACAAGCACATAAATTATAACAGCAAATGCAGATGTTAACGCTAGTAGTCGGCACAGCCATTTGATCTACGTATTCGAAAAAAACACTGGAATTTCCCCACTGATGCTGAACGCTTTTTTAACAGACAAACAGACCGTTAGACGTAAGGTTGTTAGATACTTGGACTTCAAAAGGAGGACATAGAGAGACAAAAAGAATGACATATTTAGTGTTTCACAATCCACAATCAGTTCAGTTTTATTACATTAGCTGCCAATAATTGTATATTGGTAAAACTGACCCAACATTTTATTTAATGTAGACTGAAAAGCACCTTGGGCGATTAAAAAAACAACTTTGCAGCGCATTAAAGGTTCTTTTCGAAAACTGTTAATTTTCTTGCCGGACGTCTGTCAACCCTAGATAGATGTGTCTGGGATTTTATTCATATTCTCCAAAAATCCTTTAATGTGTGTAACATATAGATCTAACATCCACTGATTTATATTATAATTATAAAGGTCTAAATTCATGACACTAGAGCATTTTGACTTCTGCTCATCCAAAATCAACTTTTTTTTTTAAGATTACACCACGTTCTAAGGATCAATGGTCCTTCGTATTATTTTTTTAGTATAATGAAAGCAAATTTGTCTTTTCCATATTATAACTTACTTTGCTCGGAGGCGGAGAGGGGGAACCGAAACTGGGTAAAAAAAAAAGATATTTAGAACCGAAAACAGGTTTTGAGAAAAAAAAGGATATTGACATCCCTAATGTGAAGTAGAAGACTGAAGTTAATAATAACGGATTATTTAATCACTCCAAAGAATGGTTTACTCAAATAGAGTGCCCATAAACTAGTTATTATTACACATAAATTTTAATGTGCAGTCTTTTGATAACATTTGTTTCGCATTTTCGGTTTATTTATCGGTTTCGGCCGAAGTTGTAGTTACTTTTGGTTTGGGCTTCGGTTTCGGCCGAAAGTCAATGTATAGTATTCGGTATGGTTTCGTTTTCGCCGAAACTAACAATTTGGTTTCGGTCGGTCTCTACTACTCATACTACTAACTACTAACATAGACTATAATGAGATGGATCGCTTGCTCTATTTTTATAGCTATTATATGCTTTTTTTCCGTGCGCTACCAATAAGGCTGTCTTAAATTACTTCAACGCACCTCCTTGTTTCTTAAATGTATCCGCTGTATATAACTTTATATTTTTATTTTTATTTTTCATTGAGAAAATCAAAGCGATTCAATAAAACGGAAGTGCAAAGTATTATAAGATTCGAGAATTCCGAAAAGCAGTCTTTCGAGACATCATATAGCAGAAATACTATAGCAAGCGGTCCATGTGTATTATAGTCTATGCTACTAATAATAATTTATTAATTTATATTCATCTCAGTTTTACTGAGAAATCTTCAAATGTATTTGGATTTTTATATGCAGATGAAATTGAAGCTAATTATAAATATCAAAAGTGATACGACGTTATCATACAAACTGGTTAGTTAATGTGGTGTTTAAAAATATACATATATATTCTTTAGTCACATAATATTTATATAATTTTCATATAATTTTTACAGTTTGATCGTAATAAGGTTTTAAATTATAACAATTTTTTTTTTATAGACGAAAAATAAGAAACACATTAGAAATATTAACGCAAATACAACGCGTTAATTATCACCCTTTCATTAAAGAAAAAACGTTTCCACATTTGATTCAAAAGTGATGCCAAACAAGTTTTGTTTTGTAATATAACAAATATTACTGACCAATTATTATTTCTTTATATAAATACAACATTATGGTATTTATTACAAGGTTTAATTGTTAGAGGATTAAAATAATTTACGTTAAACAGTTGTAAATAAACATTTCCTGCATTAATTGTTAGTCCATTTAAGGAGTTTATCTTTCAAACTTTAATAAGTACAGAAATGACATAAAACAATGCTATTTAATAAGTCTCGTATATTTATTAAATTAAGAAAACAAATACATTTGTTTTAGAACTAATTCTATTTATGTTTAATTAAAGAAGACGGGCATAAAAACTCTTTAAATGTAATTTGTCTGTTAAAAATTAATGAGCGCCTTGTCTTGAATGGTCTTCGCTTATGGTTCAAAAGTCAGGTAGATATTTAGTCACTTCTGAGTGGTCAAGTGTAGGTAAAACAGCTTTCATGTGCGATAAATTATGTTCACACGTGTAAGTTGAACCCAAAGCTTCAAGTAAAAGAGCGAATGCCTAGCGGTTGAGAAAAGCAGATGACTTTCCTAAGTACCTTCCTTTCTGATTTTTTTCCGCAAATTGGCGCATTAGGATGCCCATTTTTTAAATGTATAAAATTCAACTTGCTGCATTTTAAAATTGCCAGTATCACTCTACTTAAAAAATAAAGATCTACATCTAAGAAAGTTGTAGTAAGATCAAACCAGTTAGGCTTGATGTGGTATGAAAACATGAGTAAAAAATTTGAATGTCTTTATTTTGATTAGAAAACTCCGCTTTGGCTGCTTCGATGTACTTCTGATAAAGCCCATCTATCTATCTTAATATAGGCATATGCCTTAATATAGGAATGTGCATAAGTAGGACCTGAATGTTTTGAAATTGAGTTCACCGCAAGATAGGCCCAATGTCCAGTATCAATGCAAATCCATTCCAATGGTCCTTGTAAATGCAAGTTCAACTCACTGAAATGTGTCATTCAGAAACATCGTCTTCAGCTGTCAGTTTTCCTCATTCAGAAGCGGAAAAAAAAAAATTTTTCCTCATCAATAAAAAAAAAAACCTCTTGGAGGTTTCTTTCGGGCCATTGAAAATCGCTATCTGTGCCATGTTTGCGTGGCTTAGGTTGCCGAACCCTGGTCTAGATGAACAAAGACATAATAAAAGACTATTCGAATAATTAGGTAGTGGGGTCAAAAAACAAAAAGAGCCCAAAATAAGCTTATTTTGTGCCAATCACAATTTAAAAGTTTGATCTCTCATGTATAAAAATATATTTGTACACTATAAATATATGGCATAATATTATATGTATAAATATATAGTCCCTTATATATATATATGTGTGTGTGTGTGTGTGTGTGAGTGAGCAAAAGTGAAGGCATTTCTCTAGCTGACAAGAAAAGAGCAGGATGTTGAGGTAAACAGTATTCCGTTACATGCAAAAAACAAAGGTGAACTGTCAAGTCCCCACATTGGTGAAACCTGCCATAACATGGAGTGAGACTGAAGTGGGATCAAGAGAAGGGAGAGAAGAGGGCCTTGAATTAACATTCTACACAGGTGAGAAACGGATGCTATTTGAGACATAGGGGTCACCCCAAAAGATCCAGGACAAGGTGAGACTTCCTTTGTGTGCACTTCTCTTGTGCTGTGTTGTTTTCAGAATGTTTCTCGTGTTAATCCAGTAAAGCAGCGCGTACTAGTTTCCGTGACCAGGGCATACATTTGTGGGGTCAGTACTTTAAAGACCCATTTACTATTCCTGAACCAACATCTGGTACCCGTCAGAGCTGAGTAGATCCACTGGTCGTGTGGAAAAGAAAAAAACCTAGCGCGTAACCTGGATTCGAACCCGATACCCTTTGTAAAGGCAATCAGTTAGCGCTCCCGCTTGATCAAAAATTACATTGTTGTCCTAGCGATATCGCTCATACACTGTGGGAGCAGACGTACGTAGAGGTGAAAGGTTTTATGCCTAAACAACACTCTGGTATAATAAGATTGTGACATTGTACAGAGTATAGAGCATCTCTTCCCCAAACAGACACCTTTTAAACATAGAAATATTCCATAACGGTCTGGGTGTCGAAGACATTCTCCAACTTCAAGTCCACTAATATGCCATCGCACTAAAGGAAGTCTATGTGTGCAAATCACAATGCTAGATCAGGGGTCGGCAACCTACGGCACGCGTGCAAGTCTTGGCACGCAGAGCGATTTTCAATGGCACACGGAAGACGACCGAAAAAAAAAGCAATTCAAGTACTTCCACAAAATGTTGACTGCTAAATTTTAAGTTTTTGGCACGCTTAATGAATTAGAAATCCTACTTCGGCACACTATTATCAAAAGTTGCCGTCCCCTGTGCTAGATCATTGGAAGGAGAGGGGCGATAAATATATGGAAAACTCGGGAATAACTCAATCAAATAACGCTGAATGAGCTTTTACGCTGAGTGTCGTTTTCTAATCGTCTGTCCGAATGCCGCGGGACGTATTTAAACCATCTCATCAGCCTTCGGAAATTATATTCAAAGGATTGCCAATTTCTCGCCTTGTTGAATCACACTTCGAATAATAAATAATTGCTAAAAATGATGCACGCCGTGTCCATCTGACGATAAATAATGTCAAAGACATGTGTTATACTGTTTTGTTGTGTGTGTATTTGTGCATAGATTATTTGTGTGTGTGTGTGTAAAAACACGTGTGTGATGGGGCAGAAGAAAAGCGTCCTAGGAAATCGATATTGTAAGTTAATGAAAAAGAGCTAACAAAAAATGTATGAAAATTGTCATATCGCCTATGTTTACATTATTTTAAGGGGGAAAAGAGGGGGGGGGTATCCTTTATTATTTTTTTAAATATTTTTTTTCGAAATGGTTTGGATGGAGTTTTTAAATAGTCAAGCAGATTTTTTTCCTGAGAGATATTTTCTTTGGTATTGTCAATATAGTGTTGTTGTTTTGTCAAAGAACAATTTTTTTTCACGTTTGGTTTGAATCAGGAACTATTTTGAATTAACAGAATTTTTGTTTAAGTAAGATTAACATTAAGGTTGTAATTGCCTCCCCCCGCCACTCACCTTAAACTCATCTAACACCCCCCCCCCCCACGGGTAATTTTTTTTTTCAAACCAATCTATATCGTGTATACTTCTATATTTATACATTATGGTGCGATGTTTACTTTAAACAGTTGTGTTTAAATCAATACATTGTACATTTAACAACAACGTCCATTAATATTAAGACTGAGAAAATTACAGCGATACAACCCCCCTTGTACGCTAACTAATTTTTTAGCATCAAACTCAAAAACATTTACAAGCTTTGAAAAAGAATGGAGCTCTAGTTTTACTGAGAACCTGTGATTATTCATTCCTTCGATTCCATTCTCACCCCCTCCCCCCCCCCCCCCTCTACTCCCATCCTTATATTAACTTTGGCTCTGTACTTTTAAAGCTCCGACAAAGACCAACGTAAAGTGGGTTTTACTGTCATGAGAGATGGGGCGTAAATGTTGCCATTCTTCCTTACGTCTGCCAACAATAGAGTGATGTTAATAGATCTAGCACATATTTTTTTTAGTTTGGCCCCCATTAACCATTAACTCTAGACTCGAAACTCTATGGCACGGTTAACATGATTCTTCGTCGTTGTTAGATCAAATGTGAAATGGATCAAAGATACAATTGGATCAAAGATAAAAATGGATTCAAATGTGCAATGAGCGTAAATATTTATAAAAAAAATGGAACTAACTGCCAACATCGAACCTAAAGTAACATGGGATAGAAGGTAACATTTGCTAGAAGATATGTTTGGATTGCAAGTAAATTTGGATCGGTAGTTAATTTAGATCAAATTTAAAATTAGGTCCAATGTAAAAAAAATAATTGTATCCAAGACAACAATAAGCTGCAAGTTAAAATTAGATCCATTATAAAAATTAAATTCAATGCAAACTTACACTTAGGTAAAATTAGTTGTAAGGTAAGTTGTGGAAACGAGCTAGCGAGGTTCTTTATTGTTAAATTTATAACTTTAGGCCGAGAAAAAGACCAATAAATAGAGCATTTTTGTTCAGCCCAAAACACCTGATTGGTGTGTGCAATTGGTGTGGAAGTGGTGTGTGAGTGGTGTGTGGGTGGTGTGTGAGTGGTGTGTGAGTGGTGTGTGAGTGGTGTAGGCTAAGTGAGTGGTGTGTGAGTGGTGTGTGTGATTGTGTGTGTGAGTGTGTGTGAGTGGTGTGTTGGTGGTGTGTGAGTGGTGTGTGGGTGGTGTGTGAGTGGTGTGTGGGTGGTGTGTGGGTGGTGTGTGAGTGGTGTGTGAGTGGTGTGTGGGTGGTGTGTGGGTGGTGTGTGAGTGGTGTGTGAGTGGTGTGTGAGTGGTGTGTGAGTGGTGTGTGAGTGGTGTGTGAGTGGTGTAGGCTAAGTGAGTGGTGTGTGAGTGGTGTGTGGGATTGTGTGTGTGAGTGTGTGTGAGTGGTGTGTTGGTGGTGTGTGAATGTGTGTGGGAGTGGTGTGTGAGTGGTGTGTGAGTGTGTGTGAGCGGTGTGTGAGTGGTGTGTGAGTGTGTGTGTGAGTGGTGTGTGAGTGGTGTGTGGGTGGTGTGTGAGTGGTGTGTGAGTGGTGTGTGAGTGGTGTGTGGGTGGTGTGTGGGTGGTGTGTGAGTGGTGTGTGAGTGGTGTGTGAGTGGTGTGTGAGTGGTGTAGGCTAAGTGAGTGGTGTGTGAGTGGTGTGTGTGATTGTGTGTGTGAGTGTGTGTGAGTGGTGTGTTGGTGGTGTGTGAATGTGTGTGGGAGTGGTGTGTGAGTGGTGTGTGAGTGTGTGTGAGCGGTGTGTGAGTGGTGTGTGAGTGTGTGTGTGAGTGGTGTGTGAGTGGTGTGTATGTGTGTGAGTTGTGTGTGGGTGGTGTTTGAGTGGTGTATGAGTGGTGCGTGAGTGGTGTGTAAGAGTGTGTGTGATGGAATGGTGTGTGGGTGGCAGGGGCGAAGCCACAGGGGGGGGGGCTGAGGGGGGCTAAGCCCCCCTTGGAATTTAAAAAAATATCTTTTTCAACTGATTTTTTAAAAATATGCACTAAATTCGCTAAAAATTTGGTAAATCTTTGTCACGCGAAAGTTTAGCCCCCCCTGGTATTTGGTAAATATTTGTCACGCGAAAGTTCAGCCCCCCCCTGGAAAAAATTTCTGGCTTCGCCCCTGGTGGGTGGTGTGTGAGTGTGTGTGTGAGTGTGTGTGAGTGGTGTGTTGGTGGTGTGTGATTGTGTGGGAGTGGTGTGTGAGTGGTGTGTGAGTGTGTGTGAGTGGTGTGTGAGTGGTGTGTGAGTGTGTGTGTGAGTGGTGTGTGAGTGGTGTGTGAGTGGTGTGTGAGTGTGTGTGTGAGTGGTGTGTGAGTGGTGTGTATGATTGTGTGTGTGAGTGTGTGTGAGTTGTGTGTGGGTGGTGTTTGAGTTGTGTGTGTGAGTGGTGTGTGAGTGGTGTGTAAGAGTGTGTGTGATGAAATGGTGTGTGGGTGGTGTGTGAGTGGTGTGTTAATGGTGTGTGGGTGGTGTGTGTGAGTGGTGTGTGTAAGTGGTGTGTGAGTGGTGTGTGAGTGGTGTGTGAGTGGTGTGTGGGTGGTGTGTGAATGGTGTGAGTGGTGTGTAAGTGGTGTGTGAAAGGTGTGTGAGTGGTGTGTGAGTGATGTGGGTGGTGTATGAGTGGCGTGTGTTAAAGGTGTGTCGGTGGTGTGTAAGTGGTGTGTGTGAGTGGTGTGTGGGTGGTGTGTGGGTGGTGTGTGAGTGGTGTTTGGCTGGTGTGTGTGTGGTGTGTTAGTGGTGTGTGAGTGGTGTGTGGGTGGTGCGTGAGTTGTGTGTGGGTGGTGTTTGAGTTGTGTGTGTGAGTGGTGTGTGAGTGGTGTGTAAGAGTGTGTGTGATGAAATGGTGTGTGGGTGGTGTGTGAGTGGTGTGTTAATGGTGTGTGGGTGGTGTGTGTGAGTGGTGTGTGTAAGTGGTGTGTGAGTGGTGTGTGAGTGGTGTGTGAGTGGTGTGTGGGTGGTGTGTGAGTGGTGTGAGTGGTGTGTAAGTGATGTGTGTGAAAGGTGTGTGAGTGGTGTGTGAGTGTTGTGGGTGGTGTATGAGTGGCGTGTGTTAAAGGTGTGTCGGTGGTGTGTAAGTGGTGTGTGTGAGTGGTGTGTGGGTGGTGTGTGAGTGGTGTTTGGCTGGTGTGTGTGTGGTGTGTTAGTGGTGTGTTAGTGGTGTGTGAGTGGTATGTGGGTGGTGTGTGTGTGGTGTGTGAGTGGTGTGTGTGAGTGTGTTTGTGGGTGGTGTGTTTGAGATGTGTGTAAGTGGTGTTTGTGAGTGTGTGTGTGGGTGGTGTGTGAGTGGTGTGTGTGAGTGTGTGTGTGGGTGGTGGTGTGAGTGGTGTGTGGGTGGTGTGTTAGTGGTGTGTGGGGGATATTTGAGTGGTGTGTGAGTCAGTGGTGTAGGGTTGGTGTGTGGGGGAGGGTCTAATTTATTATTCAATGCTTCAAATCTTGTTAAAGACGAGATCGATAACATACAGAAACGAGTTTATCCGAAACCTTGAGCAGGGAACTAATTGGAGCTGGAGGCCATCGGGACACTTCCGGTCCTATTTAAAGAAAAGAGCGAAAGAATAAAATTTAATTTAAAAAAAAACAAACAGCTCAGCTACCTTCTAAAAATAGGTGGGCGTGACGTCATCACAGTTAGTACTAAAGCTTGATTGTTATTCTTAGACTTCGTTTTGTTACTTTACCAAGCACAACTGATAAGTACTCTATGCATAATATTAGATCCACATTTATTCAACACGAGATCGACTTAACCACAAGTTCGATTAAACGACGATATCATCATATCAACGAGATTTATTTATCCACGAGATCAAATTATCTACGAGATCAAATTATCCACGAGATCGAATTATCCATAAGATCTATTTCAATAAGGTAACGATATTTAATTATCCATGCGATCACCTTATTCACGAGATCGATTTATCCGCCAATGGGCTTATTTACGAGATTAAAAAAAAATCCACTCGATCGACTTTCCTAAGGGTAGCGATTGTAGCAATAGTTCAATTGATAGGGTTCCGCCAAGACAGACATTGCCATCCTCATCTACAACACAAAGCACCACCGTTGGACGTTACCACTGGATGTCACCATTGGATGTCTGTGCCACGTTATGACTCTCACGTGACAGGTATTATTTGTTTTGTTTTTGGATTTTGTGATATTGGTGTTTTTGTGTGCGTGTGCGTTTGGTGTATGTGTGTGTTTGGTGTTTGTGTGTTTGGTGTATGTGTGTGTTTGGTGTTTGTGTGTGTTTGGTGTTTGTGTGTGTTTGGTGTTTATATGTGTTTGGTGTTTGTGTGTGTTTGGTGTTTGTGTGTGTTTGGTGTTTGTGTGTGTTTGTGTGTGTTTTGTGTATGTGTGTATTTGGTGTGTGTGTGTTTAGTGTTTGTGTGTGTTTGGTGTTTGTGTGTGTTTGGTGTATGTGTGCGTTTGGTGTATGTGTGTGTTTGGTGTTTGTGTGTGTTTGGTGTGTGTGTGTGTTTGGTGTTTGTGTGTGTTTGGTGTTTGTGTGTGTTTGGTGTTTGTGTGTGTTTTGAGCAAGTGTGTATTTGGTGTGTGTGTGTCTAGTTTTTGTGTGTGTTTGGTGTTTGTGTGTGTTTGGTGTGTGTGTGTTTGGTGTTTGTGTGTGTTTGGCTGGACAGCATGACGGAAAATGGCTTTATTAGAGTTCGAAAAAATCAGGTCGTCTGGCACAAACAGTTAACATTGAAAAGTTTGTGCACGAGGCGGACAAAGATGCATCTCTCTCTCCCTTTCTATTTCTCTCTCTCTCTCTCTCACTCACTGGTACATAAACAAGCAGTGAAACGTTTATCATTATTATATAGTGTAATACATTGTGTACATGCCAAACATATCTTGACTCGCACCCGAGGCACAGTTCTCCATCCACCTCCATTCCTCATTGTTTCTCGCTTGACATGAAGCATCGTCATGCTTTTTCCAGCCGCGTGCTCAATGTCATTTATTCCGACTGGCACCTTGGTGATTTATCTCCACATTACTGCTTATGTTTAGCACTTACATATTTATCTCGACATTACTGCTTATGTTTAGCACTTACATATTTATCTCGACATTACTGCTTATGTTTAGCACTTACATATTTATCTCGACATTACTGCTTATGTTTAGCACTTACATATTTATCTCCACATTACTGCTTATGTTTAGCACTTACATATTTATCTCCACATTACTGCTTATGTTTAGCACTTACATAATTATCTCCACATTACTGCTTATGTTTAGCACTTACATATTTATCTCCACATTACTGTTTATGATTAGCCCTTACATATTTATCTTCACATTATCATTACTGCTTATGTTTAGCACTTACATATTTATCACCACATTACTGCTTATGTTTAGCCCTTACATATTTATCTTCACATTATCATTACTGCTTATGTTTAGCACTTACATATTTATCTCGACATTACTGTTTATGTTTAGCACTTACATATTTATCTCCACATTACTGTTTATGTTTAGCACTTACATATTTATCTCCACATTACTGTTTATGTTTAGCACTTACATATTTATCTCCACATTACTGCTTATGTTTAGCACTTACATATTTATCTCGACATTACTGCTTATGTTTAGCACTTACATATTTATCTCGACATTACTGCTTATGTTTAGCACTTACATATTTATCTCGACATTACTGCTTATGTTTAGCACTTACATATTTATCTCCACATTACTGCTTATGTTTAGCACTTACATATTTATCTCCACATTACTGTTTATGTATAGCACCGACATATTTATCTCCACATTACTGTTTATGTTTAGCACTTACATATTTATCTCCACATTACTGTTTATGTTTAGCACTTACATATTTATCTCCACATTACTGTTTATGTATAGCACCGACATATTTATCTCCACATTACTGTTTATGTTTAGCACTTACATATTTATCTCCACATTACTGTTTATGTTTAGCACTTACATATTTATCTCCACATTACTGTTTATGTTTAGCACTTACATATTTATCTCCACATTACTGTTTATGTTTAGCACTTACATATTTATCTCCACATTACTGTTTATGTATAGCACCGACATATTTATCTCCACATTACTGTTTATGTTTAGCACTTACATATTTATCTCCACATTACTGTTTATGTTTAGCACTTACATATTTATCTCCACATTACTGTTTATGTATAGCACCGACATATTTATCTCCATATTACTGTTTATGTTTAGCACTTACATATTTATCTCCACATTACTGTTTATGTTTAGCACTTACATATTTATCTCCACATTACTTTTTCTATTTAGCACCGACATATTTATCTCCACATTACTGTTTATGTTTAGCACTTACATATTTATCTCCACATTACTGTTTATGTTTAGCACTTACATATTTATCTCCACATTACTGTTTATGTTTAGCACTTACATATTTATCTCCACATTACTGTTTATGTATAGCACCGACATATTTATCTCCACATTACTGTTTATGTTTAGCACTTACATATTTATCTCCACATTACTTTTTCTATTTAGCACCGACATATTTATCTCCACATTACTGTTTATGTTTAGCACTTACATATTTATCTCCACATTACTGTTTATGTTTAGCACTTACATATTTATCTCCACATTACTGTTTATGTTTAGCACTTACATATTTATCTCCACATTACTTTTTCTATTTAGCACCGACATATTTATCTCCACATTACTGTTTATGTTTAGCACTGACATATTTATCTCCACATTACTGTTTATGTTTAGCACTTACATATTTATCTCCACATTACTGTTAACACACAAAGAAACAAATAAAAGGGCGGTATTTCTGTAGATTTAGTTTGAAACGGCAAGCAGCTTCTGAGTACAAGGATGGACACACTTTAATGACCAAATTCATTATCGATATAGAGCAGGGATCGGCAACCTTTTGATAACAGTATGCCAAAGTAGGATTTCTAATTCATTCAGCGTGCCAACAGCCTTAAAATCATCCTATTCTTGATTTATCTTTTTGGGAGTCCTCTACGTGCCATTGAAAATCGCTCTGCGTGTCCAAGTTTGGCACGCATTCCGTAGGCTGCCGACCCCTGTTATAGAGCATAGAGGTATCTGAACCAAATATTATGGTGAAAGCGGGACGTGAGTTGGGCCCGCTTAACCCAAAATTATATGGAGTTTATTATTTTAATATTTTAGAAAATTTATCTAAATCATCATGTGGAATTACTATTATTTCAGTTAATAGATCATCATTAGAAAAAACACATAAAAAAAAAATAATGAAGTCGCGAACCACAATTGACTCGCAAGCCATAGTTTGCCCACCCCTGCATTAGTACTTGACAACCACTGGTCTATAGTCGATTACTTAGCCGCTCTGACACCCTTATGTTTATGATCATCTTTGGTAATTATCTTTGCCCTAATTTCTTTTTTACTTCTCTTTTTTTTCCTTTTTAACACATGATGTCATGAATAACTGTTGCGATGATATAGAAAAATTGGCACGGCTGGTGGGAGGGGGGGGGGGTAAATTTCAATTTCATTGGCATACTTAATCTCGTGTGTTAATACTTAATTTCTTTTTTTTTTTTTTGCTAGCCTATGCATTGTTTCCAGATAGTGCTTGAAAAGATAAGAGCAGCAATATTGGAATTAGGTAATGACTATTTGAAAAGCTTCAACGATGGGTTAGGGTGGATGATTGCAGTGGTCGTACAAGGGCTTTTAAATATTGCAGGTGCCGTTATAAATATGTAACTCTTCTGAACTATCTTTGTGAATCAAAATGTTATGGTAGACGTAGTATCACCTTACTATAACGAAATGTTATGGTAGACGTAGCATCACCTTACTATAACGAAATGTAATGGTAGACGTAGCATCACCTTACTATAACGAAATGTAATGGTAGACGTAGCATCACCTTACTATAACGAAATGTTATGGTAGAAGTAGCATCACCTTACTATAACGAAATGTTATGGTAGACGTAGCATCACCTTACTATAACGAAATGTTATGGTAGACGTAGCATCACCTTACTATAACGAAATGTTATGGTAGACGTAGCATCACCTTACTATAACGAAATGTTATGGTAGACGTAGCATCTTCTTACTATAACGAAATGTTATGGTAGACGTAGCATCACCTTACTATAACGAAATGTTATGGTAGACGTAGCATCTTCTTACTATAACGAAATGTTATGGTAGACGTAGCATCTTCTTACTATAACGAAATGTTATGGTAGACGTAGCATCTTCTTACTATAACGAAATGTTATGGTAGACGTAGCATCACCTTACTATAACGAAATGTTATGGTAGACGTAGCATCACCTTACTATAACGAAATGTTATGGTAGACGTAGCATCACCTTACTATAACGAAATGTTATAGTAGACGTAGCATCACCTTACTATAACCAAATGTTATGGTAGACGTAGCATCCCCTTACACATTTTTTTGCTAAAAAAGATATTATTATAATAGCATCCAATGGCGTAGCCAGTATTGTGAGTTAAGGAGAAGGGTGCAAAAATAAAGGGAGGTAGGGTGGCAAGGGCGGGGGGAGGGGGGGAATTGCTACTAATAAAATGGTGCACGGTGGTGGTTGGGGGGGTGTAGCAGGCTGATCCTGTGGTTAGATCACCGGACTGTCAACCAACACGTCGCAGGTTCTATCCCTGCCGCTGGCCGATCCCTGGCGCCCGGCAGGAGTTTTGGGCGTAATAATCTTCTATCATCTAGAACGTAACGTCTGTAAAGTTTATATGATAATTTTCCTCTAAGCGCTTGCAAAACGAATACTTTATCTAAGTATCAATAAGCTTAGTTGAAACGTAGAAAAATAAACGCAATTCAAAATTATAATTCTTAAAAAAAAATGAAAGAAAAAAAAAATAGTTTTTTAAGAGGCTCAATATTTGAAAGGGGAACTGGCGACGTTGTGTTGGGGGAGGGGTGGAGAGGAAACGTTTATGTCCTTGCACATCCCCATTTCCAGTGGCTAGGCATACCACAGCATCTAAGCTTGATAGTAACGTCGCTTCTACCGTTTTTGGATGATTCGATTCTTTGTGATCCAAATTCATACAGTGATCAAATGTCAGTGAATAGTATACTATTGATCAGTATGTCAGTGATTTGTATATCATTGATCAGTTTGTCTGTAATCTGTATGTCAGTGATCTGTGTGTCAGTGATTAGTATATCTTTAATCAGTATGTCAGTGATTAGTATGTCTTTGATCAGTATGTCAGAGATTAGCATGTCATTGATCAGTTTGTCAGTGATCTGTTTGTCAGTGATTTGTATTTCAGTGATCAGTGTGTCAGTGCTAAGTATGTCAGTGATCAGTATGTCAGTTATCAGTATGTCAGTGATCAGTATGTCAGTAGTCTGTATGTCAGTGATCTGTATGTCAGTGTTCTGTATGTCAGTGATCTGAATGTCAGTGATTAGTATATCTTTAATCAGTATGTCAGTGATTAGTATATCTTTGATCAGTATGTAAGTGATTAGTATATCTTTGATCAGTTGTCATTGATCACTTTGTCATTTACCAGTATGTCAACTATTAGTGATCTATGTCAAGCCCTCTTTCCACTAAAACTAAACACAGATTCCCCCCCCTCCCATTAACTTCTCCGGGTAGACTGAGTGTAAGACGTGTAAACTGTACGACCCCATTAGCTGGCGAGGCTAATAGTTTTTTTCTGCTTGAGCAGTGATTGAAAGGGAAATAATTCACCTGATAATCCTGGTGTTTTTTTATTCCCAGGAGAAGGAAGAAATAGAGAATTGGTATTTTTTTCTCTCTTTCTCAAAAAAAAAAGGAGGAGAAGAAAAAAAAAACAGAAGGTGAGAAAACTGTCATTAAAGGACGACTCATTATAGGAATAAAGTCTGTTGTATCGATCAAATGAAAGAGAATAGAGGAAGACCCAAGCGAACATGGAGACGAAGCATATTGGACGAAACTGAAAAAACTGGAAAGAGCTGGGAAGAATTGAAGCGACTGGCAAGAGACCGTGGAGAGTGGCGTGCTTTGACAGAGGCCCTATACTCCACAAGGAACCCAAAGAACAGATGATGATGATGATGATGACGACAAGGGAAACACATTAAAGCATATTTTTCAGAACACTACTCATTTAGTGTTGCTAGTATTTATTTATAACATTAAATTTTAACTTTCCCAAAATTGTAACAAAATTAACTTGTCTTATGTAATTTCTCTCACAAAGAAATTTTTTAACAAACGTTTTAACTACATTAAATTTGTTGTGCGTATATATAAATAAATACATCTTATACTAAGCATTAACTTATTTTTTTCCTACACAATTAATCAAGGCAATAAGCAGCGTCCGTGTATTGTACAGGCGGAGTTTAACTTCATAACCTTTCTGGCATGCTGCTATTTCTGATTTAGTTTTCATAGTTTGTATGTTGTTATAAATAGTAGGAGGTGGGTATGTGGAATAGGGGTGCCTTTAATTAACGAAAACTGCGCAGGTACATTGGTGAATATCGTTATTCAAACCAAAGGCTACAAAAATACAAGTCAGGTTAGTAAACATGTATTTGTACGGTAAAGTTTATAAAATGTAGGATTTCGAAAATTGAAAGCAATTACCTGATCTTCATAAATAGAGTTTCGTTGATAAAGCAAAGTAGGTTTTAGTAAATTTATCCCATTAGTCCAGAAGGGCAAAGTAGGTTTTAGTAAATTTATCCCATTAGGCCAGAAGGACAAAGTAGGTTTTAGTAAAT
The DNA here is from genome assembly GCA_949126835.1 of Anisus vortex. Classification (NCBI taxonomy): domain Eukaryota; kingdom Metazoa; phylum Mollusca; class Gastropoda; family Planorbidae; genus Anisus; species Anisus vortex. The sequence continues at coordinate 10,860,717 of OX421502.1, read as the reverse complement.
TTATCCCATTAGTCCAGAAGGGCAAAGTAGGTTTTAGTCAATTTATCCCATTAGTCCAGAAGGGCAAAGTAGGTTTTAGTAAATTTATCCCATTAGTCCAGAAGGGCAAAGTAGGTTTTAGTAAATTTATCCCATTAGTCCAGAAGGGCAAAGTAGGTTTTAGTAAATTTATCCCATTAGGCCAGAAGGGCAAAGAGTAAAGCAGTAATACTGCTAAAAGCATTAAATTCTAATTTAGAAAAGCAATAACACAAAAACCATCTGTTACAATGCTTAGATAAACATACGGACAAAAACACTTTCCTTATCCCTTATGCGAGCACAAACGCATATAGGCTAAGTATTCTTTCTTCCCGAGTGGCATTCGGGCATGGAACGGGTTGCCTGAACAAACCAGGAAAACCAGTAACTTAACATCATTTTAAACACTAATAGAAATGCAGGAATAGACCCAGACCACGAATGTGAGTAGGAGGCAATAATATTCTTTATAGAGTCATTATAGAAGGAGCATCTGAAATGTATAAGATCCATTGGGCCTGTAATGCAGAGTTCACAAGTTTCTGTGACCACGGCATACAATGAGATTGTTTGGCCAGATCAATGCCCAGACGTCATTTTTTTACTTTGACCTTAAATATGTTATTTATCCATCAGAGTTGAGTAATACCAGGGACACCCTCCAAAAACGGGAACAAACCTTTACGAGGATTCGAGCACAGGACTTTTGATACGCCAGCCGAACTTTGCTGCCTTTCAGCCACCATGTCCTGTTTGTGGTTAGAGCAAGATGATAAGTATTATCCTAAATTGTAACAAGGATATGGTGAGCAAAGTGAATAAGCTACAAAAATTAAATGACGAAAGTGAAAGCATACATTGATATCGTCTTCTTCATTCTTTATCTTACTTCATTATATCTAGCTGGACGTTAAACGATGAAATTGAATAGGAGGAATACCTTGATCGACCCAAACAATCAAAAGACAAACAAAAAAACAAATTTAGATCAATAGGCATTGAGTGGAGCATAAGCCTTTATGAATGATTGACGGTCGGAAGGGTTACGCATAACAGTAACAATTATAAAACATCATAAAAATGTCATTAATTAATATTGAGATTAAACACAGAAAAATCAATAGATGTATTTGTTGAAAGATATAATAATGTGAAAATGTTTACAAAATGTAAAGAGAAACAAATAAAAAGACTATACAATATGGACCGCTAACTTTGATATTTCTGCTTTTCGATAACTTAAAATATTCTGTTTTGGAATCTCCGATCGCACCCGGTCCTCTATCTCAGGGGTCGGCAACCTAAGGAACGCGAGTCAGACTTGGCACGCCACGAAGACCTCCCAGGGGGCTTTTTTATGGGGGGGGGGGGGTTGGTCTATCAGCTATTATAAAATGCAGCAAGTTGAAATTCGAACATACAAAATAGACATCAAAATGTGCCGATTTGCGAAAAAAATGGAAGGAAGCTGCTTATGAAAGTCACCTGTGGTTCTCGACTGCTAGGCGTTCACTCTAGTTTCCGCTTTTGATTAATTTGTTTTAAGCATAGGCAAGTAGGCCACTTACCCTTGACCACTCAGAAGTAACTAAATATGTACCCGACATTGAACAATTAGCGTAGAGCATTCATAGACAAGGCGCTTGTTAATTTATAGGCATACCCTACATGCTAATTACATTCAAAAGAGTTTTTATCCTTGTCTTCTTTAATTATGAATTCTAAACATTTTTTTTAATTAGTTTTAATATTTTAATAAATACAAGAGGCTTATAAACTAGCATTATATTATGTAATTGTTGGAATTATTAATGTTTTTAAAAATCTCCTTACGTAGACAGTCGACTTAAACAATTAATGCAGGAAATGTTTATTTACAACTGTTTAATGTAAATTAATTATATTTCTTTAATTATTAGTTGAAAAAAATATCATAATGCTAGAATTATATAAGGAAATACTAATTAATAAGAAATAATATTAGTTTTATTACAAAACAATGTCAAAACATAACTTGTTCAGTACCTGCGGTATCACTATAAAATCAAATTTAAATGTGGAAACTTTTATTAAAGGGAGATAGTTAATTCATTTTTATTTACGTTATAGATGTTTTATATTTTCCCTTTATTAAAAAAATATTCGTAGCTTGCAATTATAGTTTTAAAATGATAACAACATAAAAAGATAGTTGTAAATTATAAGCTTATATACATATTATATTAGTGAAGAAATTGTATGTACATTTTAACACTTTAAACAGTATATTAACTACTAACGTTGTATGATTACTACCTATCTATTCAACTTAACTGCAGTGGCTGTGGCTCTCTACGTATATGAATTATTAAATATTAACATAAATCTCAGGCTGAGACCAAACTATAATGATATGACTCTGGCTTCTCTACACAAAGAGTAGGGTGTCTAGTCACTGCGATAGCTTCTCGGCTTCCTGGCTAGAATCTGATTGTCGTACATTCTCATCTCTGAGTTCGCATATAGTGGGAACGGCTTGGACAATACACCCGGTAGCGGTATGTTGTCCGAGCCTTGCGAGACTAGGAGCTTGATTTTTTCTCGCATTGGCTCTCATTCATGGTCGGACTGGACTACAGCTGGTCTGCACTCGGCTCTCATGCTTGACGTAAGAGTGATTGTGCGAAGGGCAGAACTAGCTGATCCACGACTGATGACCCGCCTTTCGGGGTGGGAAGTCAGTACGGGCATTAGTGAAGTGTTGTCGTTATAATGCGACATTTAAACGCCGAAAGGCCCACAGGAGTTCATAAGAGCTCCTAGCGCCTCCAAATGAAAAAAAAAATTCTAGAATTAAACCTGACAACTAAATTAATGTTTAAGACATTAACCATTAATGTGAAAGTTCAGTAATGAAATTATGCGTTAAGCTATAAATGTAAAAAGAAAAAAAAAGAAATAATATGACAATAACAACCATGTTAATTTTTAAAAAATTAAATACAAAACTCAGAACGATTTTTTCTATAAAGTTATTTTGTTTTTGACCTCGGTCTTGATACGGCGCTTAATAAATTGTCTTATTAGAATAAATAAAAAAAAATATAGTAGAGCAGGTTAAAGTTCAGGCTTGTGGTACGCTGAATGATTTAGAAATCCTAGTTTAGCACACTATTAGCAAAAGGTTGCCGACCCCTGCTCTGTCTGACACGTTAATTAAGGAAGTTGTACTTTTGTCACCCATTTCCAATTCCTCTTGGGACTCTACGGGCGTTGGCGATGTATTGGCCGGTTGGGGGGTGTCCCCGAGTGTACCCATCTCTGATGGATACCTGACCTTAGTTGGGCTAAAGTAAGGACGCCTATACATAGTGCTGGCCGCACAATTACCTAGTATGCCGAGGCCACAGAAACTGTGGATCCTATGGATCAATTTGGTCCGACAAGATACTTTACTTTTTTACTTTACTTTTAAACTTGTAAACGTGTGTGCTTAAATAAACGTATACGAACGTGCTGGTATATGTGTATGTATGCCTACAATATTTAGAGAAAAATAAGTAAACTATGTTATCGAGAAATGAGCGGGTAAAATGTTGGAAATGTCCTATTTACAATCCGCACTACCCAATCTGTCAACTTTCGTGCTGTAATCGATCCCGTCCACCGTATCGACATTCAGATTGTCCGATATCGTGAAGAGGTTTCTTAATTTTCTTATCAGCTTCGTCCATACACAGGAAGTTAGATGACGTAATCGACCAAGATAGTCCACGAATTGAAATACTCAAAAATATTTTTGCTTTTTTGTAAATACTCAAAAATATTTTTGCTTTTTGTTTAAATTGTATTTTTTTTTTCGTTTAAAAATGTGACCTGGGAAGTGGAAAACGTGGACAGTATTCGTACGGATACCAGTACCATTTGTTATCTATAGGCTTAAAGTCGGGGAAACAAAAATCAAACGTTGCTTAGCAACCGATCTTCATTCACGAGTAACATCAAGCAAAACTCCACTCTCACGTCTGCTAGTAAACATCATTTTGTAAAGTATAAATATCCGAAAATTAGGATTTTGTGATGATACACTGTTTTGGTGTCTTCAGTGTATTTGCCAGGTTGGCTTATATGTGGGTATTCGCTGGCTGAAACAAAAAGTGAATGTAAAATGTACATCTGCCGCATCAAATGCCAAGGTCTATGGCTTGAATGGCAGGCAGTTAAAGTAATATGTCAATGTCATCTTTACCTGCATTTGGCTTCTCACGCAGTTTTCTAAACCCAGAGACTCACTACAAAACTTCAACATTTACCAATGTTCCGGTATCTTACATTCCATCTTAGGCTTTTGCCCACCCCGATTGAAGAAATCTCAATTCCAGAATGCCTTGGGGTTTTCCTTTTTGTTTTCGTTCCAGCCTTGCCCCAAATATTGCCTCTATTCATGTTCCCAAATGAGTCACTAATGAGTCACTAATGACCCTAATGCGCCTTGTGTGATTACACACATATTATACAGAGAAGAAGTCCTTCTTTTACAGACATGGCGATGCTATTTTGTTGTTGTTGAATATTTTCCGTCAATTGTTTTTGTAACAAATTGTTGCTGTTCAAGTGAGCTAGCTGGAGTCTCGCTAACCATATGGACCTGTTGATTTTGCTCAAACCCAGGTAATTCATTTCCCTGTTACTCTTCTCATTCGTCACCTGGAGTAAATGAGTGTGTGTGGGGGGGGGGGGGGGGGGGTAGGGAAGGGGCTCGCTGAATGGGAGATCAACAACTCCGAACGGAAAATAATATATTATCTCTCTCGGTCGATATTTTAATCTTCTAGAGAAAATGTGCTGTGGTTTTTAACTGCTGTTGTAATTCTTTTTTGCATCGGGTGGCTATTATTTTTTTTTAAAACATGTTTTTTGTGTGTTTCCATTTAATGGTGCAAGTTTTGACAGAAAAAACAAATAGGCCTACGTTGCAAAGCCACCAAGTGAAAGAAATTAAAAAATTAGCAGGCCTATATTTCTTTTCACAGCTGTAAGCTTTTTAATTTTAATGAACGCTTACCATAAAATAACACAGACACACACAGAGTTCAACTAAAACTCTCGCGTAGGGATATGTGGTAAACATTGAACAGATCCATTGTGGGGCAAGACAGCAAGATATTAGCCAGTTCCGACAGGTGCGACGTCTGTCACCCGGTTCCGTCCCTTTGCTACACAGCCGCGCGTGTTCTTGAGTGGGCTTCCAAACATTTACAGTGAGGCGAGCCATGCAAGCTCTTGCAAAGGGGAAATGGCGTATGAGAAATTTCAGATTTTGGAAAACAGATGCACAAAAAAAAAAAGAGTTTAAAATTTAATGAAAAAAAAAAAAGCAGCCCAATTTTCCATCCAATTTTAAGAATGCTATTTCTGGTAGAGTTTATCGATTAGTTTTGGGGGAAGAAGTGTGGATATCGTCTGACGTTGAGATGTTGTATTTATCAGTTGATGTTGATGTCATGCAGGAGGACAGATCAAAGAGTTTCATTGGCTGCAAGTGTTACGTGATGAAATTGGGAAGATGCTATTACACATAACAGTCTTCTTCCAATCGTTTTGTATAAAAAAAATTGTTTCCATCATGAAACTTACTAGAAACGAATGATCAAAGGTCAAAGGTCCTATTAGACTGAGCATTCGGTGCTTGATAAGTTACGATACATTAAGTTGGTTGTTTAAATGTGATTGTAATTCATACGGTGTGAAGTTTAAATGCATCAATTTCGGTGTTTAAATGTTGCTGTAATACATAAAGTTCGTTGTCTAAATGTGGCTCTAATATGGGCGGTTAAAATGCATACAGTATGAAGTTTACATGTTGCTATTATATATAATAAACATAGTTCGGTGCTTAAATATTGCTATTTTATATTAATGTTTGGTGTTGGCAACTATAGTAGGCCTACATAGCGTAAAGTTTGGGGTTTAATTGTAAATATAAATATAATACTTTAGGTTTACTGCTAAAGTGTGGCAAGAATAGGCCCACATAAAGTTTGTGGTTCAATTGTAACTATAAATATAATACTTTAGGTTTACTGCTAAAGTATGGCAAGAATAGGCCCACATGAAGTTTGTGGTTCAAATGTGGCCTTAATACATAAAGTATGGTGTTTGATTTGGCTACAATGCACAAGGTTTGTAAATTATAATATGTATTAGTAAATTAAATGTGGTTATTATCTTAAACGTTTGGTGATTAAGTGCCATAGAATCTGTAAAACTTCATTTGCATTTGCCTGCCCGCTGTTTAAAAAAACAACAGCCTTAGAGTCTTAAAAAAAAGTAGAGTAGAAAACCAAACAACAGCTTTGCACTTTTGAATTAGCATTCAAGACTCAAGACTGACAAGAACCAGGAGAATGTCCAGACAGTGTATTTAGTTAATGGGCATAGAAATTACTGTGGATGGTATAAGAGTAGAGCGGAAGTCGATTTTCTATTGGCCTTTTTAATGGGAAATGTGTGGATGAAAGTGGGGGGGATTTAAAAACACAGCCCACATTAAATAGAGAAACCTAATCTGATTGCATGGCGCTAAATTATCGCCTGCGTTGACATTGAATGGTCTACGATTGGCTGGCGCTGTGTTTTATTTAAATTTTTTATTTAAGATTTAATTTAAGGATTTTTATGGGATTTTTAGATCGGCAGACAAAGTGCACGTTTTTCTGGCAGATAAGGGGTAATGTGTGCGATTTTATACATGGAAGCACCCAAGGCCAAAGAAACTAGAGCACGTGATCTGTATTCTGTGTGGAAGGGCCTAATGCCCATTAAATCATCAATAAGCAGTATTATAATTTACAAACTGTGTGCATTATAGCCAAATTTAAACACCATACTTCATGTATTAAAGTCACGTTTAAACTACAAACTTTGTGTAGGCCTATTATTGCCACACTTAAGCATCAAACACTGTATCTTTTTTTAAAGTAATGTTATCCCGTTGGACCAAATTGATCCGCAGGGCCGGTAAAAGCAGCGTTCATCTGGTCACGCTATACTAGGGGTTTGTGTGACCAGCACAATGCCCAAACGCCCTTACTTTGCCCAGAACTAATGTCAGGTACCCATCAAAGCTGGATAAACTCAGGGACACCCTTTAATCCCTTTATAGGCCTACTCATTTTTTTAAATATTTCATTTTCAGTGCTTTTCTTTATTCGTTAAAAACAAGTGGTTTAGGTTGGTAAAATGTAACTTTTGCGCATACCGTTTTATGTTAGCCACTATTGATATACGACGGAGATTGTGTGGCCAGTACAGGGCCTAGTCGCGCGTAACTTTCCCCAAACTCCGCCTATGAGAACAGAATTGAACAAAGCAACAAGTCTATAACCTATATACAAATATAATGAGATATTTTTTTAACGTGATGATTTCCCCTTTTTAATTGTATACTTTGAACAAAGATGTCACGTGTTTTTAATTTAGCGACTGGTTTTAAATTGGAAAAAATTAAGAGTTAAGCTAGTCATTTATTCCGGATGACCAAGTACGTTGATGTACACTAAATTGGTCGGACAAGACTTAGAAACGAACCAAGTAAAATAACGCAAATGAATCATTGCAGAATGGTCCCTATTGCAAAAAATTTCCCGCTAGATGGCGATAGGTAAATCTATGATGGTTTTATGCACTGAGCTATAATAATATATGGAGTGCTCAAAGGAAGTGAATAACAATTGTAGGAGAAAATGCGGACTTTTAAATATAGATAAGTGCACTGCATTTCACTGAGCTATATATACATGTCTAAATAATAAATATTCATTAAAATTACTTACTCAGTTAACATATGTATGTGGTATTCAAAGCATTATCCAGAAAAATCATCAACCATTTCATCTTTTGACTTCGCCATTAAATTAATGAATCCGGTACTTATTAAAATTAATACACTTTACTCGTATAAGAGAGTATAAGCTTATATGTATATATAATGTATGTTCAGTATAAAAGAGTTCATTTTTATTACTTCCTTTATTTTAAGTTGCAATTTCTGTCTGTCTTTCTGTCTGTTTGGGAGCAAAACTTTGCTTCGATTTTTCGACCACTTCCCGTGGTCCGATCGAGCTGAAATTTGGACAGCAGATTTGTGGCGCCTAACAATACATCCTATCAAATTTTCAGTTAAAACAACTTAATAATACTACACTTATGACAATATTCATTTCTTAAAAGGAAAGTATAAGAAATATTTTAATTTCGCGTTAAAAATGCCTGTGCAACTTTTTATAGTTTTTCGGCGCAAAGCTAGAAAAAAAAAATTATGCGCTAAGATTATTTTTAGAACAATTCATACTGAGTAAGGAGATATTTTTGAGATTTGCGACACAGATATTTTTTCTGTACGTTTCATTTGCAGTAGTCAATCAATTATTTAATTACATGATGGTTAACTTAGTTTGCAAATAAAGGGAGTATAATAAAAACTTTGTTTTTACGGTTTTCTTGTTATCAAATTTCAATGACGCAATTACGAAAAGTTTTTAAATTTTAAGTACTTTTATGTATATATAGCTCAGTGCAATACAGTGCACCTATCTAAATTAAAAAGTCCACATTTTCTCCCATTTTTTCTTCTCTTTTTTAATTGCTTGAGCATTCCATGTATATTTAGCTCAGTGGTTTTATGTTCGAGACATCAAGAGAATACAGAAAAATACAGAAAATAAGCTAAGTTTTCTAAACTATGTGAAATTTAAATACGTTTTAATAATAAGCCATATTGTGTGTAATGATGTCTCCATAATTTATTTTTTAATCGTATTTAACATTAGCGATTTTTTTCAATAAACTTTTGTGCTTTTGAAAAGCCACGTGCATATTCTTTATTATAACCTGACAAAACATTATTGAAACCATACTTCGACAATGCGCCACCTACCGCGAGTAACCCCCGCCCCACCCCTACACACACCCTTATTATGCTGGGCTGAAATGAAATTGACAGGCGCGATTTACAAACGATCGACCATCTTATTGAGTAAAACGATAATAGGCCTATGCGTAAAAATAATCTATTTGATATGCAGTGGATATACAAGCACACGTATACACGCAAAGCAAATCAATAAGAGCGGGGGAGAGAGCGAGCCAATTATGGTTCGTTCCTTTATAAATGGTTCGCTCTCCCTTTAAAAAAATCATTAACCTTGACCCGTTTTTTATTGCTTTTTGTTGTTGTTGTTTTCCGCTTAATTACGATGATTTATTAATTAATTGTAACTCCACACGATACTTAATTTTTTCTACATAGCTTTGATCCAATAAATTCCTTATGATTTAGGGTAAAATGTGTCTTCCGCCTTCCCTCTTTCATTATTTATTGCCCCCATTGCCCATTGAATCTGGCACGCAGCTACTGAACATTTTGCCCACCCCTGGGAATCCAATTGCCTCTGGTGTTCACATTACTGTGTGTCGATGCTGTAATATTTGTCAGTTAGTGAATATAGTGGTGCACAGTAGCATTCATATGTACTAGCTCTTCCTTTTTTTTTAAATATTGGGAATATGGGGAGGGAAGTGTTAAAACTATTGTGCATCAGTGTAAAGGTTCGTCCATACATGACGTCCCACACCAAAGTGAAAAATAAGTGACTAAGGTTGGGAGGAGGGATTTAACTCTTTCCCTAAACTACATCTTAAAATGAAATTTTCAACCTAGTTATCTACTTTAATTACATTTTTTATTGCGATTCTTATACAACACGACAATAAAAGTGAATTAAAACAAGTTCATTTTGTTAATTGAAAATTAGTTATTTTTATTTAGGAGGGGGTGCACAGCTTTGTGGCGTCACAATGTAAAGACTAAAAGTTACGATGACGAGGAATGGGTGTTTAAAAATTGGCCAAAATCGCGTGACATCATTTAAGGTAGCTATAATGTGTTAACTGGGTGTGTCTGTGTGTTAATGTAGGCATAAGTAAAGTACCCTTCGAACCAAACTGATCATAGAGCTGGTGAAGCAGCGTTCACCAGTTTCTGTGGCCACGGCATACTAGGGAATGTGTAGCCAGCACAATGCCCAGCCGCCTTTACTTGACCCCAACTAATGTCAGATACCCAACAGAGCTGGGTAGACTCAGGGACACCCTCAAGTCCTAGGAGAAAATCCTAGCCTTCACCAGGATTCGAACCCAGGATCGCTCGGCTACCGTGTCCCAGATGTAGGCATAAAGGCTTAAATTAATTTAAATTACAAAGCATTTAAGGTAGTTGTAATGTGTTAACTGGTTATGCCTTGTGTGTGTTAATGTAAAGGCTTTAATTTTTTTCTACTGAAAGTTTCTTTACGCTTTTATTATCATGTAGAACAGCGGTCGGTAACTTACGATACGCGTGTCAGACTTGGCACGCAGAGCGATTTTCAATGACACTGTTATGGCCCTCTATATGATGACTATTATTACGACTCGTTAAATCGGATTCAATGAATATAGTTGTATCTTTATTAGAAGTCTCTAGATTCTGCTAATCTGTAGCCCAAGCTAGGGGTTCCTTGACTGACAGGTCTATGCAGTAATGTAGTTATATTCGTGATAATTATCTTCAACACCTTTCTCAACAATAATAGATCAAACAACTCCAGTTGTTGAATAAACAATTTTATTTAAATTGTAGACTCAATATAAACGATAAATAAACTTCATCAACTGATGGCAACATAAGTTTCAATAAAATGGCATAATATATATACAAATCAATATAGCGACTTCACTCGACAAACTTCCGAACTGAACTAACTTTAAGGAGGTCGGGACTTTACAAAGAAAACTATCATCGAAGATTCTACAGGGTCTTAATACGCATTTTAACCTCTTTCTCTATATTTACTACGATCCAGAATTATCCTCCAATTTCCACGGGGTTGGACGAATTATTTTATTTAAACTGCCCTCAGGGCATAAAGGTCAAACCTTGGTCGCCTTGGACTCTGATACGCACTTGTTAAGAGGTCAATGCCTTACTACGTCATTCATTTATGACCGATATTCGTAACACGACCACCCTTAAAAAGTTTTATAATTATTTCTTTTACATTTTAACAATACTAAAAAATGTTAATTTTAAGGAATAATTATAAAAGAAAATATTCCGGAGAAAACAAATACAGTTCAATTGGCTATCCCAATAATTCAATCAAACTGATAACAATAACATATAATATGCAATATAAGTTCATCTTATCAAATGGCTTAACTACAGTCATTCAATCATCCAATTTTTAATTCAAAACAATGGACAATTAAATTATGTCTATCCAAATCTCGTTCACAAGAAAAATACTTAATCATTCTTAATAGATATAATATAATACAAGTTAATAATTTCTATTACATGAACATTCCACTGTAATGAAAACTCTCTCGTCCATTTAATTATAAACTAATATCTTTTACAATTTGTAATTATACAACAAAAGAAAAATCACTTAATGTCTATTCAGACACGACTTTTTCTTTCTTTTTTCATAAGGAGAAAAAACCAAACGCTCTGATAGAACACATGCTAGGCCTAACTCAATTACAAAACAAAAAATACTAGCCCTGACCTAATTTCACTTTACAACAAAAAATATTGCTCGTGTAGACAGTATTTTTTTTTAAAGCCTGTAGGCTGACTAACACATTAGAACAAACTGTCTGTGTCGGGACAAAAGATTTCTAGGTCAGTTCCGCACCTCTCTCTCTCTCTTTTTCTTCCGATCACTCTCTCATTCCCTGAATGTTTACATCGCTATGCAAATTTTTATCTCATCACAGCTTAGGTCAAAATCTCTACGCGACCAAAACGTTATCTTGACTAAATGATCATTATTTCACAACTATTATCTCAAAATTAAATTCATTTATGTTATATCAAGAAATTTAAACATAGTATGTTACAGAATTTAGATAGTTTATAGCAAAAATCATTAAACATATTTCAATTTCTCATTTTACCATGACCTTTCTACGTCCTTATTTTCTTTTTAAAAGAGTTCACATCGTAGCAGTTTTGAATTGACACATTCAGACAATCATGGATTTACTTAAAACAAATTGGTTAATTTACTTAATAACTATCAATTAAAGCAAGTTATCATCTTCATACAATCTTATTACTAAACAGTAAGTACTTATTTTCTTTAGATTACATTAAAGACATTTCAAATACAATATTATTTACGTACAAAAGATTAAAGACTTTAAAAGAGCATAGACTATTCATTTTTTTCAGACAGAAATCAATTTAACAATTTTTACAAAACAATTGCTGGTCTGAATGGTTCCATCTCCCAGCTTTTCAGTTATGGTAAGGTTGGAATCCATTGCTCTTTTCCATGTTCCACAAAGGTTTTATTCATTATTCATAGATTCTAGGTTCTCCTGTTCCTCACAGTGTTCAGGTCTACCCAATCTTTTGCTTGTCAGTACAATTCATTCAATCTATTTTAACTAATACAGAAAAAAAATAGATTAGTTTTACAATCTTGACATGAAATCCTTAATTAATAATACATTAGTTGAACATTGGTGTGTCAACATTATAAATTCTCAACCATGAAATTCTCAACCATTCTGGTTTACAGTGTCAAGTCAGTGGCACATATCCTAAATTTATACAAAACAAGGATAAGTTTTATTTTACATTAGTTTCACTTCTGGTCTGCTTTTCATGTAACAGTATCCTAGAAGTGAAAAATCATATATAATACATTTCTTGGAATTCTTGTTAGTCATAGTTCTGCCTTGCTGCAACTATTTTTACCCTACATTATCATACATTCAATGATAATATAATAAATGAATAAATTCACATAGAAGAAATTTGCATCCTGACTCAGTGCAATTATTTCAACAACAGTACATGATAAAATAAATTTCCATAGTACAATCATAAAACATTTCTCAATACTTTAGTGATAGAAAATTCTCTTTTCTCAAAATCATTTACATCTTTATCAATCAGATTATCCTCTCTGCCAAATGTTTCAATTATCATTTCCAGAGATTCTCAAACACATCTTATAATCAGTCCACATTTATAATGTCCTCTGATTTAGAAACCAATTCTGCGGATAAAACTGATCTTTTTCTCTTATAGCAATTATTTTAATGCTCAATCTAACAAGTTTGTTTAGAAATATCACACTATAATGATATTTACTCTAACAATACTTTTACTCAGTCCTTTTTCATCACAAGTAAGGGATTTAGTTTTACAATAGTAAGTTTGGTAACTAACTATCAGTGAATTTGTCATTCAATTCATCCTGTACTCCAGGCATAAATTTTACAAATAAGAGTAACAATGTTAACAACATCAAGCTTATTCCAATTGTTTTCAGAAGGTAAGGCTTTATCATTTTCAAATGATATAATATTTTTGCCTTTCTTTCATCACACAACAATGGCATCTGCATGTGAGCAGTGTACAATTTTTTTCTAACAAAAACAGTTATGTCAGACAAAAAATTTATGTACTTATCTAGGTACTTGCTCAGCCCAAGGAGATCCAATTCGGTCTGCCATGCTTCTTGAAGTATTTTGAGTGGTCCTCGGACAGTGGGTCCAAAGATTGGTCCATAGGCTCCTCGACTTTCCGGATAGGATTCAGTTGACATTTCATGCTCCAGGCTTAAGTTCTTTAGGACTGGATTGAAGAGTTCCGAGGCGAAGTTGGTCCTTCGATCTGTCGGTATGGATTGTGGTAACCCATAGCTTTTGATAGTTTCGGTCCAGCTCTCCGCACTCGTTTCTTCAGTGATGCTCCTCAAATCTTCATCTGTACCGGCAACTGCAGGTTTGCATTGTTGTTTGTTCATGCTGTGGTCTATCTGTTCATAGACATCAGTAGTAGTTTATTTCTCGTCGACAGCTTTCTCATGTAGCTGTAGCAACTCTGGGTCTACTTTCTGTTCAGCAGTCAATTCATTTTGTGATGACTTCTTTGATTGTTCATTTCCTTTCGGACAATCTTCAATCTTGGAGAAAATAGTAGTATCAAGTTCCACTTCTTCTTCCTCTTTCTTCTCTCGTGGGAGAATTTCTTCTTTCTTTTTCTTTTCTTGTGAGAGAATTTCTTCTTTCTTTTTCTGTGGTGTCATACCTTTTATGACATCACCTACAGGATAAAGTTCTTTTCCTTTTCCTGTCTCCACAATAGGACTAGGGTCTAAATTTTCCTTCACAATCAGTTCAGGTCTCACCCTCCCTTTCGCCAAATCATTTGCTAGGATAACGGATATGCCCTCAACAGGAAGTTTTGATATTACTCCAACTGTCACATATCCTGTCACCAAGCCAGATGATAAGTATATCCTATGTAGAGGTATTTCTTCTTTCCATTCAAAACCTCTCAATAGGACAGTCTGTCCTGTCAATGTATTATCATTCAATGGTAATACATCTTTAAGCAGCAGGGTTAATGATGCTCCTGTGTCTCGTAATATTTTTACGGACTTCAGTGGTCCTTCCTTTTGTAAGGCCACACAACCTTCACTAATGAACGGTTGAAAACTGCACAGGGTCTCTGTGTCAATTTTATTCTTCCCTTGACCATGACTTTCGGGTGTTGTTTCATCTTTCGATGACTTCAGACTCTTGTTCGAGTCAAAAATACTTTGGTCTACTTTCTCGTCTCTGTGGACCTGGACAACCAATCCAATAGTAGCCATTCTGTATTTATAATCAGGATATTTATCCTCATTGTCTTCAGTTGTAGATTTCTCTACCTTCTGACTTTTGCTCAGGCAAATCCACCCTCAGTGTTTCTGGTTTAGAAGAATCTTTCTTCGAATTCAGTTCGTTTGTATTTTCGCTTTCTTGTACATTTTGTATTGGTGCATGTCTGACGCACATTACCACTTTATTATGTCCTTTTTCTTTCCTTATACTCCAACAGTCTTCAATGCTATGTCCTGTTCTCTTACAAAAAGTACATTGGACGTTTTTGTTGACAGGTTTCTTATTAACATCATTTTGTTTCACAAAATGCTCTTTTTCACGATGTTGTTGTGGTGTGTTTTCTGCTTGCCGTTGTGCCCTATTAAAATTCTTTTCACCAGCTGTCCTATGACACAGTGTATATTGTTCCGCTAAATCAGCAGCTTTATGTGGGTCAGTGATGTCACGCTCGGATAAATACATTCTTACATCCGGCCTCACTTTGTTAATAAAATCCTCTAAAAGAATGATATCTTTCATTTCTTTTAATGTGGAGATATTTCTGGATTTTATCCACTGGTCCATTAACTTTTCTTCTGCTCGAAGGAAGTCTAAGTGTGTTTGGTAAGGGGACATTGTGTCCTGACGGAACCTTTTCCGATAACTTTCCGGTATTTGGTTGTAGGCTTTAAGTACAGTGTCTTTAATGACTTCATAATCATTTAAATGCTCCATTTTTAACAATAGAACACAATCTCTTGCCCTTCCCTGAGTAAAAGCTGTTCTGACTAATATTCCCCATTTATCTTCTGGGAACTTAAAATCTCTGCAAGAAATTTCAAAGGTCTGGAAGAAATTAGCTATTTCACTTTCTTTATCAATGTAGGTAGGGACTAGCTTTTTCCATCTGGCCATCTCTACATCCTTATGAGATTCTTTTTTAGTAGCTCCTATCTTCGCCAGTTCTATTCTTTCCTGACTTTCTATTTCTCTTTGACTTTTCTTATCTCTTTCCTGACTTTCTAGACGTCTTTGTTCCATCTCCATTTCCATCCGTTTCATTTCTAATTGAAATCGGAACTGTTCGGACATAGTCTGACCTTCAACTTGATATCCCTCCGCGCTTGATTCTACTTTCATTTTTCCACTCGCAATCAACACATCTTTTATCTGCTGTGTCAACACAGTTCTGGATGGTGTAGTTTCAGTAACTTCTATCTTCAAGATCTCAGCGATCTCTTTTAACTTCTTTATTGATAAAGTTTTCAAAACTTCTTCTTCTGGATTTTCAATAAATTCCATTCTTTAGTTAAGAGATTTATAAAGTGGTAAATTTCCAACTTACGTTTTTCCAATCGGAAGAATAATTTCAGCGTTCTTAGGCTTGCTCAGTAGGTCACTGCTCCAACACACAACACAACACAACTTGAATATATGCTTCCCTATACAACTATATCGGACGTAGCCCGCAAATTGTTATGGCCCTCTATATGATGACTATTATTACGACTCGTTAAATCGGATTCAATGAATATAGTTGTATCTTTATTAGAAGTCTCTAGATTCTGCTAATCTGTAGCCCAAGCTAGGGGTTCCTTGACTGACAGGTCTATGCAGTAATGTAGTTATATGCGTGATAATTATCTTCAACACCTTTCTCAACAATGATAGATCAAACAACTCCAGTTGTTGAATAAACAATTTTATTTAAATTGTAGACTCAATATAAACGATCAATAAACTTCATCAACTGATGGCAACATAAGTTTCAATAAAATGGCATAATATATATACAAATCAATATAGCGACTTCACTCGACAAACTTCCGAACTGAACTAACTTTAAGGAGGTCGGGACTTTACAAAGAAAACTATCATCGAAGATTCTACAGGGTCTTAATACGCATTTTAACCTCTTTCTCTATATTTACTACGATCCAGAATTATCCTCCAATTTCCACGGGGTTGGACGAATTATTTTATTTAAACTGCCCTCAGTGCATAAAGGTCAAACCTTGGTCGCCTTGGACTCTGATACGCACTTGTTAAGAGGTCAATGCCTTACTACGTCATTCATTTATGACCGATATTCGTAACAACACGCACAAGACTCCCAAAAAGGCAATTCAAATCTCTTCTTCAAGAAATTAAACGCTATTGAGCAGGATTGTAATATAAATCCCACTTCGGCACAATATTATCAAAAGGCTACCGACACCCGATGTAGAGCATTTTGAAATTAAACTATTAGATGATTTTTCTATTGTAGGGGAGAGTGAGGATGATTGGGCATAGTGGATATATGGGCCACCCCCTCTACAGCTCAAACAAGACATCGAGTGCAGTTCCGCACATAATGAAAAAACTCACTTATGTTGTTTCCTCTACACACGAGCTATTTTCCCGCACTTTTAATGAAAACTAACTTTTTTACAAGCAGTTTTTGTTTTCAAGCCGCTAAAGCCAGATTTTCACACCCATTCTTCTTATTCTAAGTCTAAGTACCACAATTTGAATACTAGTATTTGGTAAGTACAAGTTTATGTTAACTTATTCTTCATAAAACGTTTTGAAACGTAATAATATAGCTTAAAGCTTTTAATTTAGGTCATTTTCTTTACAACTGCTCCTTGTGGGGATGATTGGACCAGCAGTGGCTCACTTATCCCCACTGCTGCCACTTTAATGTTAATTTGTCTAAATTTGTCAAATATCGAAAAAACATGAAATTCTGCAATCAAACATATAAATATATGATAGAAATGCTAATGATCCTTTTTAATATATTTTTCGGCTATTTATTAGATTAATTATTATAGAATATAGGCCATATAGTAGTCATGACATGTAGAGAAATTGTATTAATATTTTGATATAGCCTTAAGTATGCCTTATACATTCCCTTTTTTTATATTTATATATTTTAGGTGCATCATGCCTCGGTTTTTAAAACGTAAAAGAACAGCACATAGGACAACCTTGCCAGAGGAAATGAAAAAGGCAGTAGAGGCAGTGGCTAATGGAATAAAGGTGAGGGAGGCAGCCAGACAGTACAGAATACCAAGGAGCACACTACTGCACAACATAGAAAAGGCAAAGTCTGGAGCTGAACTACGACTTAACTATCAAAATAAACAAATATTTTCACCAGCAGAAGAAATTATTTTGATAAGAATATCTCGATACTTGAGCAAAAATGTTTTATGGCTTGACTACCCAAAACTTGAGAAACTTAGCTTAGGGGCCTATGAGATGGATGTTGCTTTTAAAATTTCACAACCGTCCCAGTGGGACAATCATAAAACAGCAAGCAAAGAATGGATGGCGGTTTCATGAGGCGAAATCCTCGCTTAAGTATTCGACAACCAGAAGCTACATCATATTCAAGAGCAACAGCATTCAATGGACATACAGTGGTGATATTTTTTACCCTGCTTGAGAAAACTTATCGTGAACTAAAGATAATGCAGGAGCACAGATATTTAATCTGGACGAAAAAGGCATTACTACAGTTCACAAGGTACCAAAAGTAGTAGTTCCACATGGTATTAAGCAAATGACACAAATCACATCAGGAGAAAGGGTTGAGCTGGTGACTATTTTAGTTTAGTTTAGTTATATTTTTTTTATTTTAGCAGTTGGTCAAAGCTTACCAGCAGTATTTGTGTTCCCACGTAAAAATCTGAAAGACTATATATGCTGAATGGTGCACCAGAAGGATCTTTAGGTCTTGCTCATCCATCAGGATGGATGACTGGGGATAACTTTTTTAAAGTCATAGAACACATAATAAAAATTGTACGACCTTCAAAAGACTTCCCAATAAATCTGACTTTAGACAACCATGAAAGCCAACTTTCCTACAATGCTCTAGAATTGGCAAAGAAAAATGTATTTACATCATCACTCTTCCAACTCATGTATTAAAATGTATTATTGACCTTTTTACTCGAACGGCCCAGTTATCCCCACCCGATGGCCCAGTTATACCCATCAGTGGACCATATATCACCACTTTGATATACCTCACTAAAACATGAATAACCTTTTTTCTGTTCATATTACTGCTGTGCAATCATGATGTTTTTTTGAACTAAATAAACATACTTTCATGTAAAACTAACCTTTTCGTAATATCTTTTTTAGTTTTTGTAATATATCAATTTTTATGAAATGTGCGTTTTCTCGGCCCAATCATCCTCACTCTCCCCTATATGCCTACTGGGCATGCACGTGAGCATAAAATGTTTTTTTTTAAACAACTTTAACTAGCGTAGTCTGCGACCTACTTTTTCAAGCCTACTTTCTACTGCTACAGCCTCTTATGTAATCTAAATTGTGGAAATTAAAGTTATAATTTTTTAGAAGTACTATGATAACCACTGGTACTGGTATAGGTCATAGTTGCTGTGATAAAGTAGAGAATTTAAGTAATCTCGATTTTTACTAAAATAGATTAGACCTGCCAACTATAAAATGTGTTAACTTGATTAACAAATAATAATATACGCAATAAATACAAACAAACAAAAATATTAAAGAGTATTTAAAGATTTAATTACCTTTCTTTTCGAGTTTATGTTTTATGTTTTTATAGTTTACTTTTTTTTAAATATAAAATAAGTTTCGTTGTTTAGTTTGTAATGCTGTTTTAGCAGTTTCAGAATCAACGTTACGAACAGTAAAATTCGTAGTGGTTGGCAGCACAGTTCTTTGCATATTTCTGCCTTGAAGACAACTCACTCCACCTGACATTTCACATCCAGTCTAATCTATCTAGTTCATCTTTTCCTTCTTCTTTACCTGAGTAGGTCGCTACCGATTTACAATCACCCACATATTTCACTCACACACCAAACTACATTTACTCGTTAACGTCAGGGTGTACCTTACACAAGCTCCGCGTGGATCTAGTGTATGGTTTCGGCTTTTTCCTACATGAGACAATACTTATATGTATGGTAACACATATCCTTTTATCCTAGCCCGCAATAATCTACAATATGATCCCATAGTGAAGCCGGCTGGTCCAGCGGTTAGTTCACCGGACTATCAACCAAAAACCAACTGACACGTCGCGGGTTCTATCCCTGGCACCGACGGATCCCCGTCGCCCTGCAGGAGTTTTGGGCCTAGTGGACGTAATAATCTTCTATCTAGAAGGAATGTCTGTAAACTTATAAATCATATAGAATATAATATAATATACTAAAATTTTATAAAATTTACAATTGGCTGCTATAGCCTACTCAATAGATTACTTCAACACAAGGCCAAAAAATAAACATTCAATATAACATCACAATTTTTTATTGCACCATCTGTAAAAAAAATAATAAAACAAATGAGAATAAAACATCCATAAAACAGTGGAAAGTTTTATGGCATAAATATTTGAAAAATAATCTGCATTAGAGCAAACCTTTAACAAAAGCTGCTTTTACGAGTAAATGATTCAGTTTAATGTGCACTTTAAACAAACAATGTGGAACTAGAAATATTTTTATTATTATTGAAACAATATTGCTTTTAAAGTTTAATACTGTAGGCCAGGGATCTGCAATCTACGGCACGCGTTATAGACTTTGCAGGCTGAGCGATTTTCAATGGCAGGCGAATGTCCCCCCCCCCCCCCTTCTCGTTAAGAAGATTTGTTCAACTTAAGTCAAAACAACATTCGTAAGCATAATTAATGTCTGCTGCTTGACAAACTTCATATAGTTCAAATCGGACGTCGACTATTAAAAATCAGAAAAGTTTGTGTGCGAAAAGTGCATCATATGACTTGCCATCTTTAATGGAATCTATTGTTAAGATTGTCAAATTGATAGTTTTTCAAGCTTAAATAATTGAGTTACAGGCGCTTCAAAATTCTTCTACAAGAACTTAATACTAAATCTTGCACATACTGTTCGCTGGCTTAGGCGAGTTAAAGTCATGAATAAATTAGTTTCATGTCTGTAAGCAATTAATGTATTTCATGCTGAAAATAAAAACCATATATTCTGGAATTGAATGATGAGGACTTGCTGTTAAAGACCAAGTGAAGAGCTTTTTATCAAAATTTAGTTAACATTAGATTTTGATAGTAAATAGTGTATTCAGTATCTGAATGTTAATAAAAATCATTTAAACAAAATATCAAAGATTAATTTTAAGTAATTAGTTCAATATTTGCACTTAAATGTGTGTGTTTTTTTGGAGGACAAATCCAAATCTCGTAGCCATTTGAGATGATTTTATTTCCGGCAACATAGGAAAGTGACGTAAGAGAAAGAATTTAGACTAGGAAAAATGAATATTGTCACGTGTTTTGAATCTGTTGCAACATGTTTTGAATCTTTTCCCGGTTCTTATTTTTAACAAAATGGTTAAATATAGATATATAGCATCGAGTTTTGTTTATTTGTTTTCTTTCTCAAACGTCACTGTCGTATGAGGCTATTCCAAATCTTGTTCCTTTGAGAAAAACCTCTTCACTTGGTCTTTAAAGCTGGTGTTTCTGGGTTACATAAAGACACATTTAAATAAATAGAACTTGAATTAACAAGGTTAGGATCGAACAGCACTTGAATTGTTTGGTCACCGGAATGGATTTGCGTTGAAAATGGACATATCTTGCCGTGAAATCAATTTCAAATCATTTAAGTACTTCCCTATTTTAAGACACATTCAGCTTAATACACATTAAAGTGAGCTTTTTCAGAAGTACATTGAAGCTCTCAAAGCGAAGTTTTCTGATTAAAAGCAAGATTTACAAATTCATGGACACTTGTTTTTATACCTCGTCAAGCCTGACTTGCTTGATCTTACTATTACCTAATTAGATATGTATCTTTTTTTATTTTGTGGAAGCATAGCCTATCTATAGAAAGAATGGATTACCGGCTTGGAAACAATATTCTTGATGCAAAAAAAAATAAGCTTATGCTTTCAATGATCTATACTATTATATTTCCTGTAAATAGGTAGATGTTTGATCATGCTCAACCAATAAAGACCTAGTAATTGAAACGGTTACTTTTTTAATAATTGCAATAATATCAGCATGTGTGGTGGGCACAGCTGTAGGGTGTGTGCGTGATCTCGGCATACGCGCATACAGCTGACAGGAAACAATAACATACATTTGACAAACACTAATTCTTCAAAACTTTTATCCATTGATAAAAAGTACCGTCTCTCAAAAGTCTTTAAGAAGTATAGGTTTTAATTAAAAAGCTTCCTAAAAGCACACTGTTAAATTGACAATATAGCCTATTCTGATAATAATTCGATCTTGGCCAAATGTTGGGGAAATCTAGGACCAAAAAAATGTGCTATTGTGGAAAGCATGGTCATTTTTCAGTTCGAGTTGTGCACAACCAGCTATGATTGGCATTTCTGACATCAGCCGTACAAATCTAATGTAGGCCTACAGGTTCAATTGGTATTTCTGACATCAGCCGTACAAATCTAATTTAGACCTAAAGGTTCAATTGGCATTTTTGACATCAGCCGTACAAACTAATATAGGCCTACATGTTTGATTGGTACTTGGTACGGTTTATCTGACATCAGCCGTACAAATCTACTGTAGGCCTATGTCTTACATGTTTGATTGGTAGGCTATATCTCACATCAGCCGTGCAAAGCTAATATAGACCTACAAGTTTGACTGGTATATCTAACATCAGCCTACAAAGCTAATATTATAGGCCTATATGTTTGATTGGTATATCTGACACCAGCCGTACAAATCTATTATAAGCCTACAGGTTTTGACCATAGTGTTTGGTGAAACGACCTTCTCGTGACCAGATATTAGGCCTATCACTAAAATCTTCTTTCCCTATTTTAGTTGTGGTATTTATGAGCAGCTAAAGTCACTTAGTCAATGGGGTTTAATGCATTGTAGTGAGGGGGGGGGATAACTATCTAGTATTGGGTAAATCACTACATATCGTTTATTTGAAATAAGTATAAGTTCACAGTTCTTATTTTGGACATGACTTTAAAAAAACAAAGGAATCATAATTTACATTACTCAAAATTTGTCTCTAACTATGAATAGAAAATGAATTGAATCAAAGCGTTAAAAGTCGTGAAATAAATGTGGAAGGGTCATAAAATATAGGCTTACGTGCACTAAGTCCTGACATATAAGAAGAAAGATCACGAGATATCAGTTGAAAAGTCATGATATGCACGTAAAATAGGCCTATAGGTAAAATAGGTCATACAACAACAGGGGAAGGGTCATGAAACGTCAATGTTGAGGTCATCAAATATCAGTGGCAATGTCATTACATCAGTGGGCGAAAACTAAAAGCGTCTCTCGTAAGGATGTCGTGCTGACCACACAATCCCCTATGTGTGCCATGACCATGTAAACTCTATTAGCAAAATAAAAAGCTTTCAAACTATATATTATAGATATCTCACATTTAGCCTTTTTGAAGGTCTCCCCGTTTCTTTCCCAACATTCTAAAACTGCACTTTAAAATATATTGAATACTTATCATCTCGTTATAATTCTATTTTAAAAAAAAACGTAAAAATCTGCATTGATCGCTTTACACGCGTGTGTGAAGAAAAAAGAATTTAAATCTCAACGCCGGTATGTAAAAAGAAAATTAAAAAATACCGATCTAAAAAAGGGGGAGATAAATGTGTTTTTAATACTTCAAACTTTAAATATCACACGAATGCAGTTGGGGAGAAGGAGTTATTTTTATTTTCAAGTTATGGCTACATCATATTTATTGAATAAATGAATCTGTTTGGTCTTAATGAAGCCTACATATGAACATTTTTTTTTTGTTTTAAACATTCCACGCGAAATGTTTCTTTCAAACAAATATTCTGGCGGTATTTAAGTTGCATAAATTCACAAATGCACGCTTTCTGATAAGTTTTTCATAATGTAATTTATTTTAAGCTTAACATTTAGGTCAACCTCCCCCCCCCCCCCTCCTTCCACTCCCGTCCTTGTCTGTGTTTGTTCAATATTCAACTGAATGGTTTCTACAACTTTGAATAATTGAAGGTATGTAGGCCCAATAACTATTAGTTCGTTTGGAATAAACAGTCTAATGAGCAAATTTATATGTTCATGCTAACCATTAAAAAAGTCTTTTGCAATTATACATCAATAACTTTTAACCGTTAGAATAAAGTATTGTGATGAATAAACTCCCCAGATATAATCTTTACTGGTGGCGTGGCTAGGATTTCAATGTAGAGATAGTAACAAACAGTGCAATAGTGAGGTTGGTAAGTGGGCTAGGTGGAAATAGTCTACAATAAGGAGGGAATAAAGGGCGGGGGGGGGGGGGGGTCAATAGTAAGTTACACCTATGAGCTATGCATCTGCTTTAAAACTGCACAAAATCGATTATACCTTTTTCCCCCGGCGTCCACAAAAAAAAAAGACAGCTTTTATTTAAAATTCATCATTTTAAATTACATGTAAAGGGAAACAATCGCATAAAATTTGGTACAGTGCATTAAAGGGGTGCGCACCGGTCGTCAACAATTCCAAGTGATTCCCTCCCATTTTACGACACTGACGTGTTATATTACTTGGACGCAAACAGTCACTATAGGTCTTTAAATTAGACATTTAGAGGGAGTCAAATTGTGACTCTGTAAGAAAGAAGTCCTAATAATAATTTTAATAGGAGGAGTCAGATGAATTGCTACACTCTACACTATTGTCAAAGTGACTCAAAAGTCATTTGTCATAGACGCTATAAAGTAGCCTTTTTTTGGGGGGTGACTGGATATGAATGTCCAATAGATCTTTTAAATGAATTTGTACAATAAACTTATCTGATTTATGCTGGGACAAGTTTTACTTTAAAAAAAATACCACAATAAATAAAATCCTCCCAAAAAATGATATGAATATCTAAATAAAATACTGCTAGTAGGCCTAAATATTAAACAAAATAAAAGATGTTTATTGTTACTTAATACTTAAATACCAATTTGGTTTTCTTAATACTTAATGCAACTATTTCTTTTTATAAAAACCTAAATTGCCATTCATTTCATAAAAGAAAACAACAAATATATTATTAATATTATTACTGTGTGGCTCTTTTGACACATTGTATACTATAGACAAGGTCACATGCAGATGCAGATCTGAAAGGGTTTATGAACCTTTTTTCAAAATGGTGTTTCCTAATATACTGCCCTGGGTAATGAACGAAATAATAATAATATAGGAGGATCTTTGTCTAAGGCGTAGGCAGAGGGGTGCAGTAGAATCATCTGTGTGGCTGCCACAAGCCTCTAGTAGACCAAAACTGGATTACACTATTTCACCTGCCTGAAACACTATTGTCTGAAACTGTAAGACTTGTTTTGCTTGGACTAATAATTAAACTTGAAACAACCCTTATAAAATGTGGGGGAATAAATGATAAAATTATGTAGGGTGTACAATATTTTTAGGTACCAGTACACAAAAAAGAAAAACAAATAATGAAATATTGAAAATAAACTTTTTATTTTTTATGTCTCATAAACACTTTTCATGGAAATATTTTTTTATATAAATTAGGATTCAGCTTCAATCCAACTGAACACATAATTTGAAAAAAAAATTTAATTGTGGCACCAAAAAAAAACAACAACCTACAAAAGCATAAACAAAAATATATACATTGTTTGTAATGAGCTTAAATAAACAGCTAACCTTCAAGTGTCATATACTGTTACAACATCACTGGGTTTGCAGATGTAGGTGAGTGGTGGTTGACATTACTAAAAAAAAATTTAGGTTAAAAGCTCACAGTTTCAAAACGCCCTCCGTCACAATGTTTATTAAGGGAACTAAATAAATTTTGTTTGCATGATATCGTGGATGAAAGAATTGAATTGCACGGTAGTTCAATATGCTGGTACAATGAATGGTACTCACTCCATAGAATAAATAAGTAATACTTTTAACATGACTATACTTATACATTCAGTATATGATAAAGGCACTGTCAGAGAATGATTCAGGGGTTAGGAATGTACATGATGGGACAATGGAAGTACAATAACAATAACTCTTGTCTTGGACAATATCTTTATGGGCCACAGTAGCCGAGCGGCAGCACATTTGTCTGGTTTACCGAAGGCTCTAAGTTCAAATCCGGGTGAAGGCCAAGATTTGTGCTTGGGAGCGGAGGTTGTCCTGGAGTCCACCCAGCTCTGATGGGTACCTGACAATAGCTGGGGTAATGTAAAGGTGGCTGGGCATTGTGCAGGCCACACATCCCTTAGTTTGCCATGTGGGCACAGAAACTGGTGAACGCTGCTTCACCGCCCTATGATCAATTTGGTCTGAAGGGTACTTTACTTACTTACTTGGACAACATCTAGAAACAGATTTTAGTATTGCTCCAATATTCGGCTCATATTAATAAGAAAATCCACAGTATAATTATGGTAATATATAATGCAGCACTATTTTTGTTTCATATTTATTAACTGATGAAATTAATTGTGAGTTAAAGTATCGTAATCAATTGACAGACTACAAACAATAGACTAAAATAATATCAGCTGTAAGAATAGTATTCTCATATCTTGTTATTGAAGGAAGGATGATACCTGCACCAAAAATATTTAAAACCTTGTTCCTAAAAAATATTATCCCATTTGACAAAAAGGCCTATTTTTCTTAAATGACTATAAGTGCATGACTATTCCCATAAAAAAAAAGAAAACAAAACACAGTGAAATCATACACACAAAATGGATGTAGCTGGTATGACCTCATCGAATCTGGCATTGTTTGAATCAGACGTATTAACCAAACAACCAAACATCAGGATTTCAAATAATAAAATCATTACTGTCCGTCTTCATTGTTAAAAAAAAAATATTATCACTGAATTACAAAGAGACAATATCTTCATCGTACAATAATAACATAAAAACAATGACACAACTAAGTTTTGGAAATACTACAGTTACAGCATGATATAATAATAATAATTTTATAATAAGAAAACATTTACATTTCTGAAAAAAGTATCTTAAGGTTGTAAGCACAAAAGAAAAAAATTTGAATTGTAATTTATTTTAATTAAAAAATGAATCACTAACTTATTTAAATTTGTCAAATATATTGTCTGGACAAATTAAATTGAAAATACAAATTTGAAAATAACAAAACACAACTTTTGTATGATAAAACAAAATATAAATAAAAAATCTTAGAAAATAAAGAAATAGAATCAATAGATCAATAGATTCTATTACATAGAATAAATTCGTAATATAATTTTTTACCAGATTTTCAATTCATATATGTAATGAATGATTAAAAATAGCTTTTTGTGTGGGCTAACTGATATGTTAATAGAATTTAGCTTTTATATTATGCTTTTGTTTTATTTTTATTTCCATATATATTTGCATAAAATTATGAAATTGCTTTATTGCATTTGTCAGTAGAACACTCAATATTGTTTTTCAAAACAGTGCCATTTATTTTTGTATTTGCAGAGTTCAGAGGAACACAGACAGAATGCAATGGTGTTAAATATATTCTCATCTTTCCTCTAACCAGACTGCTGGTTAGCTCTATTGCATGGTATATTACTACAGAAAAGTTGGATACTAAACTAAGGGTCTGTCTTTGCTCATCTGTGCCTTCCAAAAGAATATTTTGCACTGGTTGGAGGCAGAGTCTAACACGGACACAAGTGGGTTAGAATTAGCAGTCTCTGTTGGTGGCCAATCAAGACACAGTATTATATAATGCATGTTTACATAACAAATTATACTGGTAATAGTATGGGGGGTGGGAGGGGATATATTTGATACATACAATCTGGACTAGTTATGGTCCCTAAGCTGAAAGTAATTGCACAATAATGACTGACTATCTATAAAATTCCTATCTTCTGAGACATTATTTTACATTCAGGAGGCCATGTGTAAAGTCATCAGTAAGCCCTTGATGAAAGAGCTTCAAATATAGCCTATACCTATTGCTGTAGATGGAAAATATGGGGCACTTGTAATGTGCAGCTTTCTGAAATTGACATTAAGCTCCATCATTATTAGGTGAAGCCCCAAATCTCTCAGCCCAGTCACCTGACAGACATTCAAGTGGGCAGACAACAGAATTAGTTAACACTTGCATGTATAACAGAAACACAAAAGAACACAATTTCTTGCAATAATAAGGTGGGAAAAAACAAAGGGAGCCAACAACCCAAGCCAAGTGTGGTAATGAGACAGCAGTGAGACAAATTAGAGATAGTTAAACACAACTGAATGTTAATTCCAGCATGGTGATTCACAGATCACATGGCAGTCATCCATGTGAATAGGATGTGGAACACCTGGTGATGGAACATAACACACAGCCCATCCTTACATCACATGATTCAATGGTATTCTGTGCAAATGACCAATATTTCTACAAGGTGCAACTTAAATGAAGCATCTGGTATAAACACTAACTGATCCCATGGCATTGATACATCTTATAGAGATTCAATACCATCTTAATCTGGAGGTTCTCAAATTTTCCATGAGCTATTTGTATAACAAGTAAAACATGTCTTAACCTGTTTACAAAAGTCATTTACATAAGAATGTCATTAAAAAGAAGACACACCCAAACACACACATTATATACAAGACCACCAAGCAGAAGTCCTTGAAGCCACCCTAATGAAGACCTTCACTACCATCCGTTCAGATCTGACTGCTCGCTAATTCGTCTGTGGTTCTCCATGAACATCCTAACCAAACGTTTGGCTTCTTCCTTACCTAAATAAACACACAATGAACAATAACTAATCACACATGAACAATGGAATACATATAAAACTTGACTTTAAAAATACATATGTAAACAGACAAAGGTTTGTACTTGCTAATAACAGTTGGAAATAGTTGCTTACACACTTAGAAATCTACATTTTTTTAGATCATGTGATTGAGCCGGTTTATGTTAGAAATATGGTTGATGATAAAAATAAATGTTTAAGGTTTGCCATATCGTTATTGTAGTATAGACAAAGGGTAGGCAACCTATGATTCGCACGCCAGGCTTGGCACACCGAGGGAATTTCAATGGCACGCTGAAGAGGCCCCAAAAAGTCTATTCAAGTCTCTTCTACAAGAAATAGAGTGCTACAGCAGGATGACTTTAGGCTGTTGGCATGTTGAACCTATGACTATGATTCGCACGCCAGGCTTGGCACACCGAGGGAATTTCAATGGCACGCTGAAGAGGCCCCAAAAAGTCTATTCAAGTCTCTTCTACAAGAAATAGAGTGCTACAGCAGGATGACTTTAGGCTGTTGGCATGTTGAACCTATGATTCGCACGCCAGGCTTGGCACACCGAGGGAATTTCAATGGCACGCTGAAGAGGCCCCAAAAAGTCTATTTAAGTCTCTTCTACAAGAAATAGAGTGCTACAGCAGGATGACTTTAGGCTGTTGGCACGCTGAATGAATTAGAAATCCTACTTTGGCACACTCTTAGTAAAAGATTGCCAGCCCCTGGTATGGACTATGATGTTTGATAAAAAGCGCTAGAGATGACAGTGCCAGGTTAATGGCCAGGATTATTCCCCCCCCCCCATGACTGAAGGGTGTCTCTGCGTCCACCCTGCTTGAGTGTTTACCTTACAAAAGTTAAGGAAAAGTAAAGATGGCTGGGCATTTTTTAGTGTACTTCTCCAAACACAAAGCAGACATAATAAAAAAAAATAACATGATAGTGGCAAGTGGTTTTGAATAATAAAAGGAGAAAAAAAAACAATATTACCTGTGGTGGGCAGACCTTTGGTTGTATTATAAACTTGTTTGGTTATAGTCCTGGCTACCAACTTAAATAGATCCTACAATTAAAGATACATATATATATAAAAGAATTTAATATGACCAAACCACGAATGATAGTGACATGCATTGTGACATAAAACTGGGAATTGGTTGTGATTATCTAATCAAAAGTTTACAAAATGAATGCATTTAGTAAATAATACAATTAATAGGCATGTTTAGTGACTGTACTTCTAAATTGGAAAAAATATTTTTTTAGCATCTAATGACACAATTGTCTTCTACAAAAATAGAAGGTTTTAATTTTCCTATAAACATCATGGGGGATAAATACATCTTTTAATGTAAGGCTCATCATAACAGAGGGATGGTAACTAGATATAAATGTAATTTTCTGTTTTATTATAATGATAATGAGTTTATGTTAATGCAGGTCAACCTAGCATATAGACATTTTGTCTGTCAGTGATATATACCTAGAGAACTACAGACTGGGGTATAGGCCTGACTTACGGCTAATGTGAACTACACTTAACAGCTTTTTTCATATATTATATAGAAAAATATATTAGGTGATCTCATACATTTTTTCATATATTATATAGAAAAATATATTAGGTGATCTCATACATTTTTTCATATATTATATTGAAAAATATATTAGGTGATCTCATACATTTTTTCATATATTATATTGAAAAATATATTAGGTGATCTCATACATTTTTTCATATATTATATTGAAAAATATAATAGGTGATCTCATACATTTTTTCATATATTATATAGAAAAATATATTAGGTGATCTCATACATTTTTTCATATATTATATAGAAAAATATATTAGGTGATCTCATACATTTTTTCATATATTATATTGAAAAATATATTAGGTGATCTCATACATTTTTTCATATATTATATAGAAAAATATAATAGGTGATCTCATACATTTTTTCATATATTATATAGAAAAATATAATAGGTGATCTCATACATTTTTTCATATATTATATAGAAAAATATAATAGGTGATCTCATACATTTTTTCATATATTATATAGAAAAATATATTAGGTGATCTCATACATTTTTTCATATATTATATAGAAAAATATATTAGGTGATCTCATACATTTTTTCATATATTATATAGAAAAATATATTAGGTGATCTCATACATTTTTTCATATATTATATAGAAAAATATATTAGGTGATCTCATACATTTTTTATAAATACAAGCCTTATGGGGGAAAACAAACACACAAATCTTTCAGACTTCCATACTAGTGTATGAATTGGGGCCTAACCAGAGGATGTTATCATGGCTTTTCTGCACTATAGCAATTAATAGACATAGAAATAGCTAAATAAAATACAAACTGTATATACCAGTATATAAAAAAAAATTGCTAACTTTTTAATACATAATCCAGACGTAATCTGTTTACTACTTACTACTGCTTATACTTTCAGTAAACATGTAACCCAACTTGCTTGGGGTAAGAGAATATCATTTGAATATGAAAGCGATAGCAAAACTTGGGAGTTGCCATAGTCCTAATACTAGCCTTCAGTACTCGATGGCTACAGACTACTCTGTTAAACCACAAGTATGAACCTTATCTTAAATAATGTTGCTGTCATTTCGCTATTATTCACAACGGATCTAATTGTGAATTAAAATGATTTAAGCAGAGAATCTACCAACCTTAGAAGCAAATTGCCCAGCCTTGTAATGAGGGGTCAGATACTTGACTACACTGTCAGCCACATGTTTCATCTCTTTATTTTCTCTCATCTTCCTTTCCTCAGATTCACTTACAGAACTTGCTGCCTACAGAGACAAGTATGAACAAGCAGAAATGTTAAGTGCACTGTTGAAGACATTAGCAGGAAGGTAGAGAGTAGAAAGCAAGGCTTGTTGACCTCCAGCTTGTTGTGGTGAAATGTGAAAAGACGCAGTTATGGGTCAGAATCCAGCTATCCTACACGTCTTAATGAATAGAATTAATAGAAAATACTCTCTGATAAGTATTTGTTAATATTGCCCAATAATATGGGAGAATAATGGCAAGCACTGCAACATCACGGGTATGCATTGAAAACCAAAGTCATCACTGTTAAAAGCAGCATCTCCATCAGGCCTTTCCTTCAGAAATAACAAACTCTTCAAGAGATTATTTATGTACTCTCAAATTGTAAGTATTTAAACTGGCAAAGCTTTCTAATCCAGTACAACAGAAGGGTATATTAAAAATGTGTTTTCCTAAAGATAAGAACAATTCAAGCCACCTTATGAGTTCAGGGAGTTTCTTGTGATATGTAATCTGGTATATTTGATGCCGCTCTCGCATAATTGGTAGGATGGAAAAACACTGTCCATTTTTTATAGCAATATGAGATCAAATGCATTGCCATTTAAAGAATTAGCATTCAATTCTATGAGACTAAAGTGATAAAGGAATGGTCTAGCATAAACAAAAGTAAACTTGAAAATGTACTTTCGGTATTTACCTCTTGGGAAAGAGTCTCCACTTTTTCATCAACATCTTTTGCACTCTTTTCAGGTGGGTTAATATAAGCATCCAATGTTTGTTGCATGGCCAGTTGCTTTGGGCATAAAAGCATTACAACAGGAGATTAAATACACTGCATTGGTTATATTACAAAAAAGAACAAACTATATTAAATCTCTATGACTGAACATGATATTTTCACATCATTGTGCTGTGTTCTATAAGAACAAAAACATTTAGATTGTAATAATATTTTTTTTATATGCAGAAATATATGGGAAGTCAATGTGATTATAGCTATGTGAGTAGCAATTAATGGGAAAATTATTATTGTATTATATATAATATGCTATTACTAAATCATAGACAAGACTGACAAAGTAATTTTAACACAAACAGAAGTAATGACAATTGGCACAAATTATGATATATTTGGTTAGAGACAGAATTGAAGGATTTGAAAATAATGACAGATAACCTTTGACTGTGGAACAATAAAGATGTAGTTTAGCATGACAGTGAGACTTTAAGATTGCATGTTTTTTATTATTATGAACTTTCATCATTCATCATTTCCAGTGTCCTAAATGTAGACTTAGTACACATTAGATCTAAACTTCTTTTGAAATTCAAAATATTTTGAGGGCATTCAGAGATTGTGTTTTTTTTATATATGTGACTTCCTGAGATGTGCTAATTCTGTTTTAAACATGAAGTAATAGTCACGTATTTGGCGTCCAACATGAAAAGACAACAACACAGAAGACATATTTAAAACCCAGCTTATTGTGCGAGAGATTACTTCATCAGTATTAATCTATTGTTTAAAAAAAACATTGAATATAATTAAATTTCCCTTCAACTTCAATTGCTAGAGTATGTATGTCCTTGTGAGGCTTGTGACATGCTTTTTTTTCTATAACTATCTAGCTATTTCCTCACAGATTTACTTCCATAATTTTTTTTTTATACTATATATGAATATATTGATGCAATCTTGCAAACAATGAAATCATCCAATCCCTCTAGTGAGCCATACACTTGACACATGTGTTTATTTTTTTAAATTTCAAATGAACAATTTTGAAGGAAAGAAAAGGCTGTTTAATTAAATATCATATATTAAATATCAAAGTTTATCAGACCTGCTTAACAAGTAATTGTTTTGTTAAAATAGAAAAACTGAGTTGGCTGCATTTGTTTAAAAACATTAAATGGCTGTTAATGCTCTTACAGTCTTACAGTTACTAAAAAATTTAGAAGACAGAAAATAGTTTTACAGTACAGAATTTACACTGACCTCATTAGAAATTGGCTTTTTCCTAGAACTATTGTGGCTTTCTGTTTTCTTGGAATGTTTAAGAGATGAAGATTTATTAAATGTTTCTGATGAGACTTTGGTCCGGCTAGAAGAGTGACCACTCCTGTGGTGAGTATGGGCTCGCTGTTCAGTGTTTGTGGTGCTACTCGCTTTATGACCAGCGGGTTTTATCGAGCTAGCTGTCCTTTCATTGATAACATCAGACTCTTCATCTGGCTTGGAGTTCTGTTTTTCAAAAAAATATGTAATTGCTGGTGTGGTTTTGGTTAATCCTGTATTCTGTATCACAACACTGCTCTGGGGATTAGATATGGAAATGGAACTTTTATCACACTCGGATGAGTCATCTGGCCATGTAAGGTCTATTTCTGTTTTTTGTGAAGTTTGCGAGTTGTCTTTGCTGTTGGAATCAGAAAATCTGGATTTTGTTTTATCACAATCGGAGCTCTTTGAGAAAGAGTTCTCTCCAAATAAAATAGAGAATATATTGTCCTTGAATCCTTTACTGCTGTCTTTGTCTGTTATAGTTATGGGAGAGTTCCTTTCAGGCCTTGTGCAACTATTTGATGACGAGTTCACATGAGGTTTAAAATCCCAAGCTTTTTTTTGACTCAAGAGAATGGAAGCTGCTGTTTGAAATCCTTGCAATGAAAAAGCATGGCTTTTTGGCCGATCATGTTTAGGAGATGATAGCTGGCCGGGTGTTTGAAATTCATTGCTGCTGACCACTCGGACAGTATGATCATCTTCAAGCACTTGATCTTCACCAACGGCATGATAAGAGCTTGAGCCACTAACTGATTGGTCAGCGTCTGCTATTTCAGTGAGCTCTGCCTCAAAATGAAAGCAGCTGTGCGCTTGCTTCTCCAGGGTCAGCTTGCGAATCTCAGAGGCCAGCTTCAGAATGGAGGATTTGTACACTGGCGCTAATCTATTGCTGCTGAACACCTGATACTCCATATCCAGTGCTTGGGAGCGGGGCTCATAATCTCTCTGGCGGATGCGAGCCTCATCCTGAGTGAAGGCTGTAATGAAGTTTTCATACAAGGCTTTCTCTAGCATCTCAAAGCAGTGCTCCCTAATCTGTTTAAAAAGCAATGAAAGGTTAAGTTCAAAGGTTGATAAGTAATTAAAATATTAAATATTTGCTGTTATTTTTAGCCCCTGTTCAAGTCGGTGGCAACGTTTACCATCCTCCAGTTCCATCCCCTTCCTCCCCATAGGCCTGTCCAGTGTTCTCCTGGAATTGGTCAAGGATACCCTTAACAGGGCAAGATAATGAAAGAGAAATAAAATGAGACTAAAACTACATTTTTTAATGTCAAAAAATAACATTCTTGAAATTATGATAATAGATGTTAACTGCAGATGTTCTTATATATGAAAAAAAATTACCATGGGCACTATCCATTAAATAAATGCACTTGAACATATACCGTACATACAATAAAAAAATTGTAAATGTCAAACTTGAATTTGAATAACATCTTGAATGTTTAATAGAATTCTGCATAAAGAAATGAATATTGCTAAATATTAAAAATCCTATAAGAAGCTCAAGAGTTTAACCAGTTGGCCATCTAGCCTGCTAGTTTCCACATACATTCTTACATTTAGCTTTTTTGTTGACATGTTTGCGTCCATATAATATAATTATACAACGATACTTGCAACCATGAAGAAGCTATAAAAGTATCTTGACCAACCTTGACTGTCAGTTTGGATATTCTTTGACTACTGGCATCTCTCAATGGACAAGATGCAGAAGGAGGCTCAAACTCATCCACATTTCCTGGAGACTCAGATTTCTGAAATAATAAGTCAAAAGATTTAATTGGGCAATTGCATACTCTAACCAAAAGTCTGTTTATATGGGTATCTTAAATGCTAAATATGTTTTGTATTGTAGTGAAGCCGTTAAATCTGCTTGCGGGCGTCCTGGCAAGGGGTTCCTTTTGATGTCCATTTCCGCAGTTCCTTCTATGATGCAGTTAATAATACTATTAGTCAACTATTCTGGCTTCCAACAACACCTCTCATTCAACACGGGTATTATTTGAATAACAATTTTATTGACTCAATATATTTACAGGAAAATTCTATGTACAAAAAGCCGGGCGATAAACTGAAATTCAATTTGTTTTTAAAAACTTGACACTAAGTCTAAGCTAAGAACTTGGAACTGCTCTCTACAAACTTTAAAACCGAACTGACTAAACTAAAAAATGGGACCCTACGATGTAAGGGATAAAAATCAGGAATCATGCTTGTACATGGGGGTTCAGAAAGTCAATCTACGACTTACAATTCAACTTCCATGGGATGGACGAAGTATCAAGTTAAATCCAAAATAACATCTCATACCCCCTCTCTACTCAGACTCATATTACGCACAATGAAGGATCAATGTAATATACTGTCATTTATTTATAAATCAAGTTCCTAACAATATATATTTATGAATATTGGTTTATCACTATTTTCAGATTGTTTTAAGCAGATTCTAAGTATGGCAACAGAAAAATCATTGAAATTTACTTTAGATACATATGTAATATAGTAAAGCACCCTTTATAGAAACATATTTGTCCTTTGAGCCACTGAACCAAAGTTCACTAGTTTCTGTAGCACTACGGTATATTAGAGGATTAGGCAGCCAACTCAATGTCTGACCAGATTAACTATCCCAAGCTGATGTCAGGTACCCAGAAGAGCTAAATAAACTAATGGACACATAGCCGGGTAAAAATCCTGTGAATTTACCTGGATTCAAACCCACGCCAATGTGATGCTGTTAGATCATCTTGTCCCATCTATAAGATAATGATATTTTTCAAGGCCTTTGAGCAGTGAATAGGACAGTCAAAATGAATACAATTCCAGTATCTCACAGACAAAGACTTTTGTTGTATTTTACTGCCATCTTTTTTCTGCTACAAAGTATTTATTTGTTTCACCTTCAGATGGTGACTTCTGCTGATTGGGATGTTACACACTTTTTGTTTAAAGGCCATGCCTATCTATCAACTAGGCTCTGTGCCAAATGTCTGGAGTACAACTGAATTTAGCGATAATATTGTACACTTACTGAGCCTTTCCTCTTTTCAAATTCTTTTGCAATGAGACTTGTCCGAATTTTTTTCTCCTTGGCTGCCTCTTTCTGTTCCCTGTTAAACTCACCTTCTTCATCACTCATTTCATACGACTCTCTCTCCCTGCAGATGAAAATTTCAATATAATGAACGTCTAAGGAATCATTTGTTTTCAATATGCTAAATATTTAATGACTAACTAGCTTAATTGCATGGCATTGCCTGGGGTAACAATTAAATCTAAAAGCAAATGGCACATACTTACAGATTTATATATTTATTTTTGTATTCATATTACATATAAACATTGCCGCCCTGAATTGTAAGTTAAAAAGCTAAATCTTTTTTTTAATTATAATTTTCATTAACATAGATTTAGGCAAATTGGTATTAACAATGTGCTTATGCTATATTATTTATGATACAAATTAAAATTATTATACTAATTGCATACAACAGTGTCAAGCCTTACAATAAAAATGAATAATGAAATGCAAAACATAATTTATACTAAAAATCATTAAATTCACCACAAATTTGTAATTGGGAAACAAAAAGGTATTTTTACTTCAGAAAAAACTTCTCAGCAGGAAATGGAACTGAGGTCAATTGGGTGTCAGTTGGAGATTCTAACCACTATTCAATTGAGTACATTTGTAGCAAAAAAATAATAGCAAAACTAAAATATAAGACAACAAGGTCTTTGTTTTTTAAATGAATCGAACAATCAACTATATATAAATATAGGTATATCAAAAACTTTCATAAAAGTTTACATCAAGATCTACAGTCCCACTAACAATTAAAAAGGTTTGTTATTAACTTTTCAATAAAAATGAAGAATCCAAATGTCTGAAACATTAGTCCAAATATTAACCATTTGTATTATCCATTTAAAATCCTCTGTGTATCCTAATGTTAGTGTTTGTGGGTTTATTGTTTAAACAGTTTTAAAGTAAATTTTATTTAGATAATTCATTTTCCGGACTTAACTGCCTTTTTCATCAATCTTTTAGACATACCAACCATTTGTAATTACAACTCTGTATAATGAACTTCCACATAGTAATAGAGGATCAGCGTTCAAATTATAATTTGAATAAACGACTATATCTATTAGGAAAATTAATGCTTACCTTTTTGCACCTCTACGCCCGCCCTCATACATGTTGGGGTCATCCTCGTCCACTACCATCATCATGGTGCCGCCCACTCCTGAGCGCATCTTGGTGTTGAAAAGCCCCCGCTGCATGTTCAGCAGGTCTAGTTCTACTTTCTTAATATCTGTGCAAACGTCACACCCCTTGCTGCAGTCTGGCTTTTCATCCCCAAAGTAACTAGCAATTGACCAGTGGCGGCACCTTTAAGACGTGGATTTCAATACACCAAAATTAAATTAAATCACCAAGCATGCTCTGTGGTATATGATTTACTTCTTGTATACAAGTTTAAGCTAAAGCATTCCTATATTACCTGGCAGTCTCACAAAAACCTAAAAGAACACCAAAACTATCCTCTGCTGCTTTTGCTTGGCGCTTTGCTTGCTCTAAATTTTTCTGTAGAGATATTAAATGCACATTATTGATGTAGGGAAAAAAATTATTTTTTTTTAAATAACAAATCAGTGAAGAATTTTTTACACGTTTCTACACTGACTAACCTTTGAACGATTGTTTTCAGTGTTTATCAAAAAGGCGACAGTGTCTTTCTCCTTTTGTGAATAGTACAATCTACAGTAAGATTGTTTCCCATCTCTGCCTGCTCTTCCAGATTCTTGATAGTAGCCAGCCATTGACTTTGGCATTGTCCAGTGAGCAACAAATCTGAAGTATACAAATTTTACACATTGCATATTTATATAGCGCTATTCATAACAAAGTCTTCGAATGTGCTATACCTTTACCATATGTTATTAAAATAAATTTAAAAAGTGTGTTTACCAAAACCATTATAAACTTTCATACACAAAAATCACAAATATTTTACAATAAATTCCTTAGTCTCAATGAAATTAGGAATTTTTAAAAATATTTTAATGCCACTTTATAGTAATCATCAACTTGTATTATTTTAAATAAAGCGTTGTAGAAATTATTATTGAAAACATAACAGTAAATCAGTATGATAAAAATGTACAATTGATGTATTTTAACTCCATTTTAGCTAGATAAAGTATACACAATTTTGTTTTAATTACCTGACATTAGGTTTGTCCACACCCATGCCAAAACTGATGGTAGCAGCTATGACAGGAACTCTCCCCTCCATCCAGTCAATCTGAACTTCTTCCCTCACTTTACCATTTAGACCTGCATGGTAGGCTTTGGTAGGTATTCCTTTTCTGCTGAGTCGACTGGCAATTTCTTCACAGCCATCACGAGTTCTACAGTACACAATGCCACAACCCTTGTCATTCTGGGAAAATGGGTAGTTGGTTCACATTGATTATTAATAGGCTGATTTTATAGATATGTGTACACAAGGAGCAATCATTAATTATTTGTTTGTGTGCCATAATTGAAACATTTCAGTTGCAAAAAATATATATTATTCCAAAATGACAGGGGGAGGGGGAGGCTTAGCCCTTCTTCCTCCCCCTGCTGGTATGTGTAAACTGGATTAATGTTAAGTACTAGTATAAATAGGCAGTCCAAATAAAACATTTTATTTGTTTATTTTCTACAGTACTCATTGAACTTGTAGGCACAGCCTGATAGAAGTGATAGGAATTAATGAGTCCAAAACAACATGGTTAATGATTTTTCTATTTTTATATATATATATATATTTTTTTTGCCTTGCATGGTATATTATATTGAAATTCCCAAATCTTTGGTCAGTTCTCCCAACCCCTATGAACACTGGTGTAATAATTAAATGCATTAAAAAAAAAAACTATAAAAAGCAAGTAAGCAATTCAAAAGAAATAAAGCTATACTGCTATACTTCTTACCCAGCACTCTCCTTCTTCCAGTTGTCCACCAAGGCACTTCAGGGAAAATTTGCACAAATCTAGGTAAGGATCCGGAAGAAAGTCTTTCATGCAGACTTCATAATATAGATTCTTGCGGAAACTGCCAGTTTTAAATTTAGCCACCGGTTCCCTAAAGTTCAGATGATGAGTAATGTCTGCCACAACTTGGGCAGTTGCAGTTGCTGTCAGTGCTATGCAAGGTACTCCTGGAAGTCTTTTACGGAAGTTCCCTAGTTTCAGATAGTCTGGTCTAAAATCATGTCCCCACTGAGAGACACAATGAGCTTCATCAATCACAAAATAAGACAGCTTCCCCCGGGAGAACAGTGAGTCTGCAATGGCCTGGAATCCTTCAGTTGCTGCCTGTTCTGGTGTGATGTACAAGAGTTTTATTTTAGGCTGTTGGGACATTAACTCTGATGTTACACGTTTCTTTTCAGCGCTAGAAAGTTTGGAGTTGACGGTTTCAGCCCTGATGCCTAATTTTCCTAGATGCTCCAGCTGATCTTGCATAAGAGCTATCAAAGGGGAAACAACAATAGTCACTCCTTCAGCTAAAACAGCAGGGAGCTGATAACAGAGTGACTTTCCAGCACCAGTTGGCATAGAGACATATACATCAGTTTTTCCTGTGGACAACACAATGATCTGATAAAATATGTTGATATAGAGTTAAAACCACTTTTCTTATTATAAAGAAATATAAAATATCTTTCTTCCCCAGCAGGGCTGTGGAGTTGGAGTTGAGGAGTCAGAGGAAATTTGGGGTACCTGGAGTTGGAGTCGGCAAACAATGCACTTACTCCGACTCCTACTCAATTTAGATTGGAATTTTTAAAAAAGCAAGTTTAAAAGTCCCAATTCACATAAAGTTATAATTAATGACTTCTCTACTGTAAGAATAAAGACCAATGCATGCAGTGTCTCACGTAACCGCAGTACAAGTGACCTTGAAAAAGCATGCTTTTCATGTGCTTCACTATATGGCACGCATTCACAATTAGGAGCGGCAATACTCATACTAATTATAGTGTTGTACAGAGGAGTCGGAGAATCAGAAGTACAAAAAACTAAGGAGTGGGAGTCAGAACATTTATCTACCGACTCCATAGCCCTATTCCCCAGTGGCATAAGGGCATAGAATGGGTTACCTTAACTAATGTATCTCAAACAATTGCATGACATCATTTAAAATCATCATTAAACTGCAAGGCTAAACTTGTATTTAACTATAGATAGTGTTTTTTTTTTTCAAAACAGATTTTTGGTTTTAGAAATCCCATTTTAATGCAATTTTCAGTTTTGCCCATCCTGTTCTCCATTTAAGTCAAAGACCGGGAAAGCAAAATGTGCTTTGTTTATTATAATAATTAATACTATATTCTAAATTGTCATTGTCAACTTAAATATAAGCATGTAAAAATAGTTTTAAGCTAATTTAATACAAAAGTATTTTAAAAGGAAACAACATTTGATATGTCCTTTTGTGTTCAATTTGTTAGTTTGTATCCCGAGGTGGAAAAAATACAATTGTCAGTTAGCGAAGAGAATGACCGATTATATAAACCTTCGCCTTCACCATTTAGTGAGCAGTGTTGACTGGAGCCAGAATGCCTTTTATTTGGTCTATGAAAAAAAAAACATTCTTATAGGTGTATGAATGAGTCCTGAAATTTAATTAGAAAGTTGTCTAAATCATTTAAAAACTTGATGTTGATCAAGAGAACTCTTCTCTGACATGACAATAATTCATTGAATGAATGTAGAATTTAGACTTTTGATAAAAATCCATGGCTGTTTCATGTAGCAGAAATTAGAATATAAAAGCCAAGACACTGTCTGTTTGGAACATTCAGCATCAGCTGAATCTCCAGTTTTTGCATCTCATGTATGTACATGAAAAAGATGTGTCAAGAGACTACATGTTAGCCTAAATGTAGGCCTAAGCCTAAGCAATAGTCAATAGATGGACTATGAGTCACTATGGACCAAAGGAAAATATATTATTTGCAGTTTGCAGTTATATCTTAAAATGTTACAGACGTTCCTTCTAGATAGAATAGAAGATAAGTACGTCCACTAGGCCAAAACTCCCGCAGTGCTGCGGGGAGGCAGGGATCGGTAGGCGGCAGGGATAGAACCCGCGACGTGTTGGTTGACAGTCCGGTGAACTAACCACAGGACCAGCAGTTAGTAATAGTATCATTATCATTAGGCCTCTATTCTATGTAATGCTGTACTAAAATGTGAAAATGTGGCCACCATTTCAGAAATTTAAAAATGTTTATATTTATATCAGTAGGCCTAGTCTAGATCTATATAATTATATTAATAGGCTATAATTATAATATATTTAAAATTAAATTTAGACTTACCTTTAATAATACATTTTATGGCTTCCTTTTGAGTGAAAGACTTGAAATCTTTGTATTTAAACACACCGTGTAACAAGGCCATTAAATCACTACTGTCGACTGACATTTTCAGTCGTTAGTAGATAAAGTAATAATATCTATTCGAGATATGTCAAACAAATTAACGGCAGACTTAGCCTGTGCCTATTGTTTTAACATTGACATTGTCAAATAACTAAAATTGGTTTAGGCTAGGTAGGCATAGTCCTTTTATTTACATGCCTATTCAAGCCTATTGTAAATAAGCAGTACAAAATCACACCAATGGAGTTTATCAATTTGAAAGGAGAGTTCCGAGGAAAAAAAATCCGATAAGCATAAGATTTGTCCAGGAATTTTTACGATTTGCGTATAATTCTAAAATATAATGATGTATCTTTATTCCAATACAATTTTATAATGGATAGCTTTATGCAACATTAATTTTCATTGCAGCCATACCACGTTATAGAGATATTTAATTTTTCACGCAACAAATTAAATACGCTTGTCGTGTTTTTTTTTTTACTGCTGAATGTTCAAAAAGGAACTGCTGGCTACTTTCGCACTTCTTATTGCTTCGTAAAATGGCAAACGCCCTTGTTAATTTTGTGTAAATTTCCACACAATTGGTGAAAGGATATATTATATTTCGATAATCGACATTATTCGCATGCTTAAAACGTTTATAACTATGTTTAGTTTACTATTTCGATAATTAAATTAGGAACATCGAGTGACAAATATGCGTTTTAAACAGGTGAGTAAAATATAGGTACTCACGCAAACTAAAGAAAGAGCCCGAAATGCAATGGCGAAGTAATTTGCCTGCCATCCTTGTAGAATGTAGGCCCAATAATACTTCCAATTGCTCACGGGTCAATATTATTATTATAGTGTTCGATGCAATACTTCTTACGAACAATCGGTCGTTTTAAAAAGATTCTTTTTA
Source organism: Anisus vortex (assembly GCA_949126835.1). Classification (NCBI taxonomy): domain Eukaryota; kingdom Metazoa; phylum Mollusca; class Gastropoda; family Planorbidae; genus Anisus; species Anisus vortex. Next base: position 10,817,959 of record OX421502.1, on the reverse strand, counting down.
TACGGTCTGTCTGTAATTTAGGCTAGGCCTAACCTAAATCTTTATTTAGAAAAATAAACTGTTGCTGACATTTTAAAGCGAAGAGATGAGGGAAGGCCCATGCTAAAAATAAACATTGTTTGCGCGAACATGAAAACATTTTTTTATATAACAACTCGTTTGCTTTTTTTTTAAACTATATCGCTTATTGACTATTTGTGAAATTTATGTTTAATTTTGGTCATTTTTATTTTATATTATTATAATTGTAATATTTTTTTTATAAAAAGGCTAGGCCTAGCCTACTTGACTAATCTAAAATTATAAAAATAGTAATGGTAATAGCTTGTAATAACCAATACTAATTAGGCCTACTAATATTAATAGAGGCCTATCATTAAAATCTGATTCATTATGACTATAGACCTGTATAATATATATATATATATAGCCTATATATATATAATATATATATAATATATATAGGCCTATATATATATATAGAGAGAGAGAATAGATAAGTATAATAGAGAATATAGAGAATAGGCTATAGAAAAAAAAAAGTCTAAGTCCTAGTCTAGTCTAAAGTTCTCTTAAGTTAAATACAGTTTTTAGTAAAGTGACACCCTAAATTATTTTAAAATAGTAGGCTTAAATCTTAGGGCTGAGACCCTTCCTGTGGTCTGTGGTTGCTCTGTCCATCATAATCCGATATAGTATGCCCTATGCTATTATAATACAGTAGAGTATAGAGTATAGGCCTACCTATAATAATAATTTATTATAAGACTTTATAAGGCAATTATAAATTGATATAAATATAAAGTATAAAGGTTGGAGCTCATATATATGGCAAACATATAGGCTATATGTAGGCCTATATGCCTATATCATTACCACAGTTCATTATAAATTATACTTCTGTTACTGTTATATAAATATGTCAGTAGCCATATATATATATATATATATATATATATATATATATATATATATATATATATATATATATATATATATATATATATATATGCCTATTTAGAAGTTTGAATTGCCACTAAGCCAGACCTAGACTACAATTAGTACTAAATATTATATTTATTGTATAGCTACTTATAGATATATATCTAGTAGTCCTATATAGTAGTATATATAGTTAACATAGAGTAAACATATGACTATGGCATTTATGATACATGTAGGCCTATATACATAGACATTATATATATCTATATATAGATATAAAAATATAGGCCTACCCAATAGGCTAACAGGTCTAGAATAGACAGAGAGAAAAATTAAATAACAGGCCTATAATATAGGCTATATACAGTCCTCTTACATAGGAGGTACAGAGGGGGGCCTATGCTTGGGGGCGACACTTCTAGGGGTGGCAAATATAGTCTAAATATAGCACTAAACAAAGCACAGTTACAGTATGCAAAGGGGCGGCGCTGAAACTTTTGCCCTGGGGCGCTACATAGGCTTGTGTGGGTTCTGCCTATATAGAAATCTGATATAGATAGGTTATATTATTTATACATATTAATAAATACATCTACATGTATATATCCTTACTTATATATATATATATATATACCTTTGCATTTCATTTTTTTAAATTTTAAATTGTAATGAATTATTAGCATTTTTAAAAATTACTTTATTGGCTCTAAGTAGGGCTTTATATGGGAACACTTTTTGGGCCATAGAAAGGATGGGTGTCTTAGGTCTAGCTGTTAACTAGAAAGTAGGGCCTACATTTGTTTCAAGTCTTTTATTAAAGCCAAGTTAATGTATCAGTATCAAATTAAAAAGCAATATAATTTTGGTTAATTGAAATATAATATATTTGAATAAATATTGTGCCAAAAAAAACCTGTAACAATAATAAATGTTAAATATTCATATATTTAAAATCTACTGACATATTTTACTATATGTATATTTAAATCTATTTAATTTCCCACATTATATTTACAATAAAAAAACACATTATGTCATAATACATATACATATATATAATATATATAAATTAAACATCACAACAAAAAGAATTTGTTTAGAAGAATCTTGAATATATTTATTACTAACAATTTTTTCACATATATGCTATGAGTAGGCCTAGGCTATTATAATAAGCATTCTGTGTGATACATAATTTAGAAGCTTTCTTTGATTCTCGTTTTAAAACTTTGCTAAGCTAAATGAAAATATTGTAGGTATTGAGTTTTCTAAAAAAAAAATATATTGAAAAATGGAACAACAGTTGGAATATCAGAAATTTTCTATCTTGAAATAAAAAAAAAAGAATTAGACTTTTAAATTTTTATATAAATATTTATAATTGTTTAAAAAAAAAAATTGAGGACTATGGGAACAGGTCTACCCTTACCTGGCACACAAAACTTATCTACCTCCCAGTGGCGGCTGTTCATTGTGAAAGCTAAGAATCAGACTTTACGCATACACTCAAATAAACTTTTGGAAACCTTAGGTTTTTATTTCATACTTTTTTACCTTAGCCTTAGACCAGGGGTCGGCAACCTGCGGATCTTTCGATGTCAAAATGCAGCTCTCCAGTTCCATGCGCAAATAGAAATAATTATATTTTTTATTTTCAAAACTTATAAAAATATTATACTGCAAATATATATATATATAGACTATATACTGAAAACAGGGCAAAATCACTCAACAGAGAACAGTGATAATAGGTGGAGTAATAATAATAGCCAAATAATAATACTTGTATAGCGTTGGGAACAGTTATATGCGCCGTCAACAGTTACAGACAGAGAACAGACAACGAATAAAAGACGAAAATGTATACATGTACAGGTGAATACTGCTACTTGAATAGGCGCGTCTTCAGCCGACTCCTGAAGGTGTTGAAGCTAGGACTCTGGCAAAGCTGTAGAGGGAAGGCATTCCAGACAAACGGGCCCCCATAGGAGAATGCACGTTGGCCAGCAGACATTAGCTTCGCACGAGGGATCTGAAGAGTTAGTGCATCAGAAGCCGAGCGGTAGCTAGTGCAGAGATCAGAGCAGAGGAGTGATATGAGTCGACTTCTTCTTCTTAAGGACCAGTCGGGCAGCACAGTTCTGGACATGTTGGAGGCCCTGAAGGGAGGAGGCTGATAGGCCAGCAATGCGAATTGCAATAATCCAAGCGGCAAAAGAGGAGAGAGATGACAAGCTTAACACAAGCTTCCTTTGTGAGATAGCACCGGATGGCGCAATACGAAGCAGGTGGAAGAAGCAGATTTTGTTGAGGAAGGAGATGTGGGGCTGCATGGACAGCGTGGAGTCCAGATAGACGCCAAGGCTCTTGACAGTCGGGGAGAAAGGTACTGTTGCGTCGGCCAGCTGAAGATCGGACGCAGTGAGCGACACGACCCTCCGTCTCGTACCGACGATAAGAGCTTTTGTCTTCTCACTGTTCAACTTTAACTTGTTTTCCGTCATCCAGTTCTTAATGTCCAGAAAACAGATTGAGATGGAAGCAAGGAGCCCGTCGAAGTCTTCAGGCTCATCACTGTTATAGAGCTGGGTGTCATCGGCGAAAGAATGGTATTTTAGGTTGTGGCGTTCGATGACAAAGGATAGGGGTTGAGTGTAAAGGGTGAAAAGAACTGGACAGAGGACAGACCCCTGTGGCACATCATAGCAGACATGAACAGGCTGGGAGGATAGAGTAGACAGACAGCTGAAGCTGACAGCCGCTAGTCACTACTTTGACTGCTATATATACCACCCAGCCAGCAACCCGGCGGGCGGTAGTGTTCAGTCTTCTTTGGAGCAAAGTTGTGAGTTGGATGTCCAGAAAAGCATGCACAACTGGACAGCTCTAAACTCTAAAAGAAATGCCGCGAGTTGAGGCACTCATATTTGACGCATGGAATAGTCTTTTAGAATGCTACAGTGAGGTGAAGAAGTTGGCATTTGGAGTGCTGACGGTCTTCGAGCCAACATATTCGTGCGAGAAAGCGTTTTCTTGCATGAAATATAATAAAAAGTAAAGTAGAAATAAAAATATAGAGTCGTGCTTGAAACTGAAAGCAACAATTTATGAGCCAGATTGAGCCAAACTTTCAAAAGGCATTCAAGGCCAATGCTCCCATTGATGTAACTATTGTAAATATCTATTATTCAATAATTATAATTATAGGCCTACCATTTGATTACTAATTTTATTATTCTAGCAGAGCTAGCTAAAATACTTTAATATATTTTGTGCGCAACATTTGTATGTTTTATATGAATAAATAGGCTTCTATTATTTCATATTTAAAGCTATTTATTTTAAATCAAAAATCAATTTTGTAGGCTAATCCTACTCCTAATCAAATACGATAATATTGAAGAAAAAAAAGTTAGTGGCTCTTTAAAAACTGGGAAATTGTGTAAATTGTAACTTTTGGCTCTTCTGCCTCAAAAGGTTGCCGACCCCTGCCTTAGACACATAGTTCACATAGAAAAGAATCTGAAGAAGTCAATTTTAATAATAATTAGATACACCATTAGGTGTTTTATATAAATGGAAAGATAGTGTAATGCAAACATTCCTTTGTTAAACAAGCTTTGAAATGCATTTTATGTAAAGTAAGTAGTAAAGTATCCCATCTGACCAAATTGATCCATAGGGATTGTATAGCCAGCACAATGCCAAGTTGTCTTTACTTTACCCCAACTAAACTCCAAACAGAGCTGGGTGAACTCAAAGACACCCTCCAGAACAGAGAACAAATCCTAGAATTCACCAGGATTTGAACCCAGGACCTTTGGTACATCAGTCAAACATGCTGCCACTTGGCCACCATGTCCTAATGCATTAAGAGGTCTTGATCATATTTCTTAGTAACTAATAGCACTCTTTATGTTTTGGTCTGCAAAAAAAAATGTTAGACTTTTTAACTAAAAAGAAACACTGATTTGGCTGATTTTTAAAATACTTTTTGTTACTAAAAAGATTTGTAGTTTTAACAATAGTTTCATTACCTAAGATTATTTTTTTTTCAGACTAAACCTCAACATGTTAAGAAGAAAGACGAAGTAAAGCGCTCAAGTGGTCCTTTAGCAAATCATGCACAGAATTCACATGATGACTGGGAAGGCTATGACTGTGTAGATGGAGATGTCTGCACCGCAAGTGCAACCGATGACCACAGTACCAGACACATTGATAGCCATTTTCAGAGGCACCCCAATGAGTCTCAACAGAATGGGGAAACTGTGATGGACTTGGGCCCAATGCTTGAGCTGTACGCCAATGATGACTGTAATGGATCTAGCACCTCACCAGAACAGCTGTTGGATGACCCGCCAACACCTGCTGTTGCAGAAAATGATGTCATCATACAGGGTAGGCGGCCAATATTTTCAGAGTCTGAAGAAACCAACATAGCAAGCCAGCTCAAGCAGTGGAAAGAGCAGGGGATGAAGTATACTAGGCTTGATGTTGTCAAGATGGCCTCTGAATATGCAGTACATCTTGGCAAGCGACCACAAGGAAGACCTCTGACTGTGAAATGGTTTCGCAGTTTCCTTACTCGTCATCCAGAGTGCTACATTAGAAAATCTAGAAAAACTAAAAATGAACGGCCCGAAAAACAGCACTTTAATCAGCTAGACACTATTTTAACCACTTACAACATCAAAGAGAGTCCACACTGCATATTTAGCCTTGTTGAGCTGACCCTGCCAATGCTCAGAAATGGAGAAATACCAGTGCCTGAAGATCTTAGTGTCAACGGTGCCAACATAAATGGTAACAATGCAAGCAAGAAATTGTGTTTGCAAGGGAAACTTCCTTCCAGCATTCTTTTCTGTGGGAGTGCTGCAGGGCAAGCTTTGCCACCATTTCTGATATTTTTAGGCAAGACCTTGGAAAAGTCTATGCTGTCTGGTGTCACTCCTGGGGCAAGTGGAGTTACTAGTGCCTCGGGACGTGCTACATCAGAAGTACTAGTCTCTTATTTGAGAGAGCATTTTTTGTCACAAGCCCCTGGTCGTTCTGGAGACACTCTCATCCTTCTTTTGGACTCAAACCTAGGCCGATGCCTTAATCAAGCCGTAATAGATTTGGGTTCAGCTTTCAAGGTCGTGTTTGTGACTGCCCAGACCTCACTCAATCCTCAACTCCATCCCATGGCTGTAGGTTGCTGCAACACATTTCAAAGGGAGCTCTGCTATGAGCTACAGAAACCTCTGTACTCAGAATCAAGCTCCATATCCTCCTCTTCTATTTGTGAGTTTTTGTGCCGCCTCTATCACCGCAACATGTCAGCAGAAAATTTACACACCACATTTAGAAAAGCGGGTATTTACCCTTTCAATCCCTCCATCTGTCGCAAAAGATACGGCTCTGCAGTAATAAGGCCTGGCATAACATCAGGCACACCCGGCAAGTACCTCGGGCAAGCTGCAGAAAATCTTGCATCCGGGATGCATACCTATGAGGAGGATGATGATGCGGATGGCAATCCAGCAGATGATGATGCTGACTTTCAGTAGTGGTGCCGTCCAATGATGGTGAAATTCATGATGTCTGTTGTAACTTCTTGTAAACTGCACTTCAAGCTTGTTGGATGTTTTCTTTACTCACTCACTAGTGAAATCAATTGGTGCTCATTGACATAATATATACTGTTATATACTAAATCCTTGCCAAAAGAAAAAGTTATTCATTATACAGCCTCATGTATTCAAACCTCCAAGCACTGACCATGAGATCTCAGTCGCTCAATTTACAAAGAATGAAAAAATAATCTAAGAACCTTGTTGTTTTACTGTCATTGACCTCTTTGTTTCAGCTTGAGTCATTTTTTATCATCTCCATTTTGTTTTTTATAAACATTTGAAGTGAGAAATTTAACAGGCTTATTAGTACACCTAAATTAAATTACGTAATTGGTTATTACTCGCCGTATTTATGTAAAAATATGAACATAAGATGCTCATATCTAAGTGAAAATTAATGAAATAAGATAGTTTGAATTCAATTTGTTTTTTTTGTTTTTTATGAAAACAATGTGTTTTTTTTTTAAAATATGTTTCAATGATCACATCATTATAAACAGCATAATGATCATATTGCATACTGGTTTAGCTTTTTATAATTCTTCTGCTCATGAGTTGAAAAACTTGACCTCATGCTACAATTTTTATTATTTTGAGAAATGTTCCGTTACAATATTGCTCATTAGATATCTCAACACTTTTGTTTATGGGTTGGTTTATATACACATATACAAACGTATACATCTTGTTGCTACTGACGAAAGCTTCTAGTCATTACAACCCCTCATCATTGTTCACCTTTTTTTTTTGTGACAATTCGGGTGTTCACAGTCCTGTTGCATTTATTTGTTTATTGTTTTATTTTATTTTTATCTTTTGCTTCTACTTGATTTTATTTCTTTATTTTACACTTCTATTTTGTTAAAAACCCATGACATTTTACACTTGCAATATAAAATTATAATGAAGCTATTAAAAAAATTAAAAATATAGCACCCGTACATTGCTTTTGCTCACAGCTTTTCGCATTTTTCTATAGCAGAAAGGGTTTAAAATAATACATATTAAAGAAAAGCTATTGAAATAAATCTGTTTAAAATTAAAAATTACCAAACTAATAACATATTTAATCAATCAAATTTTAAACATTCTAGCTACCTTACCCAACAAATATATAAAACATACAAAACACGTAGTTCTGTTTTTGAAATGTTTTTTTCTGAAATACCATTACTTTCATATATAACAAAAAGGTCTGCTCAGGTTATAAATTCATGTCTTTTGTAATAATTTAAGGTCTTACTTGTGTAAAAAAAAGAGTTATAAAATAGTAATTGTTTTAATACTTAGCCATTACAAAAAAATACTTTATAATGCAATAACAAATTTAGTTATAACTTAAAAAACAGGGATGTAAAAGGCATTTTGGATTGATTTTAAAAATAGATTGCATTCTGTATGTTCTATAGTCTGAGAGCTACTCCTCAAAATGTATTTGTTCTTTTATAATCTTACGCTTTGGGATTCTGAAGTCTAATTAAATTATGTTAAAAAAAATATTTTTTTACTTTTCATAATTTGCTTTGAAAAAGTGTTATGGTCCAATATCTATCTCAGTGCTTTTTTGTATGCTCAAAGGTTGATTCACACGCTACACATTTTCAGACAAAACGTTTATGTACTTAATTGAAGCCTTATTTGCCATGTATCAGGTTCAGACTCTTCTCAGTGAAATCCAAGATTGCTAGAATGTGAAAGTCAACAGGGTGCTAGTTGTATTCATGCAATTTGCATATTGTTATCCATAACAATTGTGTGAATTCTTCTTCTTACATTGTTGATCTATTCTTGTTTTTAAATATTTTTTCTTCACTTTATGTTTTAATATGTAAAAAGGAAATTTATGTACTTGCTCAAAAATGGATGTTATAATTATTCATATTGAAAGATTTTTTTGTTGTTGTTGTTGTTGTTTCCTTTTAACCAATCACCAAATTATTATTTTTTAATTTTTTCAAGGACCTTTGAAAAGAAATCCCAGTACTTTTTTTAACAGTAACTAAAGTTCTTTTATTTTAAACCATGCTCTAGTGGCTATTCTTTTTTTTTTTTTATGGCTGCAAGTAATAGCATATTATTTATGTTACTCTAGTCAGCTGCATGATAATTCATATAGCGATTGATAATTGAATTTAATCTTTGCTCATAAAGCTCACAAGGTGAGAGGAAAAAAGACTATGTATTTTGAAGAAATCCACTTTATTCCCTCCCTAACTGTATGGGTTCTATTGCTCTCCACGTCGGTCTTAAGCAGGACAATATAATTTGTTTAATTTAGAGTGCCTTTGAACAGAGAGCCAAATTTACTTTAATCTTGACTTCTTTGATAATAATTATCCATTTATAAACTGTTTAATTTGAGAGGAAAAATGAATATGTCTATCCTTCGTCCTAGAGACAGTTAATTTACATTGATTTATTATCTATATATATATAAAATATATATATATATGTAGTTTGTAATTGAGAAAAATCCAGTCAACATTTGTAAAAAGGGCTATTGCTTTATTTATTACCTTCTTAACATCCAAGAGATCCTATATTTTGCATTCACCTCCTGTTTTGTTCCAATAAATGTTTGAACTTTTTATAAGAACCCCTTTGCCGGTTAATATCTATTCTTACTGATGTACTGGCAGAGATTTAAAACTAAATGTAGAATTAGAAACTTTTTGTTCTTAATACTTTATAAGTAAAAGATCTAGTATAAAATAAATATTAGTGGTAATGACCTTCAATATCATGTTACATGATATCATTTGCCGGATTGGTTAATTTTTTATTACCTACATGGTAGAATTTTTTTTTTTAAGTCCTGTTATTAACACTGTCAATATTAAAATATCATTTATAATGTCTTACTTTTTCCTAGTTTTTTTTTTATGCACCAAAAGAAGTTTCATTGCAATTAATTGGTTGATGTTGTTTTAATCTTGTATCTTAATCAGTTTTTTTGTGATAATTATTGTTACTAATTTCTATACTTGACATATTTTTGTGTCTGTCTTCTAGTCTCATTGATTGCATGCCGTTAATATGGAACTAAATTGATGGTTCTAAACATACAATTTTATATACAGTATATGAGATACTTTATCTTTGAATTTATTTTTTTTAAACGCGTTATTGATAAATTTGAGTTATTTTATGTACAGCTAATGTAATTAGCACTCTCTATCTATTTGTCTCATATTGCTTCTCACGTGTTACACAAAAGTCAACATTTAAACTTTTTTCAGGTGTTAAGTCTTCAAAGCATAATTCTCTTCTTTTTAGTTCATTTTTTTTGGGTGCATTTTTTAATTTACAAGTTATTAATTTTTGGAAATTATTTCAAGTTCAGCCACACTGAATCCAGACGCCCCTCTCCCAAAAATAAAAGCCAATTTAAAAGTTGCAATTGTGGAATGTAATGCTTATCAGTGCCATATTATGGAAATATTATCATTTTAAAACCACAGGTTCTGGCTGCATACCCTAATGCTAAAAGAAAAACAAAACTCCCTATTCTTTTTTTTAAAGAACACATTCTATCATATATAACTCAGTCCAAACTCATTCAGCCAAACATAGCACACCTGTTCCCCTCCATTTATTTCTCTACTGGTGCTATAGTCGACATCTGTAAATGTTACGACAAGTTGTATGGCAGGCCTTTTCTTTTTTTCTCTTTTTTCAATTTCTTTTCAGTTTCAATATAGTTTTAAATATTATACCAACTGTGTTAACTAATGTTCTTCTCTTATAAACAAAGATCTGATTTAAGTAACTATTTGTGCGTTACTCACTAATTCACTAATCTGCTACTGTAACATGGGTCAATTTTAAAATCTTTTTGTTATTTTATTAACAGTATTTTATGCTTGTTTAATATTGTACAAAGTCAAGATTAATGAAGGTTAATAAATCTAGCTGACAAAGTTTGAATAGATGATGATTAAAAAAGTAAAAAATCTGATTTAATTGACAATCATATATTTATAATGTTATTCTATACAAGATCACTAGATAAATAGCATGTTAACATATATATGTATTTATAAATATATATATATATATATTGCCAATGCTAAGTACTCAATGAAAATATATATATAATATTTACAAGAGAAAGATCACCTTTGGTTCCAATTTTTTTATGCAATGTCTTATATAATGTAATGGAGTGTTTCTAATTGAGATAACAATAGGTAACTTTGATCTGAATGGAATTATACTTCCATGACTCATATAAAAGTATTTTTATTAAGCATTTAACTATTTGAAGTATTTCACATTATGCCATTTACTAAACAAAATCCTAGTCACTCTAACCATTTTACACCATTGTGTTGGCCAGATGTTTTCGTTTGTTTATAAAAGTGCTCAATGTTTGTTGTAGTTGTTTTTTTTTTTACTTCTTTTAATCAGTTATTATACATGTAGTTTAAAAACAAAATGTTTGCCTAAATATTTGTAATTTTTTTTTTGCACTGCTTTTTGAATTGTTTGCTCTTTGACAACTTTCTATATTGTATTTTTTGTTTCAAATGTTGTGTGTCTGTCACTGGCACGCTACTCTCATATCTATTGTCATCTTTTTTTATTTTGTTGGCACAAGTTATTTACATTTTGGGGGGGAAGGGAATTAAGGGGAATAGATATTTATTTGAATATTTTGCTCAGAGACCAAGTTTGTTTCATGCTTTGTTTTAATTTGTATCCAGTTAATATTTGTTTATTTTGCCCTAAACGCAAATTCACGTTTTTTTCATCTTTATATTAACGCGCCCAATCATTTTCATTTTAAACTGTATAAATGTCAAGTGTTTTTTATTCCTTTCAAAATACATATGACTATAAATAATTGTTCTGTTTGAATTTCAAGACTAATATTAAAGTTTTGAGAGAATGTGTTCTTGGTGATGTAAACTGTATGTATAGTTACAAGCTCAACATGTACTTCATATTGTTTTCAGAAATCCACTTTACTACTAACAAATGTTTTATTTGCCTTAACCACCGATCTGTGAATGTCTTTGCTTTTCTTGTTTTAAATATATATTATTTTCTTCTTTTTTTCTTCCTGTCATATATTCATAACAACAATGTCAATGTGGTAGCAAAATTTTTGTTGTTGTTGTGAATCTTTAAAGAAAAAAACAAAAATGTCTATTTTGTGCCAAACTGTGCCTCTCTACTGTTGATCAGTTGATCATATATAAATATATTTCTGTGTATGTTGTTGCTAAGTGTGATTTTTGATGTTTGAGATTGGTATTTGCTTTTATAACGAGATTGTTTGGGGCTAAGGCTTTTTTTGAAAATTTGGTCTTACCCTTTAGAAATAATATATTCTCTTTAATGTACAATCATATATTATATCCTTTTTCTACTGTACATTTTAATATTAATTGACATATGAATTCAATTTTATGAGCTTTTACTTTCATTTTTTTTACCTGGCCTTCTAATGTAGTATTAGAAATGAAAAATATATTTGGAAAAAAATTAATTTGTAAAATGAACTTTTTGGGGATTTGTGTAATTTGTTTCTTTAACTGGGGTTAAACATCGCCACTTAAAAAAAAAGAATACTTTTATTCAAACCCTTTTGATTCATTATAGTTATAGCAGGTCAGGTAGATTTTGTAAGCGTCTATTATTATGGCAAATAAAACATTGTATTTCTAAATGTACTAACAAGATAACTTTACATACTTTTTTAATTGTCTTACATGTAGACATTTTTTGTTTGTTTTTCAAACACAATTTTTTTATTGTACAGAAAAGTTGCTTTGTTTTCAGCCATTTATTTTGTAATTGTTGTTTTTCATAACTGTGACAATTAGGAACACCTTAATCTTTAAAATAAATAAAAAAGTATTGTTGATAGCAGTATTTACAGAGATAATATTTTGTTCTGAAACAACACCCAGACAGAAAAGGTGTTTGTGATTTAAAAAACTGCACTATGTATGTTTAAGAAGAAAAAAAAAGCTAACATTATAAGTTATGATGTTCAGTTTTTCTTTCAATCTTTTTTAAAATTAATTTTAATTAAATAGACTTCCAACCCCCTCCCCCATCCTTCTCCAAAAAATTTATAAATCAGAAAAGCAATTCTTGAAAGAAATATATGATGTATCTTTCTGCCAACTGCAAAGTTATACAACTTTTCCCCCGGACCCTTTTTTTTTAATGAGCTAAAACAGTGTTTTTTTTAGAAAGATATTGTCTTAAAGGCAGCAGACTGAATCAGTGCCAGAGTTCAAACCAGTCTCAATAGTTCTTTTTCTGTCCACTGTAAGAGTTGTTGCATTTTTGCCAGCACTAGCGACTTGCCTTTAAAACACATTGTGTGATGTCCTCTTTTTTTTTCATAAGCAGTTTGCTAAAAATACATTTCTTTCTTGTACACATCATCAATAAAGTTTTAACAGGCATTTGGTGTAGTTCTAATCTTTGCTCTTTGTTAATGTTTGCAAGTAACAATTTATTTTTGTCTTCAAATGCCATTTAGTTAGTGACAATGTTGTGAAAACATAATGGTGAAGTTAATGTTACAAGAAATCCAAGTCTACATGTTAAAAGTTAATTTTTTTTTTCAATTTTTTTTTTCAGGAACGGTAATGTACTTGTTCACGAAACAAAATATATTTTATTATGTAAAGAAAAATTGTATCTATAATTTTTGATCAGGCAAAAGTTGCTTACTGACTTATTGAAATACTTTATCAATTTACTGCCTTGACATTTGTGTCTATATATATTACTTTTTTTTTTTTGCCAATTGGAAAGTGTACTTAACCCATTGATGCTCTATTTTACACTGTGACCTTGTTGTTTCTCTGTGTAAGGGATTTCAAATCTACATATTGTGTAAGTGTGTGTGCTTGTGTGTCCAGTGTTGTTCCACTTTGCTCAGCACACTCACTTAGCTTACCTGCTCATGGGCTGTAATAACCACTACACATTTTTTATTTCTAATCTCCCTATAGGGAAAAATGAACATTTCATTTTTTTATCATTGTCATCCAACTAGTAGTACTGAGTTTCAACCACTTTTTAAAACCATAATTGAAAAACTTTACATGAAATTTTTTTTTATTTGAAATTTATGATAAGCAGAAAGCATTTAAACTAATGTGAATTTTAACTTCTAAAATTCAATCTTTAAAACTCTTCATTTTTTTGTATTACCGCAATGAAAATTAATTGCTCAAATTAAAGAATGTGGATTTTTTTTAAATCTCACAGCCCAAGTAGGTAAGTTCAACTCTTCTGTTTTTAATTACATTTTTTAATCGGATCCGTTTTTAAAAAAAAACTTAACAGAAACGAGCGCCACACACCATGTGTCTCACAGTTCATGTATACACGGCTCAAATTTTCAAATAAAATTTTGAAGAAAAAAAAAGACAAAATATGTGTTGGCTACTTATATTAAGATTTTTTAGATGCAAAGTATGTTTTTATGTCATCCAAATTGTATGTGTTGTTAGTTTATTAAATTAAAAGAGTACCAGCCTACACCCATCAGGGTTTAACATCAACTCCTGACTAAATTTGTTATGCTATTACTTTACACTGTCAGGCTTTACTCAGCAAGATACAGTCCTAAAGATCAATTTTGTCCCATTCTATTATATTAGGTGTCAACAGAACTTTGAACCAAATTTAACTTTGAATCAAAGTGAATGAAATGGAGCTATCACTTAGTTTGTAATTCCCTCAATGTACTTGCAACTATCCCAGCATTTACATAGCCTTTAGATTCTATAAAAAAATGGAAAAATTGTAGGCCTACACGAAGCATCCCATGTGAACTTAAGGGTAGGGACGGCAGTGAAATTGATCTAAATGCCAGAATGTTCAATTTTTAAGCTTTTGCCTTTTTTAAGCTTTTGCCTAAGTCATATACTTAAACTATTCCTGAATCTAAAACATTTAGTTCAAAAATTTTAGTAACATTATTTAAATGTAAAAATTGCATTTGTAATGGGTATACATCAGAATTATTTTTTTTTAAAACATATTTACACTACAGTACTACAGTAATATAAACAAGAAAACCGTAAAAAACAAGTTTTTATTATACTCCCTTTATTTGCAAACTAAGTTTACCATCATGTAATTAAATAATTGATAGAGTACTGCAAATGAAACGTACAGAAAAAATATCTGTGTCGCAAATCTCAAAAATATATCCTTACTCCGTATGAATTGTTCTAAAAATAATCTTAGCGCATAATTTTTTTTTCTAGCTTTGCGTCGAAAAAGTATAAAAAGTTGCACAGGCATTTTTAACGCGAAATCAAAATATTTCTTATACTTTCCTTTTAAGAAATGAATATTGTCATAAGTGTAGTATTATTAAGTCGTTTCAACTGAAAATTTGATAGGATGTATTGTTAGGCGCCACAAATCTGCTGTCCAAATTTCAGCTCGATCGGACCACGGGAAGTGGTCGAAAAATCGAAGCCAATTTTTGCACCATTACAGACAATGCAACTTAAAATAAAGGGAGTAATAAAAATGAGTTTAATTATTTACTAATATACATGAAATTAAAGGTTAACATCTTGTCTTTGTGGGGGAAAAATCTTACAAAAACCATTAAGAAGTAGATGAGAAAATTGAATTTTTTCAGTTCAACTCCCCAAATTATTTTTTTCCTAGAATACTAGAATTGTCAGCTTTTCCGTTTTTTTTTCAAAATAATACTTTTTCTTCTTCTCTTTGTATTAACTTCCATATTTATGAACCAATCTTTATGAAATTTTTTTACATACATTTATGACATGTAAATAATCAAATTTACCTGATGAAATTTTGATACAAGTTATAGTTTTCCTTAAATTAAATTTTAATTAAAATTTTTAGCTATTAAATTATATTTTTATCCTATGTCCCACTTAAATATTCATATAAATTTTATTTATCAATTTAACCAAAATTCATCAGCAAATTTTATAAAGTTATAAAATATAAATAAATATAAATAAATATTTCCGCCAAGTTGCAATACATTATCTTGATAAATAATCAAGGTGATACATTTTTTTTTGCGTGGTAAATCCTTAACTAAAAAATCCAAAATGACCACCATTTCCATCGCAACCATCAGAAATTATTTTTTTTTAGCGTATACTTACTCGGGCCTGTTTGTACTATCTATATACCGAAAATGCTCATGATGCGTGTACAAATAAAAAAAATAGGTTTCTACTGGCTCCCCAACCCTTTAACTGATACGGTACTTTCCTCATGACAATAGTTGTTCCAGGGCCATGCTTACAATAACTTACTTTTAACAGGCAAACCAAAAAAAAATAACGTGTTTAGTTTAAGTAGAACCATAATATCAAATGGTAAAATGTCAGTCACCTTAATCAGCCCTATGCTCTGATGTAAGTAAGGTTATGGTTCGATCGCATATTGGTTATGTGCAATTCAATGGCTTAAATTTACTGGGTCACCTACACTTGCCTCCGGCAAATTCCCCCAAGCAAAATGGTATGGTCGTACCAAAGGTCCTGGGTTCGAATCCTGGCCTGGTGAAGGCTAGGATTTTTCCCCTGGTCTGGAGGGTGTCCCCAAGTCTACCCAGCTCTGATGGCTACCTGACCTTAGTTGGGGTAAATTAAAGGCGGCTGTGCATTGTACTGGCCACACTATCACCTAGTATGCCATGGCCACAGAAACTGGTGAATGCTGCTTCAATTTGGTCCCAAAGGTACTTTACTTTTTTTTTTAAATGGTATCATCGGTATGGTCATAATTGGGTAGTTGGCTTAAACACCTCTTGTTTTGGGCTCTTTGCCCCACAAGAACCTTGAGCGCAAATCTTTGATGCAAGGATGGAGAGAGTGGTCTCCCATGTACTAAGTGCTAGTCCACTTCACTCTAATGTCTTACATTCACCATGTTTGAGCCCCATGGGTACACAAGTTTCTTTGGCCATGACATGAAAGAACATTGAGTTGCCAGCTCAATACCCATCAATGCTACACATTTCATAACTGAGCTTAAGCTGCCATTTTAGGGCAGTACAAAAGTAAAAGGGTAGTTTTTTGACAAACATTTAACATTTTTTTTTTTTAAATAAACATTCAGTTCTTTTTCTATGTTGCAAAGAATATTAGGGCCAAATTTTATTTCATCTGGTATTGCAGACGGCAGCCTAAAACTTAAGTTAAAGGTGAGGTCTGTTTAGGGAAAAGTACATGCATATTCCACACTTTCCCATTATCCATTTATTTGAATTCTTTAACTGATGGCTTGTACTACTATGATAATCAATGGATTAGAGCAGGGAAAATACTAATAGCATGAAGATATACATTTTAATGATATTTAAATATATAAGAAATTAACAAATAACAGGAGAAATTTACATTTTAAATGTCAGAAACATATATATATATATATGTATCTAGCTGTTGATAATATATTATAATATTTATTATAATTAGTTTCCATACTTTCAATACAAACAGATACAATTTTAAAAAGTGATAAAACAGTTTTTTTTAATATAAAAGTTTTAATATATATTACTTCAATCAACAAGGTCAATCATTTTTCTTATTGGAACTAAACTTAAAGCAACTTCTTATGTCCTCCAAACTGAAACAACTAAATGAAATTTAACAATTAGTCCAAAGTGATAACTAGAAAATGAATATTATAAATTAATACTACATATTAGCAGCTCCTTGTAAAAGTTTTTGAAAACGAGTTGCAATAGTCAAGGAAGTGTCAATGAATCTCTCAACACAATTTGATACACAGGTCTCTGTTCGACTGTCTAATTTGTCTCTGGGTCTATCTACGCACTGTTCCCAACAAACATCGGCCAATTTATGTACCTGAAAAAATGAAATCCACACTGTAAAAAAATTATATAACTTATGGCTCAATTTGTTCTCAAATTTTCGCTTAATAATAACACCCTACATATTATTTCTTTATATTACACAGAAATTATCTTTGATAGGTACAGAGCCAAACAATTAAAGTAAAAGTAACTACCTGCGCCTGAAGTTCTGCTTTTTGAGATTCCATCTGAATGAAACTCGCTACTTCAGGGTCAACTTCATCTTTTATAGAGTCAAATGAAGCCATTCTTAGTCTGAAATTGGAATAATTAAGAAATTACTGCTATGTTGAATTATGAACCGATACATCTACCTGACTACAAACATTGCCCTAAGGCTAATGAAACAGCCGATCATTTCCCACTTGATAGTCCTAAACGATCCAATCTCAGACATACATTATTGCCCCCATGTCAAACACAGGATTTAACACAACAGCTAAAATTGACATTTATTAAAAAATGTTAGTCTGGCATTGACTTTCAGAGAGCAAACAGCTCTGCACACTTTTTGAAAAAAAAAATGGGAAGTAATTAAGTTATAATTTTGGACAAATGATTTCTAATAACTAATAAGCTGCTTTACACAATGTGATTTTGCTTACACATCAACATTTTCAGAAATATTTTGTTTAATAAGCAAACAATCATCAGTTTTATTAACAAGAAATGTAACCTAGAAAAATTGTTCAGCTATGTCAGCATTCATTTCAAAACAACTATCCCTCTACCCATGTTTTGAGACTAGCACTAGCAAGTTCAAAGGCAAGTTGAGTCAAACCTTTCCATATTCAAACGCAACTCTGGAAGAAAGAGAACTATTTTTTTTACTCAAAAGATTTACATTTCTTTTCACTTAAAATACAGTTTTTGACTTTTGCAAAGCCCCATAACATCTCTAGGCTCTGAGACATCTGCTTAATTTTGCCAGACATTCATTCTCAATAACTAAATCAACAAATGTGACGTTTCCGATGACTCTGGTCTCTGGTGCCAGACTCACAAGTTGCAGTGTCTAGCAGGTGATGTTTGTTCATTAAAGTCATTAGGGCCATTTTCATTTTCAAACCTGAAAAATGCTAGATTATTGAGTCCTAGGCTTTTATCTATAACTATAACACTATAACATAGTTAGTCTTAGTTTTACATGGTAGCCTACATCAAGTATATGAGATGTTTTAAATTAGGCCTAGGCCTCTATATTCTATATTAAATGAAGTCAGAAATTGCTGGTCAGGAGCATTTTATATTATAATTATTTTGGTGTACAAGTTTATAATAAAAAAAAATTATTACCGGGGTAGTAAAAAGTAAAAAAAAGGTTTTTTCTTTCTAATTGTTGCACTTATTGTTTTTTTGGTCAATATTCAAATTCAATATTAATATTACTAATATTATGGCTAGGCTATATATTCAGTTCATGCTCCTTTTGTGACTAAAATTTAAACACTTCAAGATTTTTGGCCTACTAAGACTATATAATTTATAGTAAATTGTAGGCCTAGTAAATAATTAAATTGTCATTGTTATTGTTTTTCAATTAAAAATATTGCATTCCGAAATATGTAAAGTTTTAAGTGCTAAAGACTAAACAGTATGCAGCTGCTGTGCTATATGCGTTTAAAACTAAAACATAAACTATAGTTTATATAGTAATATTAATATAAAATATAGTTATAGGCTATAGGATAGGCTATACTATTGAATAATTTATAATTAATCATTTTATTACTTATACTTATTAAGGCTATGCTATACCATTTGATCTTTCATTTAATTTCATCATTCACAAAAATCAAAATTTGTGACAAAACAAATAGGTGTAGGCCTATATATAGCCTACTATATAATCATATCATATCATATATATATATAAATCTCAAAAGGAATATGTATGTATGTATGTATGTGGGTGGCTATGTATGTACATCTTTTTAAATACTGGACATAAAAACGTGAAATTTGCTACAAATATTTTTTGCGTTACGGCGGTGAACACTGTCAAGTTTTTAAGAAAATTTAAATGACCGCAGTGGTCAGTTTGGTCAAAAAACGCGAATAAAACGACACATTTTGGTTTCATGTTAAAATTGCCTTTCTAACTTTTTATAGTATTTTGATCGATCGCGCTAAAACAAATAAGAAAAAAGGACGCGCTGAGATTATTACTGTATTGCGTCATCAAACTTCGCGCAGAGATAGCTGGCTGTCTTTTTTTTTATGGCGTCATCAAATTTTGCGTATTCAAGTTACATTTTGATTTTGTAGAAACAAATGTTTAAGAAAGGAACACAATTTCGTTTTAATTTGTGTCGTAATTTCTAACTGGCAATATTTAATTAAGACTATTGTTTATAACTGCCTGGGTAGCTACAGTGTATTTTAAAATTATTTCAGCCAGTTTGGGGAACTGGGCGCCTTTAGGCTTATAACTTTGGTAACGGGCAATATTTAAATTGCCGGGCAATGTTTTAAAGTTTTAATTCGTGTCGTATACGTTTTATAAACTTTGTTTCATTTGGGTTTCATTTGTTCGTTTTTCCCTGTTGAATTTAAAATTGTATTCTAAGTTTGCTTTCAAAGCAACAGTAAATAAATAAATAGCTAATAACACCAACAAAAAAAAACAACATAGATCTACGCCTTAATGTTGTCGCAAAATAAAACTATCAAACAATCATTTTTAAATAAAATGTACTGTCGAAATGACATGTGAGTTCTGTTTTACCCAATAAACTCACACCATTAGATCACAGTGATCATACTTTGACCAAGAAATAAAAAAAAATGATTCTTATTTCTTTTCCTTTTTAGCTTACTGGTGTAAGCATATATTAAAGTCAGCAAAACTACAATACATATCACGCATAGTCTATACCAGGGGTGTGCAACATTTTTCGTTGTTGGGCCGCAGAAAGAGTTTGAAACAAGATGGGCAACACATTGTAAAAATAATAATACATTTTTAATACAATGAACTTTTTAACAATTCAGTTAGAATTTCAGTGAGGGCCATATTAAGATGGCTTGGCGGTACATGTTGTGGTCTATACAAAGCCCATTCGGATAATCGGGCACATATCTATTATTTCTATATTGCGTCACCAATCTTCGCGCAGAGATAGCTAGCTGGCTTTTTTATGACGTCATCAAATTTTGCGTGTTTATGATAATAACTTTGCTTCAATGTTTGCTAATGTACTTTATGAATGAATAGAACAACATATATTCACGTTTTAATTTGCGTAGCAATTTATAGCGGGCAATTTTTAAATCGTTATAATGGGTAATGGTTTTAATGGGTAATTTTTTTTTGTAGCGGGCAAATAACAAATTCCTTTACGTTAAAATTCGTGTCGTAGGCCTATGCGAAATATTTAATTTTTAGTTGTTGCAATCTCATTATAACTGCTTGAGTAGTTAGAGTGTATGTAAACATAACTTTTAGCCGGTTCGGAGGACCGGGCACATACCAGCTAGTAGGCTATAATTTGCTATAATATAAAAACTAGTAGGCCAAACTTTAAAAAACATAGAGTCAATAGTTGAAAAGTTCAATAGTCAATAGTATAGTCAATTGTCAATAGTGACTTGTGAACTTGTAGTTATAGTAACCTACTTAGTAAGTAAGTAATACTTACCTTCTTAAATAAATATAGTAATATAATATAAATAGGCGATAGTAATATTAGTAATATTATAATTAGATAGGACTAGACCTAATGACTAGTGATTCGTTTATTAATTTATAATTTAATTTAATTAAAAAATAATTAGAATCTATTTATAATTATAAAATTGTACGAAAAGCACACGACACACAGAGCAAAAATGCAATATATATTATCTATTTGTAGCAATATTGTAATTACCAAATATGTTTGCTATTTCCTCCTTTTTCCTTTAAATTATAATGGAACAAGGGTGCATATATGCGTAGAATAGATAGGCAAATATTGTAACGGACGTGCCTTTTACTTTTTTTTTTTTTTCTCTGCGAACCGTAGGTCATTAACAAAGAGTTTAGAGTTATGCTCTCTTTGATTCATCTTCCTTTATCATTACGTTAGGCTTAATAGATGACTTGTCTAAGGGATTAGATAATAACAACCAAATTGATGCTATATTACTAGATTTTTCAAAAGCATTTGATAAAGTTCATCATTCTAGTCTTCTTAAAAAACTTAAATACTTTGGCATCTCTGGTCCCTTACATCAGTGGATTCAGGACTTTCTTATAGGCAGAGAACAAACAGTGATAATAAATGGCTCTAAGTCATCACCAATAACAGTAAACTCAGGAGTTCCACAAGGAACTGTTCTAGGGCCCCTACTATTTCTAATTTACATTAATGATCTGCCAAATTGCATCAACACAGGCACAAAAGTAAGATTATTTGCAGATGATTGCATAATTTATAGAATAATAAAGACAGGAAAAGATAGTGAACTTTTACAAAAAGACCTAGATGAACTACAAAAATGGGAATCAAACTGGAGTATGTCTTTTCACCCAGAAAAATGCCAACTAATAAGGGTATCCAAGAAAAAGAAACAAATAATAACAAACTACTTCATTCATGGTAAAGAACTAACTCAAACTAGCAATGCTAAGTATCTAGGAGTAATAATAAATGATAAGTTATCTTGGAACCCTCACATTGATGAAGTAATTAAAAAATCAAACAAAACATTAGGATTCATAAAAAGGAACTTTTACAAATGTAATAAGAATATAAAACTAAAATGCTATCTCACATTAGTTAGGCCTATACTAGAATATGCAGGATCTGTATGGGACCCTTCAACTAAAGAAAACATTAAAAAATTAGAACAAATTCAAAAAAGAGCTGCAAGGTTTGTAACTAGTGAATATTCCCCATTGACAAGAGTAACACCATTAATCAAATCACTAAATCTAGAAACACTAGAGGACAGAAGGGCAAAGAGTAAAGTAGTAATAATACATAAGGCATTAAACTCTAATTTAGAAATACAACCCAATAACAATCTGTTGCAAAGCTCAGATAAACATAAAGACAAAAACACCTTCCTTGTCCCTTATGCGAGAACAAATGCATATAAGTACTCTTTCTTCCCGAGTGGCATTCGGGCATGGAATGGGTTGCCTGAACAAACCAGGAAAACCAATAACCTAACATCATTTAAAACATTAATAAAAATGCAAGACTAGACTCGGACCACGGATGAGCGTAGGACGCAATAATCTTCTTTATAGAAGGAGCGTCTGTAATGTATAAGATAAGATAAGACGTTTATCGTCCCACAGACTGTAACCCAATTCTCTGTACCAGCCAACCGATGTGCGTAAACTATTTAAGAGTTGTTTTTTTTTAATATATATAATGTAGGCCTACTATCATTGTTTTAAAGTAGAGACAGATACCCCCAAAAATAATTATTAATAAAGATGGAAGACTCGGACCACGGATGAGCGTATGACGCAATAATCTTCTTTATAAAAAGAGCGTCTGTAATAGATAAGTAAGATAAAAAAGCGAAATTTATTCTCGGAGCCTTAATTCTCGTCACTTTCTAACAAAATATAATTGGCCTGTAGTAGGCCTATAATACAGTGTATAGACTAAAACATCGCGTGGACACAACGAGCTGTGGCCACTGAATATATAGGCTATAATTAAACATAGCTCTCTCTATCTCTCTCTCTCTATATATATATAGATGAAATATATTCTCATTTGTAACCTTATAGCGCTGCCAACATAAATATATGTAGGCCTAATTTTAAGCTCAGAGCGCATTTAACGTTGAGCAACAAACACCCAAGAATACGGATAGGCCTACAATTATATAAGCTAGAAAGTATATAGAGTAAGCTTATAGAGCCAATATTAGGCTATATTATAAAGGTTATTTTTGTGATTATCGTGAAGCTATATGTCTATTTTGGCCGCGGAAAATCTAAGCAGCTTAAGATATAGCCTATTTCGCTCCACCCTTGCATGCCAACGATAGCTTAGCCAATAGGCCTCTATGTAGTGCATATAAGTATAAGCTAAAAGCTTAAATTTATTTTTTACACATGGGTACAAACACACACAAAATATATAAATATTCATCACAGGGATTTAACCTGCTATTCATAGGGGCCTTATACTGATTACGTCCTATTATAGGCCTATGTTCGACCCGAAATTCTCTTGGTATTCATTGATCCCGGCTTTCCCATAACAAAAGAACTAGTGTAGGCTACCAACCCCACCACACTAACGCCCAAGCATGTTGGCACTACCGTGCGTAACGGGAAACAATTTTCTTTCGAGTGCACACTTAGTTTATGGCCTATATAGCTATATCCTGTTTACCAAAACACTTTGCAATTGTAATCGTGTCGAAACGGCGCTGATCAAATTTTTAGGACAAAACTACAACGCGAGAATTTATCAAGGCATGTGTTATGGTTGCTGGCGCCCGAGTAAGTCCGCATAGGCAGTCTTGAACGCAAGCGCACGCACCGACGTCTACAAATATTCTTTTATTCCGCCAGTCATTAGGTTGTGGAACACCCTGAACCAGGCCTCCATCACTGTCCCTACTGTGCCAGCTTTCAAATCTTCACTGAAGGACTGGACTAAAAACCTAAAGTGACATTCTGTCATCTGTTTATAATTGTTGTTTGTGATGTGTTTTTGTTTGTTTGTTTTTTATGTGTAGTTAAATTGTGGACATTCCTCGGTCCTAACGGGGTCTCCACAGTAATTTGAATTAGAAGAACCCCTATTCTAGTTATTTCCGTATCGTCAAAAATGACTTTGATAAAAAAAAATCCTTAAGGATCATGCACACCCCTTTCACGACACCTAGGCTTATATAATATATCATATCTATTCGAAGTGGTCGGCTTCTTTCAATAAGAGCAAGAACAGAGACATTTTTCAACAGAATCGTCAGTCAGTCAGAAAATACAACATAATGTAGACTTCTGCACGCTACTAGCATAGTCAGATGGATTATTAGGTAATGAAAGGCGAAGGGTATTTAATTTAAGTTGTAGGCCTATTACTACCTATTAGAAAATAGGAAAGTATGCTTTAATAGTACTTAGTTTGGCAACCTCGCTGTGCGTAGCGGAGTGAAAAAAGACAACCCCTTACTTCCCCCGGCCACACCCTGGATGCGATGCGGCGGCGGAATATCATAGTGAAGGGGCGTGACCGTAACCTTCAAGTCAGTTCGTGAATCATAAGTCTTGAGAGCGCTGAGTTGTGTGCATTGGCAGTACAGTTGTTGTTTCTGTACATTTTCAGACTGTTAATTACGAAAACGAGTACATTAAATCCCCTAGTGGCACAAGATGTCCCAGTCGAGTCGATGCAATAACACCTCTGCAGTACCAGTTATATCATGTTTGTGATGTTTTTGAAAGAGATTTCTGAAGACACTAAATGGATCTAGTGGAAGTATTGCGAAGGTAGAAGCACTTGGGCTACTTAAAAATATCTTAGACTTCAAGTTCATTGCTGTACTTGTCATAGGGCACAACATTTTGTATTAAGTAAACATAGGCCTAACTAGTAAAATACTGCAAGAAAAGGACTTGAGTCTCCAAAGAGCAGTAACAGTTAGTCACCTGAAAAAAAAAACGAAGAGTTTTTGGTTACAGCTAGAAGTGATTTAGAGTTCAATAGAGTTATGGTTGATGCTAATGAAGTAGCATACGAAAATGCATGGAATAGAACCAGTATATGAGAAAAAAAAGGTCCGAATTCGAAAAACGAAGAACATGGTTAATTACGAATCAACAGATGAATCTGTATAGATAGCAGGTGACCCCTCTGAAGGTTTCAAGATTCACTTTTATGTTGCTGCTTTAGGCACAGCACCGCACAGCTACTTATGCGGTAAAAGAAAGACTTTCCCAGGTAGGCCTAAATAAAGCATCTGGTGTCTTTGGATTTGTGTACAACATTCCTGACCTTTAAAACAAGACTACATCAGATGTTAAGTCGATGTGCAAAAACTTCGGAAAAGCATTAACAATTGAAAAAGATGAAGGTTTGAATGAATCTGACATTGCTGCTGTACGACAATGTTAACTGAACTAAGAGCAATTTCTCATCATCTCCATGACTCAGTATCAAACCCTGAAGAAGTCCTAAACTACGTTTACCAACAGAATCTTGAAAATGGATTTTACAACATTTGTGTAGCACTTTTATATTTAGCTTACGTTGCTACTTTCCGTAGCTAGTGCTGAATGAAGTTTTTCAAAACTTAAAGCTAATATAAAATCTGCGTAGTACAATGTGTAACAGGGTGGGGGGAAGAGGGGGGTTGGTAATTTTTAATTATTCATGGTTACTACTAATTAAAGAGGGTTGTGGGTAAAGGACAGCAATCATAACTAAATACATCTAAACTAGGGCACGAGGGGACTTTGGGCTTCCGTGACACTTCCGTTGGGACAGAAGGATTATTACAATCTAAACAGACCAACAACACTGAACACTAAACATAAAACACTAAAATCATATTTAAATTACAAATTACTTTTTATTCAAGAAAATTCACTCGTCCCATTAAAGGGAACATAAAAATCATAAAGAACAAATTGAACCCCAACAATAAACCTATACTATCTAAACTCTAAACATACTGTGAACCCAAACAAAATAACCAACTTAAACTCCCCACTAAAAACTAACTTCAACTCCCCACTAAAAACCAACATAGGCCGACATTACGACCTACAATATAATAGAATAGAAATAGAAAAATAAAAATAAACATTAGAACATGGTCATCTATATACATAAGCATAATATATATATACTATATACAGTAAATAAAAACTACATAGCATAGTCCCAACTATAACCAGTTCAAACATGAACCTATACTCCTTGTACATCTTATAACATAATATGAATTATGACATAAGAATCAACCCAGCTCTAGTCAATGAAGACTAGAACAAGACAACACCGCTCTATACTCTGTACCACAGAGTTAGGCCACTCACTGGTTAATACATACCAGTTAAAACCAAGCATGAAATAAAAACATCTACCATAACTTATTCCCATGCCGGCCATTAAAGGCAACATTACATTAAAATAATAATATACATGAACTAAAAAGAAATATACATTCAAAAAGAAGAAGCCAACATGGCGGCTAATGTTCCTTCCCAAACCTCCAACTTAATCCATTCCCATCAATGCACTTGTCATAGACAAGTGGACAATATGCATAAAATAACCCAATAAAACATAGCATAAAATAACATACAAATTCTAAAAAGTAATTAAATCTCAACTCACGTCATATCCGAACAAGTCACACACAACTACGCCATAATCTGACCACTGGTCTTCCACAAAATGGGCCATTTCAGACGGAAGTGATTGATTAATTGTTCTATTTATAGACGCTGACCGAACGTCTCTGACCGCTAACCAGAAATTCCTTTTTTAACTACCCTAACATTGCCCTATTTCCGGTCAATCTGTGCTAAATATTATTCTAAATCTCCTATTGCTAAATATCTACAAATCTACCTTATGTACAACCCTATATTAAATTAAACTACAATAAAAATTCTACCTATTACTTTAATTAAACTACACTAACGAAATCCCCATTTAAAATAATCAGAAAAAGAATTCCGAAAAATGACGCAAGACCTAGCCGCTTAACCTCGTTTCAGGGCTTTCACAAAATACAAAACAATATTTACATACATCATTTTTATACCAAACAGTCCCCCAAGTCTATATCTATATTACAAATAATAAAATACACCTACATTAAAAGTCAATTACCTACATTCTCACAAATCATAACACGCTTAGAGCACAGAAACACATTCAAAACAGACCACTCCCACTTCACAGCACAAAGCAATTAATCACACTTTTAATTTAAGTCACCGACCTACATTCATCTCCTAACTTTCTTTTTGCGACCCTGCAAAAACAAACTATCATACAAAAAATACCCCTCTGGCCCTAGATCAATACAAAAATTTACCCATTGGGACATACATAAAAAGCATGCAGCCTAAAGATAGGTGGAAAATGTGAAAGTCTCACTGGGACAAAAAATGCTGTACCTATTCTTAAAACATCTGACATCAAAGTCACAATGAGATATACGTAGCGTCCAAGTACGCCAAACAGGAAAAATCTATGCACACTACACAAAAGAGTCAACATGTCATAAAATGGGTAATAAAGGCATACAAAAAGTAAATATATCATTTTCATAAAAACATAAAAAAAGGAAAGAAAATGGTTACAAATAAAAAGTAAACAGAAGTGTAATGAAAAAAGAGCAGAGTCCTCTCCTGATACAGCTTGACGTCTTGTTTGGCACACCGATTTCACATTAACTATCATAGGGTCCACCGAAACCGTTTCTTTAACCACTTTCAAGCCATATAACGGTGCCGCCTGAACCATTCCTTTATTTACTACCGGTCCTGTTGGCACAACTACTTTAAACATGACTGACTGGGGTCTAACAGTTTGGGTATCCCCAACTTCTGGTAGTACACTGGCAGTTTGGTTGGTAATTAGGCTCTCCGTCACTGTGCTGACCAGGGAGCCTGTGTCAATCGTGGCCTCACAACATAGCCCATTAAGGCTGACATTTGCGGCAGGGCGGGTGCCTATTATCTGGCTCAACAGAGTGGAATCCTACTTCTAACACCACATCTTTGCGATGAATCGCTCCATTCGCTCCGACAGTTGACTGCCTCCCTTTCAGGCACTCTCCAGCAAGGTGGTCGGGGCTGCCACAGTTAACACTGTATCCAGCATGATAACCGTAGTGGTCTGGTTCACCTGAACGCTGTGGGTATGGACGAGCATCAGGGCTTTGTTGTGCAAGCTGCAGATACTCTATTGTTGTTGATAACTCACCCACCTGTTTGGCCAGTGCCAACACCAATTTTTCCAACTCTGGGCCCGGCTGTTGTGGCTCAACAGTCGTAGCTACAGAGTGCATCAAGTGGACGCCACATTCGTCCTCGGACCAGCGTATAGCCGTATCCCGGAGGTCTAGGAAGGAGGTCCTAGGGTATTTATGGATCTCCTCTCGCAGGTACTTCCTCAAGAGGGGGTCCAGCAAGTTTTCTGCAAAGTGGTCCCTCAAGATTACGGCATCTGTGAGGGCCACTGAGAGACAGGTTTGTCGCGCTAACAGGGCATCAAATGCAGCCTGCAAGCGGTGAGAGTAAGCTCTCACGGTCTCGGAGACATGTTGATGGACTGTGAGAAACAGGCCCATTAATTTGGAGATACTTCGTTTCTCCCCGTAGACGGACTGTATCACCCTGATCAGCTCTTCAGGGTTGGACCTCACCTCCGGTGGGTGGCACCTACACTCTGCCCTCACTGACTCGCCGAGGTGAGCCCATAGCACGTCTCTCTTCTCTTCGTTCTCGGTGACTCGTCTCGCCCTCCAGGCACCTCTAATGTCCTCGATGAAGCTCTCCACGTCGCCTGGGTGGTTACTGCCGTGGAATAGCTTGATCGGCTCCTCACGGTGCAGGACGACATACACTGTCTGTGTGGCTTGTTCTTCACCAGCCATGCCTATGTTGGTTTTTTTCTACCTATATCCTAACCTCCAACCCATTAAACCTAACCTTCCTAAGCTAAAAACAGTAATCATTGGTCTGTTTAAGCACGGAATCCCACTTCTGACACCATTTGTAACAGGGTGGGGGGAAGAGGGGGGTTGGTAATTTTTAATTATTCATGGTTACTACTAATTAAAGAGGGTTGTGGGTAAAGGACAGCAATCATAACTAAATACATCTAAACTAGGGCACGAGGGGACTTTGGGCTTCCGTGACACTTCCGTTGGGACAGAAGGATTATTACAATCTAAACAGACCAACAACACTGAACACTAAACATAAAACACTAAAATCATATTTAAATTACAAATTACTTTTTATTCAAGAAAATTCACTCGTCCCATTAAAGGGAACATAAAAATCATAAAGAACAAATTGAACCCCAACAATAAACCTATACTATCTAAACTCTAAACATACTGTGAACCCAAACAAAATAACCAACTTAAACTCCCCACTAAAAACTAACTTCAACTCCCCACTAAAAACCAACATAGGCCGACATTACGACCTACAATATAATAGAATAGAAATAGAAAAATAAAAATAAACATTAGAACATGGTCATCTATATACATAAGCATAATATATATATACTATATACAGTAAATAAAAACTACATAGCATAGTCCCAACTATAACCAGTTCAAACATGAACCTATACTCCTTGTACATCTTATAACATAATATGAATTATGACATAAGAATCAACCCAGCTCTAGTCAATGAAGACTAGAACAAGACAACACCGCTCTATACTCTGTACCACAGAGTTAGGCCACTCACTGGTTAATACATACCAGTTAAAACCAAGCATGAAATAAAAACATCTACCATAACTTATTCCCATGCCGGCCATTAAAGGCAACATTACATTTAAATAATAATATACATGAACTAAAAAGAAATATACATTCAAAAAGAAGAAGCCAACATGGCGGCTAATGTTCCTTCCCAAACCTCCAACTTAATCCATTCCCATCAATGCACTTGTCATAGACAAGTGGACAATATGCATAAAATAACCCAATAAAACATAGCATAAAATAACATACAAATTCTAAAAAGTAATTAAATCTCAACTCACGTCATATCCGAACAAGTCACACACAACTACGCCATAATCTGACCACTGGTCTTCCACAAAATGGGCCATTTCAGACGGAAGTGATTGATTAATTGTTCTATTTATAGACGCTGACCGAACGTCTCTGACCGCTAACCAGAAATTCCTTTTTTAACTACCCTAACATTGCCTTATTTCCGGTCAATCTGTGCTAAATATTATTCTAAATCTCCTATTGCTAAATATCTACAAATCTACCTTATGTACAACCCTATATTAAATTAAACTACAATAAAAATTCTACCTATTACTTTAATTAAACTACACTAACGAAATCCCCATTTAAAATAATCAGAAAAAGAATTCCGAAAAATGACGCAAGACCTAGCCGCTTAACCTCGTTTCAGGGCTTTCACAAAATACAAAACAATATTTACATACATCATTTTTATACCAAACAGTCCCCCAAGTCTATATCTATATTACAAATAATAAAATACACCTACATTAAAAGTCAATTACCTACATTCTCACAAATCATAACACGCTTAGAGCACAGAAACACATTCAAAACAGACCACTCCCACTTCACAGCACAAAGCAATTAATCACACTTTTAATTTAAGTCACCGACCTACAAATGTGTCAGGTGAGACTTGTGGGTCTGGCGACAATTTCTATTGAAAGTAAGATAGCAAGACAAAATCCCTCATACAAGAATTTGCTAGGCAGAAAGCAAGAAAAGTACCATTACGGTTTTAGTCTATAGGAGTATAAATACTATTAAGGAGTATTTAAAAGTGACTTTCGGACCGTATTTAAGAAAACAATAATCCAATATCAAGCGATATCAAGTAGTCTTTGTGTATTTTTGTATAGTGTTAGAAAAAGATATTTATAATATAACTGCAAGTTTCTGTATGCTATTAAGAGAACTGTAATAATGCAATTATAAAACCAATAAACCTAAATAGGCCTACCTAATGTAAAACTGTGCGTTATGTAACTTTTCTAATAATAATTTAGATTTTATAACTATTAATCTATAATGCAAAGCCATTTTTACTTTTCATTCAACTGTTGTTGTTTTTTACATTTCACAGTCATCAATCGCAGATTATAAAAAAAAATTCTTGGTTGGGCTCTAACAATTATTAACAAAAACACATTTTCGAAGTTCCATACCCGGCAGACGTCGCCAAAGGCACTTCAATGAGGGCGCGGAATTTGTTTTCGCCTGGGGCGCCAATAACTATAGAGCCGGCCCTGAGCCTAAGATATACAGCGACAGAGAGACAGACAGACAGAACAGACAGAGGAAAATAATGGCTCCTTCTGTCTCGAGAGACAATGGATGCGCCCCTCTACAACTTCAATGGCTACTTTTGCATAGGAAAATACACTAACACATAAGGCCTATAGTATGCTTTTGTGCACTGTGGCTATCCGCAGCGCGCTTGGCGAATTAACGCAGACGGTGCTAATTGTTCCAAATTTTGTGATGGCTTTGAATTGTACCCGGGTCTGGATGAGGGTGTCCTTGAACTAACCCAGCTCTGATGGGTAGGCTTACCATAATATTATTTGGGGCAAAGTAAAGACCCATGTGTACAATCCCCTAGTCAGCATAAGCTTATGTTGTGGTCACAAAAACACGCTATCGCTACTTCACATTATGCTTTATAGATCAATTTAATCTGACAGGGATACTTTGTTTACTTTTACCGTGCACTATATAAAGTAGGACATGATCGTGTTAATAGGCCTACGACCGCGTTAGACGAATAACTAATCATGGTGTATCACTGGTTCATTCATACGTTTCACTTCCTCTTTTGCAATTCAGTGCACGATTATTGGACTTATTTTCAACGCGCTGCGTGAAGGCCTACCACACCATTCTGGGGTACGCCAAGCTTGACTAAGCAGCCCTTCGTGGGAAAGGGAAGAGAGGAGGAAGGCTACTTTGTAAACTTTTGCTGCATTCTATAATTACTATTCTTTATTAAGGTTATTTTTTTAGCCCTTTTTGCACCTCCACTCTCCCGCCACTTGGCAATGCAATATAGGACATCGTAAGCACACGCACTATCCCTCTTAAGGAATTTCTATTGGATCATTAACGAGGCGATATAACCTCGATATTACCGGCACTTTTGACGTTGATACAAATACCATACTATAGGTCTGGTCGTCCACACACCGGGCTTGACGAGACGGGCAATGTTGCACCTATTCCTACCTCCTCCAAGCCATTGCCCGTGCAATAATAGTCCTCGAATGTGCAACAACGGACTTTCCTCGTGCGCTCGCCCACTGGTGAACTCATAATGGGGGTGTATTGGTGGTTTACACACTTTGCCAGCTTTGATGCAATTGGGTACTAAAGTGCCTGCTCAGCAACCACCCAATCCACCCCTTACCAGACTACTGTCTGCTGTGGGGCTATTAAAAGCTTATAATAGGCTAATATGTTTAAGATACACGGTGAAACAAAATGAACTTGATATTATCTAGACTCTAGGTCTTTATTTTATTTTTTTATTTTTTGTTGTTGCTGGCTGTTGTTGTTTTTTGTTTTTTTTTTGTGTGGAAATATCTACTATTTTAATGCAATTATAATAAATGCAAAACACACTTCTAAAAAAAAAAACTACTTGGTCCAAATGTACGCACACATATTGCTTCCCTTGGTTATTCTTTTATGCCATATAGTGCATTATTTGTTTTCTCTCTAAATGACTTGTAATAACACTTTACTCTGTCTATAAACTTAATTTGGTAATTCAAAAGTGTAAACCATAGTAGATCTATAGGCTACTCCAAAACCCACTTTAAAAAATAATTTACAACAGAATGTGAACGTGAACTTGGAAACAAATTTAGACTAACGTCCCTTATCACATTATGTAAAATGCGCATAAGAAAGTGGGGCTTAGTTTGCAAAGAATATGGAAATCCCTAATATAAACATTAAAAAAAATTATTTAGCCCACTCTTTAAAAAAAAACAAATAAAAAAAAAACGAATACGCGTGTATTATGTATGCTAGCGGTGACGGTTCAAGTTTATTGGACAATTTGCGGTGTGTGTTTATGTGTGTGGTTTTAGGTGTAGGCTTACCTGGAGAAGAAAAAAAGGTGAGGGCGTGAGGAAGTAACGGAAGTTGGGTGGAAATTCCCAAGAGAAATTAGAACAGGAAGCAAAAGTTTTGGTCGGAGCGACCTCCCCCCCCCCCTAAATCTCACCCTATGACTGCGTTTAATCATTAGCCATAACTGACAAAATTCAATGGCATATCACACACGCATGCGCGCGCACACACGCGCACGAGCACAGGAATGTCAAGCGTGATTTCTTTTTATTTTTTTTACGGCACATCAACCGATATTGCTTATAAGTTAAAACTGTCACATGGGCAAAATTGGCCTTAACCTTTAGCCTACTACTGGTCCTAGAAATGTATCGGTACACACGCCTTTGTAGCTCAGCACGTGCTAAATCTATAAATTTTTCTAACTATGGTAAAGCTTTGAATTTGAATAGGATTGCTCCATACGTCATTGTGTCTTGAAAAGTGAAACAATCTATCATCTCTCTCTCATTTCTTAATCGTCATATTGAGAAGAATTTTTTTTATTTATTATGTTGACTTTTTCTTTTTTTTTTTTTTTGGAAAAGCAGGGGTGGCAACTCCAAACACAATCATGGCTTCTCAGAAAACGGCCGTGTAAATGTAATGGCAGTATTGCCACTTTCTGCGGGGTGATAGTGCCCGTAGGTGTAGATTTCGCCCCCCCCCCCCTAAAAAAAAAGTGGTAGTTCATAGCCCTAGACTTGGTGTTAAAAAAATAGATAAAAAAAAATTTTCTTATTTAAAAAAAAACGTCCTGACATCGTACTGGGATGTCCAGCAAATCATCTTTGGCTATTGCTTTGTAAGGTGCCATTAAAATGATTATAATAATTTTAAAAGAGATGACAAGGTCGGTTTATATATAGCCATCATAGCCCACATTAGTGCTTTGGCTAACTGTTTACTGTAGGCCTCCACGTGCCAGTGCTGTGGGTTTTTTTTAACTTCATTTTTAAGAAAAATAACTAAATTTTGCTGGATAAAATGTGTAGGCCTAGATCTATACAGAAAATGAGAATTTTAACATTTCAATCATTGATAGACTTATACTAGATCTAATTTATTTCTATAATAGTAAGCCTGTGATAAATTATACGTTTTTAAATAGCCAACATTTAATTTTAGTTGAGGATGATTTAGTAGGTCTAAACTGGATAAACTTGTTTAAATTTGCCACCTATTTCTCATTTTCTCCCTCCTTTTATTGAACTAGTCGCTCTATAGGCCTATATAAAGGCTTACTATATGCCTCCTAGTCCAGAAATTTTAGTTTGGAAATTCGTATTCTTTTTGGCAGTGATTCGACGTCGTATAGCTTAGGCTAACCTTAGACACTCACAATTGTGAGTCGGTCAGCGAGTTATTTTACCTTTGGAGAAAAATGCATAAGGCACCTAGATCTAGTCGGTTGAAAATGGGCAATCTAACGTTGCTCACGTTTCTTTTGGCTACGTTATTATTATTTTACTCTGTCCATCGGCAAGTCCCCTCTCTAAGGAGAGGACTGCCAAGTATGTGCCTAATTTAAGCATTGTCTGAGATTCGAGAAAGAGCACTGGCAGCTGTCAAAGTTAAAAGCTAGGGTAAAAATGATGCGCGAAAAGAACTATGCTAATATTAGGGGCGGAATACCCAAGGTGGTATCTCTGCATGAAGTTAAAAAGTAACAATAAGAGTCCATGCCTTAACCCTTATGCAAGAACAAATGCATATAAGTATAATAGGCCTACTCTTTCTTCCCGAGTGGCATCCGCGCATGGAATGGGTTGTCTGAACTAACCAGGAAAACCAGTAACTTAACGTTACATCATTTAAAACACTAATAGAAATGTAGGACTATGGACGCACGGATGTGCGTAAGACGCAATTATCTTCTTTATAGAAGGAGCGTCTGTAATGTATAAGAATAGGCTATAATATAAGATCTG
The DNA here is from genome assembly GCA_949126835.1 of Anisus vortex. Taxonomy (NCBI): domain Eukaryota; kingdom Metazoa; phylum Mollusca; class Gastropoda; family Planorbidae; genus Anisus; species Anisus vortex. The sequence continues at coordinate 10,782,776 of OX421502.1, read as the reverse complement.
AATCTATAAAACGCTCTAGAATAGTTATTTGTAACATTTTATTTATTTTGTTGGTTCCATTTCTAGTCATATAATATGAATTTAGGCTTATAATGTCACACCTGACATTAGTTGGGGTAAAGTAAAGGCGGCTGAGCATTGTGCTGGCCACACATCTTCTAGTATGCCGTGGTCACAGAAACTGGCTGGTCCTGTGGTTAGTTCAACGGACTGTCAACCGTTACGTCGCGGGTTCTAGCCCTACCGCCTACTGATCCCTGCCGCCCTGCAGGAGTTTTGGGCCTAGTGGACGTAATAATCTTCTATCTAGAAGGAACGTCTGTAAAATAATAATTATAAGATGTACATTTTTTTACATTTTAACACTGTTCCGTGGGTATATGCATAAAAGTATAGTGACCAGGTACTTTGTGGCCACGCGCCTGTACCCATAATCAGTACAATTTTATTACAAGAGCTGCCAATAAGTGCATATTGGTAAACTGAACAAGAAACAGTTTTGTTAAATAACATATAAATTCACTGTAGGCTGAAAGGCAGTTTGATTTTGGGCAACTTTAAAAAATAAACTAGATAAACAGGCTAAACAGCTCATACAGGTGTCTTTAAGAAAACGATCATTCTTTTCTTGTACAAATGATCACTTGCTTATGAATTATATTCTTAAGAGTTGGGGCAATATGTTTAATACTGTACGCCTAAAAAACATAAAATATTACGAAAGCCAGACATTTTAAAAGTGTTTAGCTTTGCCTGCCGGACGGAGGACATATTATGTCCTCCTTTTGCCGGACCTCTGGCAACCCTAGACAGGGAAGGCAACTATACCGTGTGTGTAATGTGTGTATGCAAAAATGAATAATAATCATATGAATTGAATTGAATTGTTGAATTTCCGGCCCATCAACATCGAAGGTTATATAGGGCCTTTTTGATAACGTTGTTGTCATGTTTTTCTTGTATCCATTTTATTGTTCTTATATCTTTAAATTCTGTTGTGCAGTTGTATGTCTTTAATATAGTTTATTATATGTTTGGTTTAATTTTGCTGAAAAGTTCATGAAGAGTTCTACAAAAAAGAATTTACGTCGAACGTCACCAAATGTACCACATTCCAACAAAATGTGAGACACTGTTAAGTTGACATTGCAGAAAGCACACATTGGGGCCATTTCTCGTTTTAAGAGAAACGAATGTGTTAGTTTTGTATGTCCTTTATGTAGTCAGCAGAGAATAACTGCGTCCTTTCGAACAAGTTGGCCTGTATCATTCCAGGTTTTTGAATTTTCCAAATACTGCAGTTTATTGCATTCGGTTTTCAAGAAGTTAGTCCATTTTTGTCTTTCATGTTTAATTATTAAAGGTTTCAATAAGTCTCGATATGGTATTGGGATAATACTCTCTGATAACAACAGGGCGGCTTTTGCCTCTCTGTCAGCTTTTTCATTTCCCTCTACTCTATCCCTGCATGACCAGGAACCCAACAGAAAACGACACGTTTGCCTCTTTCATATATTGATTGGTATTTTGTCAAAATGTCCAAGGCAGATATATTCCTGGTATTACAGTTTCCTATAGCAATAAGACAAGATAACGAATCGGATATAATAACAAAATTTTGGTTTTCTGATTCCTCTGCAATGTCTAATGTTAGGCATATTGCTAAAGCCTCTGCAGTATTTATTGAGATACTGGAATTATATTTTCTTTTTTTACTTTTATTTGAGGTAAGAGCAACCGAAGATGTCGCTGTATCATTTTTCGATCCGTCTGTGTATATTTGTACATAATTTGGGTATTTTTGTAGCACTTCTTGGAACATATCCATGCAAGGATCTTTTTTCTTCTTTTGGTTTAATTCTAAGTTTATATATAGGCGGGATTTCAAAAAGCCATGGTGGAGTTTTTGGTATATAATATATTTTTATAAATCTAAATTCAATTTTAGTTTCGATCATTTCTTTTTCAATTCTAAGTCCAAAAGTTGGTGTATATATTTTGAGTTTTCAGTAAAGCTGTTTTTTTCTTGTGGGTGAAAAACACATAAATACGCTGGATTATTCGGTAAGGATTTCAGTTTTAGTGCATATTGTAATAAACATATGGTTGAAATAGAGGGTAATTTACAACTGGTGCACAAAAGTTCATTAGTTAAACGTAAAATTAGAAAAGATTAAATGTTTCTATAAAAAGAACAATAGTAAACAAAAAGACAAGAAATATTGTTAAAATCCTCGGATTGGAAAAAAAAAATTGGGAGGGACTAGTGTGAGGAGTAGGAACCATGTTTCACCCCCTTCGTGTCTCTACGCCTATGAGAGTCAATTTGAAATCTTTCAAACAAGTTTTTAACCCTTCCCGTACCGACCTACTTCTATCTATGCTGCCTTCAGTTCCGCTATATACGCGCCCGGGACTGTATTACAATTAACTATAGTAGCATATAGACCTTTTCGTTTCAAATCTATTTTAAACATAAAAGCCAGCGTCTAAAATTTTGTTAGGGAGAAGGGGGTAACAAATTGTTGACATAAAGGCCTATATAGGGGGGGGGGTCTCTGAAAGTTTTACAGTTGTTGACTAGGGAGAGGGGGAGAGGTAAAAATCGCCTAAAAATTGATGACGTAATTAATGGACGTCCCCTTAGTTAATTATTATGATTAAAGACATTTTAAAAAGCAAAATATTCTAGATGAGTCTATCTTTTATGAAACCTTTGTGAGCCTATTAACAATAGTGACACATTTGTATAAAACAGTTTGAGTGCAAATAAATATGTTAACTTCTACTATCTTTATTCATTATTCATATTGTTTGCAATTTGTGTTTCAACTCTCCTAAAATTTCTGGTACGAACTTAGGTTAAATGTGCCGCCCCCCCCCCTAGAAGTGCCGCCCCCGGACATATGCCGCCCTCTGCCCTCCCCCATGTGAGGGCACTGATAATGTGTAGGCCCTATTATTTAAAATTGCTTCGGTAAAGGCTCCGTAACGCATAAAACGGAAACGACCGTACCGGTACCGAGTGATGCATCGGCTGATCTTGTTGCATAGTCATAAGGCCTAAGCTTATAATAGCTTAGCTTTTCCGTGAGATGCTCCAGGGAAGTGTTATTATGCAAAGCTTACATATTTAATGCGTTTTCTCACGACTGTTCCCTTTATATTAAGCCCATAAGTTATGGGTCAAAGCCATAACGTTCTCGTTTTTTAAAAAAATCGGTCTAGCTCGATCTTCGAAACTGCCTCTGAATGTTTACTACATTTTTACGTAGACCTATATAAATAAAACGCGTAGCTGTTCGATTTTATTTAGACAATATCATTTAGACTTAGACTAATATCGACAAGAAAAATTTTTTTAAAACTTTTCAATGCACTTCTAAAGAAAACGATTATTTCAAAATATTATTTTTATTATTTTCAAAAAGTATTATGGCCTAGACCCGTCTATATATATTTTTAAAAAATCCAGCCTTTTAAAATAGGTAAATAGACCTACTCTTCTGAGATTACGAAATAGATCTATTATTATACTGTAAATGTATGTTAACGCTTAAAAATGGTGTGTTTTTTTTTCATGTGCACTTTAATAAATTTTATAATGTATTTTGAATATGTTTTAAAGCAGCATATGCAGTGTCAGGCAGTGATACGCGTATATTCTTTTAAACATCTAAATAATGTAAAGTTGGTTGTTGTTGTTTTTTTGTTCAAAGTGGGTCATCGCTGGAAAATTACGTTGCTAAATTTAGATATATGTCATCATAGCTAAAAACTGCAAGGCTTGTTTTTTAATTTACTCTTCGTCCGTGTTTACACAGAATAGGTATACTATTCTGTGCGTGTTTATGTGTTACTGCCATGGATCGCGACGAACACGAATTTCGGAAGTGAATTAAATGTCAACAGCCACACATGCTTTTTAATTAAATCCACCTCCATAATGATAATGTATAATTTTAAGTGAACTATTTTGATCAACCGGCCGTGCTTAGTAAGGCTTAGTAATATACTTTATAATACTTTATATAGTAGTCAGTAGTCCAAAAGTCAATAGTGACAATAGTAATAGTAATAGTAATAGTAATATTAGTAATAGTATAGTATAGTTACTATAGTATAGTTTCTTTAAAAAAAAATGTGTTGCAGTTGAGTTGAGATAGTTTGTACATGATGTAGAATGTAGGCTACCCGTGTCCAGAGCCAAATTCTTGGACTTGGATAAAAAACAAAACAGGATATAATGATAATGACTTTACTACTTTATATTTAAAATTAGTTCCGTGAAACGTGAGTCATTATTTCTTATCCGGTTGATATTCGCCAGGAAACGCACTTTTCAGTTCAGAGTAAGTATTTTTGTTTTTAATATTTTTGTTTTTAATATTTCATTTAAAAATTTAGGCATTATAATTATTATAATTCTAATTTTAATTATTTAGTAGTTAATAATAGGTAAAATAGTAGGCCTAAATAATAAAATCATTATTATTATTAGGCCTAATTATTATTTTATTTTATATTTATATTTTATATATATATATATATATTGTCATTAGTTTCATAACATTATATTGTTCTCATCTCCTATGATACAGACATGTTGTGTTCTTTACAGAAGAATTTTTTCTTATTTGTTTGTACCAGAATCAAACAGTTACGGTAAATGGCTGTTCATGTTCAGATGGGTCAGAGAAGAAGTAGTCATAGTCATACTTTGGTGATCTTTCTACTTCTAGGCCTATATTTATTACTGGTAAGCTTGTAAGTTTTTTCCCTTTTTATTACATTATTTTTAATTTCCTCATCGGTAGCTATGTTGACATATCTACTGGCGTATATTAATAAAACCAGTAACTTAATAGCCTATCATTTTAAACATTAATAAAAATGCAAGACTAGACTCGGACCACAGATGAGCGTAGGACGCAATAATCTTCTTATAGCAGGAGCGTCTGTAATGTATAAGATAAGATGCATATGCTGTTGTAGTGCATGACCTGCTACCACTGATCTTAAGCAGTAGACTCTTGGATGGTGTATCACAGCACCATTCTTGATTCCTTACAGGTCATGTTGAGTGTGTTTTAAAAAAATAATAATTGTATAAAAGCCTTAAATATATGTTAGGGTTTCTATACACTAAAATAGAAACTTTTATGTTTGACGCACAATTTCTTCAGTTAAAAAAAAATGTATGACTCCTGCATTTTCTAATTTTTTTTCAATACTATGAAAACTGAATACATACAGTGTTTAAAAATCACTTAGGGGCTATCCATGTGGGTTCATATTAGCCACAATGAACATTTTGAAAATCTATAAAATGAGACTGTTTGTCCCCATACGGATCCCCATTGGTCAATTTGAAATCACGTGAGATTGTGTCAGTGACTTATTTATGCCTAGCCCTATATACTGTCTAATGATTTTTCACATCGGACATGTGTCTTTTATAGCTCAGTCGTAAACGTAGCGGACTGCTATACGGGCGATCCGGGTTCGATTCTCAAGTTAGACTATTATTTTGTTTTTTTTAGACATTTTTTTTTTCCAAACTTTTAAAAACAAAAGACATTGTAAATCTACAGGCAATTTAGATTTTGTTAAATAAAAATACTTGCCTATTTTTTTACCCGATTACAATATTTATTTACTTTCCTAAAAGTATTCAGTAAAAAAATAATAATTTAATTATAAGATTTATAGCTTTCTTTGAAGCGTAGTTTATAAATTTGTTATCTGCACCTTATACAGTCCTGTTTTTTTTTCACCCGGGCAATGCCGGGCAATGTAGCTTGTAGGCTATAAAGAGGAAACACCATCATTTTTTGTGCCGGGGTTTGTTTCTAGCAACAGAGAAGACATCTTTTTTAAAGGAAGTGATAGAATATATATAACAAAAATTAGGGGTGAAAATGAAATTCACCAATGACCACAAACAATTCTCAATAATTTTGGCTGCATGTTTATTATATTTAGAGTTAATCAGTCAAAAGTCTAGTTTAAAATAATTGAATACGCTGATATATAAATTAAAAACATAACATAATTTGTAATACTATTTGGCAGGTAAAGTTTTCATAGAGACTTTTGATGATGGTTATTATTTTGTTAGGTATTCCATGGTGCCTCATGATTGACCATATTGTCTCTCTGTTAATGCTATTAAAAGCTTTTTCAAAGTCCACAAATTTAGCATAGAGTGGAGATTGCCATTCAATAGATTGTTCTATGATGATGCAGAGTGTTGCTATCTGGTCAATGCATGATCTTCCTCTTCTGAACCCAGCCTGTTCTTCTCTTAGGAGATCATCACATTCTTCTTTCATTCTGTTGAGTATTGTTCTGCTGAAGACCTTGCTTGGTAGTGAGAGTAGGGTAATTCCTCGCCATTTATCACATTTTGACAGATCCCCATTCTTTGGAATTTTAATCAGTAGGCCTTTTTTCCATTCCGCAGGAGGGGTTTCGGTTGACCAAATTTTATTAAAGATATTGTGGAGTTGGTTAACGATTTCAGCTGCTCCTTCTTTTAGGACCTCAGATGGTATATTGCCTATACCTGCTGCTTTGCTTGTCTTCATTTGATTGATGGCCTTCCATATTTCTTCTTTGGATATTTCTTCCATATTTATGTCCAGTGTTTCTCCTGTGGTCAGATCGGGTGGATTTAGAGGGGTTGGTCTGTTTAGCACTTCCTGGAAATATTCTTTCCATCTTCTGAGCTGGTCATCTATGGAAGAGAGGAGTTTATCTTGGACTGGCACATTGTAGTTAGATTTCTTGCCACTCAAGAGTTTAGTAATTTTATATAACTGTTTTAGGTCTCCTTTTTCTGATGCTTCTTCTGCTTGTTCAGCTAGTTAATTATAAAATGTTCTTTTATCATGTCTCTCCCTTTGTTATCATTTCCTACTTTAGCATTCATATCTCCCATGAGGATCAGTATATCTCTTTTGGGTATTTTATCCACTATACTTTGAAGTCGTTCATAGAATGCAACTTTATCTTCTTCGGGTGCAAGGTTGGTGGGGGCATAGCACATGACGATGTGAACATTTTGGAATCTTGATAGAAATTTTGCTCTAATTCTAATAATTCTTTCTGAAACAGGCTCCCATTCCAGGAGACTCTTGAATGAATCTCTGTTCAATAGGAGTGCCACTCCATTTTCATGGGTGTCCTCTTCGTTTTCCATTCCAGAAAAGAGCAGAGTTTCAGCTGTTTGAAGCCTAGTTTCTCCAAAAGTGTTCCAACGTACTTCACTCAGTCCCAGAATTTGCAGTTTGTAGTTAGCCATCTCTTTGGCGACCTGGGTGCATTTGCCTGGTTCTTGCAGAGTTCGTATATTCCTTGTTCCCAAGCTGAAAGGTGACTTTTGCATTAGGAAATGTTTCTTTTTCGTCGGTTTGAGTAGGGTGGGATTCTGTTGAATTTCCCCACAAGACTTCATAAATCTCCTTTGAGGAGCTCTACTCTCGCCTCTGACGGTGTTTTGTAGATTTGCTTTGTTTTTGGTTTCTGTAACGTTTTCTTTTTTCCATGGCCAGGTTGTTAGCCCTGCGCACAACCATCTGGGATGATTTCCTTTTCAGCTCTCTGGATAGCTGCCTTATTTTTCTGGTAAAGTTCCCTAGCCTTTGGTGATCCCTCCACTTCCTGCAAGGCAGCAGGTTCTGATTTTGGTCTACTCAGGGTATTTGATTTCCCCGGTACCTACCATATCTGGTGGGCGTTCCCCTATCCGCCATTCAGGGAGGCGCTTGATGGGAGATCAGAAACTCCACACGAGTTTTATTTGTTTATTTAGATAATATTATTGGACTAAATTAGCCAAAGAAGATTTTGGGACTCTCTGCTCCAGATATTGTCATGAAAACTACAAAAGTAATAAGGCAAATATATAACTACCGGTAGATTGTTTCTTTGCAACAAAGAAAGATATAGTTAAACAAAAACATACAGTACAGTCAATCCTTAGAATTCCCTGTGTTGATGGACGTGAAAAGAAGTACTGGGTACTTTGGAGTGCAGTCATTTGAATATGTAGCACTTTCTATATGAAACAGCTTGCCTGAGATACTGAGATATTCTTAAACAAAATAATCTTTTAAAAAGCATGTTTATATTTATCCTTAACAAGTGGTTGTTAGCCTTACTTACACTACATCTGCCACTGCAACTTATCACAAGAACACACTGAGCATGCTAAATGTAATAGCATGGATAGAAGCACTATATAGCCTAAATAGCCGTTATTGTTAATTGATTAAAGGAAATTATTTAATCATTAATGTTTAGCCTTTCATTTCTCTCCTCTTAAAAAAAAATCATTAAAAATATTTGTATATAAACCTTTTTATATTTTTAAAACTAAAATAGTGAAGACTGATTGGTAGAAATAGAAAGAAATGACTTTGCACAAAGTAAGCATTGGGTAAGAAAAAAGAAAACAAATCGAAATAACATTTTCATATTTATATTGTCAGCAATTTCTGCTTAATTTTTGTGTCTGGATTTGAATGCATTTTCTTTGGTGGTATATTTTAATGCGATGTACTCCATTTACTAATGTTATTTCAGATTGCAGCTATTTTGTTAAACATTCTGGGAAACTAAAATTTTATGTAGTTGTTTTAAAATTTAATTAAACAATCTTTTATTTGCTACATGCTTTTTATTAAACGGTATTACAGGTACTTAAAACATGATATTTATGGTCCTGTTTCTATCAAATTAACTCTTACTATTAAAAAATATAGCTTTATGCCTGTATTTGTTATATTTATCTATAGCTTAGTTTAAAAAAAAAGTATGATTAAAAGCTGTAACACAAAATTATTACTGGTAGTTTTTTTAATTTAACTTTTTAAAGAACCATAACCATTTTTAAAGCAAGATCCTACTTGAGCTAATGAACCTGTACACTACATATACATTTGACAATGTTTTAGTTATTTAAAAAGATTAGCTAGTAAAAATACAGCAAAATAAAATATTATAATTTAATGTTAAAAAAATATTTTTGTAAGACAATTTACCAGTAATCATGCAATTAGCTAAAATATTTATTTCAACTAGTGACACATGGTTGTATTAATATTTTTTTCTTTAAATTGTAATTTCTTTTATCTGGTGCTATAACTAAGTACAGGTTAATCACAAGATTCACTATTATTACTATTATTGTTTTTAAGATTAAGAAGCTGATAATTTCTTTATACTAAAAAATTTTTTGGGTTTTTATTTGTTTTGTTTATTCATTTTTTGTACTTTTAAGGTTGAATGTGTTGGATGTTTTTAGAATTTTCTTTTAAATTAAATGTTTTATTTATTTTAATGGAATTGGTAGTTACTTATATTATGTCATGAATATCTATGCTGATTGCTCTATTTTTCTTGGTACATATTGTGTTATGGTGCTGCTTGGTGTAGTATTAATGATGTATCAAATCCTTTCCAGCATTGCTTATTACATTTCTTGCCAAATTAAACATAATCCATAACTGTTTTCTTTTAAAAAAAACTACAAGGTTAGCTAAAATACTTTATTAGGTTATACTTAGTATAACAAAACTTTATGTTATAAATTTCAATTAATTCCACTTAGGGGTCACATATATAACAACCAAAGACATTTAAATACAAATTCACAAATTCAAAGTGTTTGATTGAAAATTCAATGCAAATATTGTTATGACTTGTTAGGGTTCAACAACATTGTGAAACCGGCTGGTCCAGCGGTTAGTTCACGGGACTGTCAACCAAAAACCAACGGACAGGTCGCGGGTTCTAGCCCTGCCACCGACGGATCCCTGTTGCCCTGCAGGAGTTTTGGGCCTAGTGGACGTAATAATCTTCTATCTAGAAGGAACGTCTGTAAACTTAAAAGATAAGACAAGACATCTTTAGTGGAGAATATTGTCTATTTCAGTCTCCTGAAGGCCCTGTTTTAATTTGCTTAATATTTAAAGTAAATTCAATTCATTCAAGTACACCATTTAGTAGAACTTCCCCAAGATGACACATTTTAAACAATATAAAATAAGTTTTATGATTTCAATTCAAAGAAAAAAAAGTAGAAATAAAAAAAGAAGTCCAATTGACACTACAAAAGCACAGAAAGAACTAACTTAAAAAAGGTAAAAGGCCCATAACAAATTCTATTGGTCCCCTAAAATTGGTTAGATATCATGAAGCAGTCAATTCACATTGTTACAAGGGGTGACAGGATGACATCCAGACTTTGATGCAGTAAAGTTCAATGAGGGACATTACACATGGAGGATTTACTATAATAATTTATTTAAGAGCATTTCCCCCTTTTAAAAAAATCAGAATCAAGAAGACAGTTCCCCTTTACAATCTTGTGCAATCTCTTTAAAATAATGTAACAAAATACTTAGCATTGAATAATATTAAATAGTTTGTGTAGAAAAAAAATTCACAACAGCATGGTCTATTGACATCTAACTTTACCTATAAAACTTGTTCAAATCTCATATCTAACCTACTCTGTCATATCTTTCATTGTCATGTGACTCCTTTTTTAGTTTAGAGATTAAATCATCATTGCTAAAGTAATATAAAGATGTTATCCCGCTTGTCATTCTAAATGTTAAAAATATTCAGAATACTTTTTAAATACATCCCTTAGGGATAATATTAAATAAAAAATAAGCATAAAACTCACTTGATGATGAGGTATTTAAAAAAAAATGTGGGGGCTATAAAAAGAAGTTTGTACAACGTAAGAAGAGCAAAAAACTGCACATTTAAGATGACACTAAAACAATACTAAAAAAAATATTTTTTAATCACTTACTGGTAATTTGAAAACCCTTCAAGAGAAGCGGGTTAACAAAGTAAAAAAAATTCCGTAATTCATAAAGTATAATTATTCTACAACACTGAGTCTAAAGAAAATATTCAGGACACACTTGCACTGACAAATTAAAAGGAATTCTCTTTCGTTGGATTGGTATCTTCATCTTGGTATGGAAAGGGTTACTAAAAAAAAACTGCAAAACTTGGGGAAAGACTTTAGAAAAGCATTAAATACAATAATCTAATAAATAGAAGGGATGTCTGTAACTTATAAGATATGAAAAAAATATGTGTTTTTAAATTTAACTGGTGCCCTCTAAAAAACGGGAAGTACATACAGTTGTTAACAGTATTAGTTACATATAAAGATTTGTGTTTAAAATAAAAAAAGTAAAATAGAAAACTGTAAATTAAAGTCTTCTTCCATCTTTTCATTTACAGGGATGTTTCTGTCAAGGAACGAATGAATGCAAAAAATAGTAAGTTTTGATATAATTTTTTTCATCAACTTTTACAACTTCACTTTCTACTTGAATGTCCAAAACTATGCCATCTCAGATATGCATTAATGCCTCCTCAATTGACCGAAACCAACAGTCTACTCAGGCCAAATTTAAAAAAAAGATGATATCAACATAGGGTTTTGGGGCACTGACTACTAGAGAGCTAACTGCTTTGCTAGACAGAAAAATATATACAGTACTCTACCTTCTATGATCCCTTGACTTGCAATAAAAGTGTCTTTTAAATGATGGATGTTTCAATTTGGCACTTCTTTATCCTTGGTTCCATGTTGTCTGTAGTCCCATATCAAGACTAAGTTTTATCTAAATACCTAATGTTTCCAAATGTTCTAAGTACAGCACAATTGTCAAACAAATTTCCTATTGGAGAAATAAAGATGGTGTTGCCCTTTTCAATTTTTTTTTGGGTGGATGGGGAAGGGGGGTTCTACTTTTTTCCAGTTTAGTGACTATCAATATTTCACTTCCTTACATATCATCTGTCATAAACATCACTTTTTTTATAATACAAAATTCAATATTAGTACCAGTAGTAATGAGCTGCTGACATATTTTTTTAGTCTGGTGAAAAAAAATGCCTTGGGCTTAAATCCCTTGATTCACCAGCTGAGTTCTCAGATGAGGTGATCACTACTGTGAATAGTCCCAGTGCAACAGGTGTTCTAGCCTGATTCACAAAAAATGTTATGATCAATTGGGTGCAATTGTTTATTTTAAAAACCACAAAAGTGAATGTATATAAATTGCTGAGTCCCATTGTGTCACAAATGTGAAGCCGGCTAGTCCAGCTGTTAGTTCACCGGACTGTCAACCAAAAACCACCTGACACGTCGCGGGTTCTATCCTGGCCACCGACGGATCCCTGTCGCCCTGCAGGAGTTTTGGGCCTGTAAACTAGAGATGGGAATCGAACCGAACCCGAACCAAACACACCGAACTCGAACTGTGGTTTCCAGCGAACCGAACCGAACCCGAACTCTGCCGGTGACCGAACCGAACCGAACCCGAACTTTAAAGTGTCGGACTCCGAACGAACCTATATAAAAGTAATATAAACAAAAATATTTTAATTTTGTCACCAGCAAGCATTCGCCAGTAATGATAACATTTGTATTGATAGTAATTAAAAACAAAATAATTATTTTGTATAACTATCCCTCCCCCAAGATCATTTGACACATCGGCTTTCATGTACGTAGTAATGCGCGGCAAAAAAGAAAAGCAAAACATTGCTTAAGCAAACATAGACCGACCGTCAACGTAAGTGACCTAGATAAATGTATCACAAAAGCCTGATTGCTCTCCCCGCCTCTGCGACGTCATAGTGCTTTGATCTTCTCTGTGTCATCACCCCGCTTCCTAGCTGCCTTTCCCCCACCAAAAATGATTAGCGTGTTTATTATAATAACAATCAGTGATAACACGCCTCGACTATTTTTGAGTGAATGAGTTACGTTGCAACTAGTGGTGGGGGAATGAAGAGGTGTATATATTTAACCTCACATTTGACAACACACCATAAATTGACTAGACATCATGGTAAACACTCCAGCCACTTATTGTGAGTGAAAACAAAAAATCTAGATTATATGTCAGAGATGATAAACTGGAAGAGTATGAGACAAAGAACATTGCGAGGTTGGAGGAAGGACAAATTGTGTAATGTAGAGGGGAGGATAACATCAGGGAGTTGACAGGAATAAAACTGTGTGACACATTGAGAAAGGCTGATAGACGGGAGGAATGGAGGAGGCTAGTGTACATTCTGTACATCTCATCTGTGGCGCCCCAACGGTCCAACAGACTACGGGGTATGTACTATGTACTTGTATGTAGGATGTAGGTAGAGGGGGTAGGGGCAAGTGATAGCACATTAAATGGTATAAAGGGGAAGGGAGAAAACATTTTTAATGGGAAAATCGTGCACTGCGGGGGGGGGGGGGGGCAATAAATAAATAGCAGTTTTTTTTCTGCATTGGTGTACGGGTTCGCCCTGAATATTTCTTTTAAGTATGAAAATTGAAAAGTTAACAATTGATAATAAAATTACATTTTTATTTTTTAAAATTACTTTTTTTTAAATCCTTGTTTTTGGAAACTAAAAAAAAAAATAAAAAATAGGTCACAGAGACTATTTTGTTATTACTTGTCATTTCAGGTTACTTTTTAAGAGCTAAACTTGTCTTTTATGACATTTTAGAGCGTTATCACTGATAACAATGAACATTTTCAAATAAATAATATATTTTTTTTTGTAATGGCAAAATTTGTGTAATCCCCATCACGTCGCTTAGGCCTACACCAGAAATACGTCGCTTACACCAGAAATACGTCGCTTACACCAGAAATACGTCGCTTACACCAGAAATACGTCGCTTACACCAGAAATGCGTATAGCCTCCTTTCTGTATTTGATAAAACACAAGAAGACCTAGAAAGAACACTTATTGTCGTTGTCTGTTTGTTTTATTTTTGCATCAACCTACGCATAATTAATTGTGAGTTTTGGAAATGTGGCAGAAGACAAATAATATTTTAAATCAGTAGAAAATCTTGTTGTAGGCTACTATTTTAAGATTTTTTTTATTTTTTATTTTTAGTAAATAAAATTTTGTTTTGTTATATAAAAAACAGTTTTATTCAAACGCAAACATTGTAAGAGTTCAATATTTGTCGAATCGAACCGAACCCGAACTTAGGGTCCTACCGAACCGAACCCGAACTTAGGGTCCTACCGAACCGAACCCGAACTTCTAAATGTGGGTTCGATTCCCATCTCTACTGTAAACATATTTGCGCCAGTGGGCAGCAGTGTATTTACAGGGGCATGCTAAAATAGCATGGATAGACGCGCTATATAAATAACCAATTTTAATTTAATTCAATTCTATTTATCCATAGAAACCAAGCTCTTAACCTTTTTTTCTCATTGAAACAATGTATCCTATTGGTTGTTAAATATACAAAAATATATGCTTTTATTTATTTTCCAAGTTTGCATAACTTCTGATGCACTAGAAAAGTGCAATTCTAAAGACTTATTTTTAGGTTTATTTAATAAATAAGATTTTCTTGGAATAAAAGTATAAATGTAACTCTATGTACTTTTGTTTTACAGTACTGTGCTAGAGACAAATAGAAATATGTGTGTGGATTGTACGTTGTGTCCAACTGATTCCCCTTTGGTTCATAGTAAGTGTCAAGGAAAATATAGGGACCCCATTGTAAATCAAGGCTATGCATGGTGCACTGCACCACATTTTCCACGTCCTTGTAAGTATTTACTGAAAACTAATATAATAAATAGCATAATTTTCATGAATCAAAGAACAAATATTTCTTGTAAATATTTTTATTTTTTTTAAACTCAAAATGTATTAATTTTTTTAAGCTTATTCTCTAATGGTTCCTCCATCAGTTAACAAGACATGCTTAAAAATTAGTTAAAAACCATTAATTTATATGCTTTTTGATCTTTCTATAGATAAAACTTTTTTTTAAGAGACCATGATTCAAAGAAATATAAAAAAAAATACATTTACCAATACATTTTTTTATTTTTATGATTTCTATTATTTTTTACAGCATGCCCGAAATGGGAAATAGCCAATGGTAATTTAAAATGTGACAAGCGTGATAAGTTCAGCATAGGTTCAAAGTGCAAAGTTCAATGTAACGAGGGCTATTCTGCAACATTTGAAAAAGAAGTGGAATGCCTTGAAGAGCTTCATTGGAATGTTGGTGAAAGTTCAAGACCTAGCTGCCATAGGACTGGTGAAGACAGTTTTTTTATATTTTTAAATTAATATATTTAGAGTACTACAAAATTTAATATCTCTTTTAAAATAAAAATCATATTTTTTAAATTACATTAATATATGCTAGGCTTATAATTGTATGTTTATATTTATACAAGCAAATGGAAAGTTGCCTTAAAAGTGTATTTCAGCAATATTCAGCAACACACATGAAATAAAATTGCCATTGGTAATGGTAATGGTAATTTATATATAGCGCTTCTATCCATGCTATATTAGCATGCTCAGTGCGCTCTAGAAGACTATTAATCTGTGAGAGGTTTCACTGCTGCCGGTTAAGCGCATGAATTTACTCTAAATTTTTTTTTATTTGCTTTTTATAACAGACATTATCTTACTGATCATAATTAAACCAATTATCTGGCTTTTTTCACTATAATCTTAAATTTCTCAGTGTAAGATTATTAAAATGATACTTTTTACAATTAAATTTCTTTTAAAAAAATGTTGAAAGAAAAAAAAATCATTAATATCTCAGTCAACAAAATAAAGAAAAATCTGCCTCTCCTAGTGTGCATTTTTTTGTTTTAAGATTCTTTCTTGTTTCTTTAAGCTAAGAAACTTTGCTTAAAAATTTGTTTATGGTATTATTCTATTACTTCATACAATGGTTTCTCCTGAATTGTGAGAAAATAGCCTTTAAAAAAAAAGATATATAAAAATCTAACATAAGAAGAATAAGAATAAGAATGGGCATTTCTATAGCGCTTCTATCCATGCTATTAAATTAGCATGCTCAGTGCGCTCTTGGTGTGAATTGCAGTGGCAGATGTATTAGCCAAAGAGAAAGGTCTTTCAAGTTCTTTTTAAAAGTTTCTTTTGTCCCAGATTCTTTCAGTGTCTGAGATAAACTGTTCCATAAATAAGGCGCCACTGACTCAAATGAGCGCACTCCCAGGTACTTCTTTCTCTGTCCATCCAAACTAGGAGTTTTGAGGAGTGACTGTGTTGAAGATGGCAGTTCCCTAGATGGCTCATGCCTTGAGATAAGCTCTCGAAGATAAGAAGGAGCAATGCCCTTTATGCATCCGTATGTAATGAACATAATTTTGTGCTCTATTCGCTTCATCACCGGGAGCCAGTGGAGATCTCTTAGTGTTGGGGAGATATGATCTTGCCTACTCACTCCCGAAAACATGCGCGCTGCGGTGTTCTGCACTCTCTGTAATCTCTGCAGCTGGTTCTGGGGCAAACCCCACATGCAACTATTGCAGTAATCCAACCTTGACTGGATAAGAGAGACTGCTATGGTATTGGCCGTACTTCTATTGAGCTGAGGTCGCAGCTGACCCTGGGCAGGTAGATGAGACGAACAAGCCTTAACCACAGCACTGATATGTGGAACCATTGATAATTTATTATCAATAAAAAGGCCAAGGTCTCTAACAGTGTTGGACAACGTTATCTCGGAAGCCCCAACCTTAATCGTAGTAATAGAGATTTTCCGAAGACTGACATCAGAACCACAGATAATTGCCTCTATCTTGTCATCATTTAATTTAAGTTGGTTTGCAGCCATCCATGCCTTAACTGTTTGACAGCACTCCTCTACATCACCAACAGCAGCAGTGCAGGCAGACGAATCAGGGCAAAAACTCCTGTAAAGCACTGTGTCATCTGCAAAAAAATTACGAGATACACAATGGCTCTTGATAATTTTGCCCTAAAACTGAACCCTGCGTTACCCCACAGATAAGGGGAGTTTCTTGTGAAGAGGCCAGATTGACTATAACTCGCTGAGTCCTGTTGGTCAGGTAGGAACTGAACCAGCGAAGAGCAGTCTCAGTGATGCCAACCTCATACTGAAGTCTTGACAGGAGTATTCCATGGTCAATGACATCAAAAGCAACGCTAAGATCTAGTAGGACTATGAGTGTCAGATCACCACAGTCCGCACTACAAAGAACATCATTCATGAAACGAACTAGTGCTGTCTCACAGCTGTGTCCAAGTAGATACGCTGACTGAAACTTATCCAGTAGGTTATTATTGTTTAGATGCAGGACAAGCTGATTTGACACAACTTTCTCCAGAAGTTTTGATATGAAGGTTGGACACTGGGCGAAAATTCTTACAATCCCTTTGGTCCAGGCCATTTTTCTTTAAAAGAGGCTTGATCACCGCAGCCTTGAAGAGGCATGGGACCGTGGCAGATAGGAGGCTACTGTTTACAATATTTAACAGTACAGGAAGTAATACGTCCAGACAATCCAACATAATCTTTGTTGGGATTGGATCATCAATGCAATATGTAGGCTTTGAGGCAGTGATGAAGCGTCTTAACTGTATCTCGTCAACTGGCGACAGTTCTGCCATAGGGTTACCCATAAAAAGATTCTCATCTGCAGGCAGATCATTGCGGATTTTCAAGCAGTCTAAGGGTTGCAATACTGTATATTTTACAAGTATGTTGATAGTAGGAAGATTCCCCTTAAAATATGTTTTTGCACAAATCCTAATCCATTTTCATAATAAATTCCTTCTACAGATTCTTTTATAAACCAAAATTTACTAATCCTTTATATATTTTTAATTGTCAATACCAATTTACAAAAAAACAATAACTAACAATATATATAGTTGAAAAACAACAGCTTAGGTTATGAATAAATGTTTTTTTTTTTATCAGGTTCACCAGGCCAGCCCAAAATTATCTCTTCCGCCATCCGTTCACAAGTCCGTCCAGATTCTGATGTGAAGTTAACTTGCAACAATACCACAGTACCTGTTGGCAATGCCAGGTATCTTTGGTACTTCAATAACCAGGAGCTTCAAAACGAGGCACACTCTAACACTTACAACATCATGACTGTTAAAAAAACTGATGAAGGCATATACCGTTGTGTAATACTAGATAAAATTGGCAAATCGCCAATTAGCTCTGATTATCGTCTAGAGGTGGAAAATAACCCTATTGAAGATGAAGGTAAATATTATTTTGTGGCATTTGAAAATCTTTATATAAATCATTTCTCATGGTTTTGAATCTTAAAGAATGGTTTGATTACTGTTTATTCCGTAGTTACAAAATATGAAATGATAGTTAAACTTTATTAATGCAATTATGTGATAAATTGGGAATTTAGTTTTATGGATTATAAAATTATATTTTTTATGCAACTCATTAAGAAATATTTTTTTTATTTAGTGCTATAAATATATTTATGTGTATGAAGAGCTGCAATTTTGATTGAATAATTCTATTCTAAACCAGTGTGTTAGTTAATCCGATTTACAGAATTTCTTTCCATTAATTTGCAAAGTTGTACCTCGATGTACAAAATCAACATACACTTTTTCAGTTAGCCCTCACCTGCAACATAACTTTTGGGGCATTGCTGTTACACAATAGTCTAAAATAAAAGAACTTAAAATAAAATGCTTGACAAAAATGAATGAAAAATGAACTCAGTCACCATCATCAAAAAAGAAAAGCTATTTATAGTAATTAGTGCCAGTTTGTTTTTATCAAGTGTTAAAGATGGATTGTAAAAAAATATATTTTTTCCAAAATGTCTATTAATAATCATACACACAGCAATATTAGGTTTTTTAGCCTTTATCAGAACATTAAAAAACAACAACATATCATTAGCTTGAAAATTACAAGGCCGAAATTGTTATTCTATTTCCTCAATCAGTTTTAAGATTATACTGTAATCCAAGAGATACTTTACAATTATAATGTTTAATTGTTTTTTGGATGGAAAGTATGCCTGTAAAAATAACTGTCTCAAAAGGTCATGGTCAATCTGTAAAACTCAATTTTGTTTTTTATTTTATAATCATGAAAAATTTTTAAAAAAAATTCATATATGTTGTTGATTCTTTAAATTAAGAAGATGCAAAAGCTCAAAAAAAATAAAATTAATTGGGGTGATATCCTAAGAATGGGACGCATGGTGGTCTAGTAGCAGTGCACCGGCCTGTCACACCAAAAGTCCCAGGTTCTATTCCCAGTGAAGGCTAGGATTCCAGGGTCTAGGGGATGTCCCTGAATCTGCCCAGCTCTGATGGTTTCCGGATACTGGTTGGGGCAAAGTGAAGGCGGCTGGGCATCGATCTAACCACATGATCCACTAGTATTAAGTAGCCAGGAAAACTTGTGAATGCTGCATCACAGACAGTCTGGGTCAATTTGGGCCAACCGAAATACTTAATATCCTAACAATATTTGTTAAAATTAGGTAAAATACTATATTTCTAAGTTTGTTGTTTTATCTTTGCACAGAATCTCCTGTCATGCTTTTCACCATTTGGTTGACTAATCAAACTTTGTTAAAATAATTCAGTAATTTTATCAACAATGAACTAGATATTACATAATATTTTTTTAACAATTCCATTTTATTTCCATAGCAAAAAAAGCTGTTTGGTTTATAGTTATAGGTAAGTTCGGGGTTAACTTCTATGGTGTCAATGAAAAAAAAATGTTACAAAATACATAAAAATCTATTGAAATTGTTTTATGTTCCACTGTATTGAGCAAAATGTAATAATTGATTGGTTAAGCTTTATATAAAGTATATTTTAAAGGAATAAATAGCCTTTGATAGATTAATATTTTTAAAGCTACTGTGATTAATAAGGAAACTGAACTATTGAATAAAAAGTTTATTGTTTCACTAATTGATCGTATTATTTAATTAAATGGCATCAAGTAAAATATAAAAATATCTGGTTAATTTTTTTTTTCAGTTTTAATAGTTGGCATAGCATTTTTGACATTGTTTATGGTATCAATGTACTGGCTCTGTAAGAATTCATTTCTACCCAAAATATCTTGTTGCACAAGTAATTGTAGTGATAAGAGGGCATTGTCTGGTAAGTACACTATATTTTTTTATAATTAACCCTTTTAACTGTTATATAGTTATATCTCATTGATATAGGGAAGTGCAAAAGATCTTACCAAAACCCTAGCCAATTAGCACCAATGGCTGATATGCCTTCATAAGTCTACCTTTTTTTACTGCTAAATGTAATTTTAAAAAAAAAGTTCATTCACTTATTTCATCTTGAAAAGGCAGGAAATTGAACATTTATGTTATTTAAACAAATTTACTATGCATTGTGCTTTGTTAAACCATTCTCAAATGCATGGACTGAAGATTGGTAGGGTGTTTAAATACTGTGTAGGCTAGTTCCAATTAGTAAGTTTACCTTTAAAAGCCTTATTTAATTTACTATTGTCTAGAATCTAGAAGAATCAGAGTTTTTAAATAATTAAATCAAATATATTTAAAATTGATATTGAAAAGTGCAAGTTAATACTTTTTTTAAATGTACTCTATGGTAAAAAAAAAAGTTTAAGTTTTGGCAAAAATAAGCAACTACTACAGTTTTTTAACAATATTCAGTTGGTGAAAGATGTTTTAAAAATATGAGATGTAATTTTTTTTGTAATGACAAATAGAGAGCGACTCAAGTGCTTCAAGCAAGGGTGAATGTGGTAATGATGAGGAAACAGAGTCACTGGCAGACTTTGCAATTCCAGAGGAGATACAACCAGAGGAGATACAATGTATAACCAGCTTGACTTATTCAGAAAGTCATTCTGTTAGTATGCCTCCAAGTAAGTATTGTAATGATGACTGTCATAAAAGTGTTTTTTTGTTTCAACTTAATCTGTATGATGATTACCTTTGACCAGATAATTATAGAGATTTTAAACTACTTTTAACAATAACTCTTTTGTTATGAAAGATAACCATTTTTTTATTTGAAATCATTTGGCTCATAGAAACGGATGAACGATTGCTTGGATCCTAGATATGAGGGGATTCTTTAGCAGTTCAGTTATTGTGCCAAATGAACTTTACCTGCCTAAAATGTCCAGGCATTGTGGCATCTAAATGAACTGCAAACTTTCTCCCATTCTCTGAGCCAAGCCTATGGAAAGAATAATCTTGTTTTAACTCTGGTTTCACCGTATGTCTTTTCATTAACTCTTAATCACACAGAAAGTCTTTTAGACTCATGACTCAGATCATTTTAAAACTCTTGAAGGTCTATCGCTGTCTTAAAAAAGAGCGAGCAGTCTTGTTGAAGTCTTTGAGACTTTTCACAGCCTTAATAATACTTTGCACCCTTTAACTTTAACACTTTCTGTCTGTAAGAACGCCACTGGCGTTGATCGGTAGTGCTATTCTGCCGTAAGAACGCCATTGGCGTTGATTTGGGTTACATTGTTTGTTTTGCTATTAATTCTGAACCAGCTTTCTAAAATTAATTTTAACTTCATCTGACTATTTATAGATATCAGAACTCTTTTTAACATAAGTTTAAAGGGGATTTGTCGACCTTTTATGCTTTTTTTTCATTGTTTATAGTGGTGATTATTGATTTGTTACGACAGTCACAAGTACACATAATGGGAGGGCCTAGTAGAGATCAACTAAAATACTGTCTGCTAGGCTATTTTGAAGACAATATTAAATAAAAAGGATACAAACTTATTTGATTTTATTATAGACACAAATTTAATACAATTTAGGTTCAAATAAATAATTTTATCGGTCTAAGACTACATAGAGTCGGGAGCATCAACCGGTGAAAAAAAAGCGTCATCAACTAGGGCCTAATCTTTTCCGATTTTTTCATCATTATTTTATTCTGTCCAAGGACTGTTTAATCTTTTTTATTTAAAATTAATATTTACTCTCTTTAATTTGATATATAAAAAGTACCTATTTATTTTTTTATAAAAAAAATATTTAGTTTCTGAAAACATAACCACTCCTAATAAGAACTGTTAAAATATCATATTTATCTATGTTTTTTCAAACAGTAACAGACATTAATTAAAAGGATTACCTGTCAATTTGTGTATTTATGTCAATAGCCTTATAGTATATAATTGATATAAACGTGGATTTATTTCAGTACTTCTTATAGTTTGTATCTAGCAATTTATTTTTCCTTCTCTATTTACTAGACGATGTCATTTTTTTAATTTTTTTATTAATATTTTGTCTTTTTTTAATTATTTATGCAAAAAACATATTTATTTAGATTCAGTATTTATTCACCTTTATTTTGATATATAACACTTGGTACATCTAATAAAAAAAAGATATTAAAATTTTCTTTAAAGACATATGCAATCTGTCTAAAAAAAACCAACTCCGGCAGAACCTGAAAAAAAACTACGGACAGAAATGGTTAAAATACATTCAAGCCTTTTAGACAGACTTTATTTTGAAGTAAAGAGTAAATTTAATTAAAAAGAATTTACTTGTAATGTTTCTTTTCAAGGCTCTTCATTCCACATTACAGAGGAGAATCAGACTCAAACTTCACACACTCTATCTTATTCACAAAATGTTTCACCTCAAACTTTACATCTAAGTAAGTATTACTTATTATGATATTCAAAGAGATACCAATAAATACAGATCAAATCCTATTGCAAACCATATTACAAGCTTTATTAATATTGTATTAACATTGTATGTATTTATAACAAGTTAAAAAAATAAAATCTTTTTTAAATCTTTCTTTAGTTTATTATGTTTGAATTTGTACATTTCCTAGAACAATGAGTTAATTGATGTGGACCATTCCGTTAAAACATAATATTTTTTAAACCTGGAACTTTTAAAACAATTGGAGTCCATTGACCTGTAAAGCAATGTGTCAAATTGGGTAGGGGCAGGGAAGAGGGTTTCACAGTCAATTTTACTAACAACAAAACACAATATCTATTAAGTGTACCTATGAATTGTGTATATGAAACATATACAACTTTTCTAGTATACAAACCTAAGGTATCTTTAGAGTACAGTAGTGTCACTGCCACTATTCGTAGCGATCTTGTCGTGACCAATGTGACATAATTAGAGACGTACTATTAACGTGCCGACTATCATTCTCTCCTTAACACAATGAATAACTCCAACAAGTCTCTTTTCCGCAAGCAATTTAATAATATTAACAATACATACAGTGTTCGTATTTCAGGATATACCTTCAGTACATTTCCTTTCTCCTTCTCTCAACATCAACCGCTATTTCAACACTATACTTCAGATCTCTACAACGATCTTACACACTACACAAAAACAATCCCCTTCTTGACCGCTCGATCACATTTTCTCTCTGGTCACCGTGCTGACATCCCCTGTGTTTTGTTGTTGCCAACTTCCCTTATTTATTGGTTAGTGACAAGTAGTAAAGTATCCCATCTGACCAAACGGATCCATAAGGCCGGTGTAGTAGGGTCACCAGTTTCTGTTGCAATGGCATACTAGGAGATTGTGTGGCCAGCACAGTGCCCAGCCGCCTTTACTTTACCCCAACTAAAGTCAGGTAACCATGAGAGTAGGGTATACTCAGGGACATCCTCCAGACTTGAGAACAAATCCTTGCATTCACCAGGATTTTAATCCGGGGCCTTTTGTACGCCAGTCAAATGTGCTGCCGCTCGGCCACTATGCCCCATATCTTTAGAGTACATGTGTAGGTAAAGCATCTGTAGATTTAGAGTAAACAAAGAGATGTGGTAGAGTGGTATTGATAGTAGTCATAGGAAAGGTCAAGCAGGTTGACTTAACTTTTTTTAGCACACCACTTTTATATACTTTTTAAAACCTAATGACAGTATTCATTACTTATAGTCCACTGCTTTTTGCTTTCAAGCTTTGATTCTTACATAACAAACATCACACATACACAAACAAAAGTTTATTTGAAACAGCCTTTTGTTTTGCATTTTTATAAGTGGCTGATTTTTTTTATCCATGATAACAATAATTGGTGCCAACGTTATTTTGTAGAGCATTTACACTTTTAAGTTTTTGATTCCCAGAAATACTTCTTAATATATTTCATTTCAAAGTTTATGTTTGTATTAATATTTCCTTAGTCGAGGTTGCCAATAATGACCAAAAAGCGCTAAGAAATCTGCTTGAAAACAAGAAGGTCATGGATCAAATTAAAGTATATTTAGATCAGTATCCTGATGAGAACAGAAACCACCCTACATTTAAAGATTTGGGA
Source organism: Anisus vortex (assembly GCA_949126835.1). Taxonomy (NCBI): domain Eukaryota; kingdom Metazoa; phylum Mollusca; class Gastropoda; family Planorbidae; genus Anisus; species Anisus vortex. The sequence goes on along the minus strand of OX421502.1, from coordinate 10,758,601 downwards.
AGATTTTTAGATTTCAATCAGGATTGGATTGCTCATATTGAGTAGGTTTATTTTTATTCAAATAGTCAGCTAATTTGCATATACAGTTAGGAAATTTTATTATTAGTTAGAAATATGTTTCAATACAGTCAAAAAATTATTAAGGTCAAGCATTTTTTAAAATTTGCTTCACCAATGATTTTTGTTCATAGAGCTATTAAAGCTAAAGCTCACCAGCTCATAGGAAATATTGCTTGTTAATTAATGTACATTGATTTATAACAGCAATAAATAATATATGATTCATGTGCTTCTTTCATCTTAGATATAAATGTGGAAAAGATGACAGCACCCCTACAGAGCAATTATTGCTGACAATGACACACTATGGGCTTGGCTTTAATTTATTCAAGCAGTTTCTGGAAAGTCATGGTTGTTCCCAACTGATCAGAATTATTCAGACTGAAATGCAGTGGGAAATTCAATAGCAACAAATATACCTGTGCTCTCAGAGACAATCGAATAATCTTTGATATAATAATAGATTTGATAAAAATGAGGATACTAAAAAATGATTTGAGTCAACTCAAAGGTAGTGAAATTAACTTGTGCAAAAAGAAAATTTTTTTTAAAGCAAAACGTTAACACATCACATCACAGTACTTTAAATATCTGGGTCACGAGTATCTCATGTACTAAATGCACCCCAAGATTAGTAAGAATGTCTAGGCCTACTTTTTTAAGGCCACAGAAAAATATATAGCTCCTATCTGTCTCGCAAGACAATGGATGCGCCTTAAGGATTTTAATGAGGGACAGCGATTGCTGTGGCTGAACAGCCCAATCCTCGACTGACAGTTCCTTGAGCATCCCTCGCATTTGAACAGTGAGGGCGGCTGTGTAGAGGATGCTTTTGCCTTCCATTTCTGTCAATGTCAGTTCTGGCCCTTTTTTAGTTTCCATGCCACAGAAAAATACATTCAAATTATTCAAAGACATGTGTCCATGACTAAGAAGAACAAAATCGACTCCCTCTCACCTGTTGCAAGTGTTAAGTACCAGTTGTTCAAGGAAAAGCTGTCTGGCTAGTGAGTGATATTAATGGCTCCAATAAGACAAAAGAATTAAATGAATGGTTTATGTTCTGAAAAATTACCCTCGATCTTAGTGTGATATGCATTTTACTGGACTATATATTTATCATTGTATTTTTGTTCATTCCCTTTGCATACATAATATGTTACAAAATGCATTCCAAATTTACACATACCAAAACATGTTGCTGGCCAGAACATATTTTATTAGGTCAACTTTACATTTTTTAAATCATAAGAGCAAAACTAAAATGTTAAAAAAAAATTCAAAATGAACATTTTTGCCTGTTTCAAATAAAAGTGCAGCTGAATGTCAATGTCAGGTTTAATAAATTTGTATGTTAAGTGTTTAACTTATTTTTTTAGTCATATATGAACTAAAGATTAGTTATTAAATGTTCCATTTATTAATCAGTTCTCTTAATTCATTAAAACATGGCCAGGTTTTTATTTAATCAGTTTCTAAACCATTTTTAATAGTATTTAGTTTTGTTTGCCAGTTCCCTATGCAATTTTGTTTTTAGTTTTAGTTTAAAAAAATATGCTGATGTGAAATGGATGAATCTCCTATTTCAGCAGCTGAATTTTAAAATACAATGCTACATTTGATGTATGGTTTAAAGGACCAATAATTTGATTGCTAAAATGTAATTTATTGTTATAAAACTATGAAAATATAGTATTACATTTGTTATTAACAGGCATTTACTTTTAAACTAGGGTGTCTCATACTCAGAACCTGGTAAATAATATGATTTTGTCAGAAGAGAGTCCAGTGTATTTCTTTTCCATGTTCTGATGGGTGCATGACATTAATCATTACTTTGGGAAAGTTTTAATGACCATACCCTTGTGAGACTATGTGCCAGTGAGACTGCTAAATTTTTCATCAGTAACTCTCTAGATTTAAATGTCTGTGGAGTGGACTTAGTTTATTTAAATAATTCTTAACCATTACTTCAAAAATGTCTGGAACATTTTTTTTATACAAATATTTTAATAATTGTTTAGTCTGAAAAGTCAAAGATGAGCATCTTTGTCATGTACATGACATAGCCTAAACTATGAAAAATGAGAATCTGTTAAATAATATCTGATCACTGTTAAGTCAATGTTATATTTTACTTCTTGGTATATTGCTTTTTTTTTTTTACAAATGATTCAATTAGGCTTCTTTCATTGTAAACAAATTAATTGGTGTAAACAATTAATAAATCTGTATGATTTATATCTTGCTAATTAGTTTTTCATAAAAAAATTAGTTTAAACTTGTTGGCATTGAGACAAGTTTTAAAAGCTTCTAACTCTTTGGGAGCTGCTATTGTGTAATTGCTTTTTTTTCCCTCTTTAGTAAAATCATCTCCATGTTTCAGTCTTTCTAAATATGTGAGTGAATGATTTATCCAGAGGCTGAAATAAAAATCATCTGCTCATTTATTATTTTTATTTGCACCTACGCACACACACAAAATGTAAATGTGAATGAAACAAATGCATAGATTTTTTTTCTTATTTCTGTCAATATTTAGAAGATCATTTTGGGGGGTTTTTATTCATTGTTAAATCTTTAAAATAATCTAGTTTTATATTTTTTGTAAATTTTTTGTAAATTTTCAATTTTAAAAGGACCACCATTGGATAACACATTTGTGATACTTTTGATTTTATATTATAATTTTTAGTGATGTCTGAAAAATGGTCAGTAAGCAGTCAGTATTGAATCAAATCTGTCTGTTACATAACCACATATTTTTCCTATTGATATTTTGTCAAATTATTACAAGATCATAATTCCTATGGGATCAGTCCACTAGGGTTTTTTTTTTGTTCTTGCCAGTTAACTGATAATATTAGAAATAAATTAATATATGGCTTTTTATACATAGCACTTTATTTTAACAATATTATAGGTTTTTTTAAACTTAAATTTTATGAAGTTTTTATAAAAGTGGTCAGGTTACTGCAAATCTCGGTTTGCTGCAATAAAGGTAATGGATTCAAATCCTAGCTAATGCTAAGTTTTTTTCCTGAGTTTATACAGCTCTGATGAGTGCCTGATAATAGTCAGGGAAAGTAAAGCCTGGGCATTGTGCTTGCCAAACAATCCCCTTGTATGCTGTGGCCAAGGAAACTGGTGAGCTCTGCTTCACTTTCCCTATGGACCTAATGGGCCTGATAGGGATACTTTACAGATTACTTTATATGAATAATAAATCTTTCTAAACATTTTTTTTCTAATTTTTTTTTTTTACTTTGTATCCATTTTTTTTTAAAAGTCTTTTTTTTAGTTAATGATAAAATAATTTTGGCTGTAAAAAAGCAACTGACAGCTCCAGCGATTAAGTAAATATTTGTAGATGACATCTGCTATACTTGTGTCACTTATGTTGACAATGACTCACAACTGTAAAGCATCAGTATTTCAATCAAGATTAGATTCTTAGATTTGTATTACTGTTTTGGACAGAATTGGGGCTTTAATAAAAATTATAATACAAATGAATGGTGGAAAGTATAGAATTAATTTGAAAAAAACATTTTAAATGAACAGGGCAAATGGCGACCAATCAAAATGAGGTAAATAACTAGGTAAGAATAAGTTAAAATGTTGTTAATTTATAATTTTCATGATGAAACAAAATTATCTATGTTTTTAAAATGTGTTCAATTTCTTGTTTTTTACCTAATGTTCTTTGATTTATTATTAACTATAAAATATTTCTAAATCTGCTCTTTTCTTAAGAGCGACAGCTTACGTTCTTGTACGTATTGTATACGCCATGTTAATTACTTTAACACTTGTTAATATTGTATATAACCTGTGACAATAAACATGCATTATATAAATATGGCTTTTTTATTCTGTATTTATATAAAACTACTTTGCTATGCAGGTAGGGAGAAAAATTAGGCACTGTTTACCAACACATTTTTTGGTCTGTTCATAACCTTTAATACAAATCTAGAAAAAAAAAAGAAGCCAGCCAAAATATTTTTTTAAATGTGAATAGAAGTCAGTTTTAATATTATGCTTTATATTATGCTTAACTTCTTGAAAATAAAAGCCTTTGTATATTAACATATTTTATGAATTTTAACATATTTTATTTATTTTATTATTTTAACAATATTTAGTTGCTGCTTAGAAAAAATTCTCATAACATAATACATACACAGATATGGGTAGTAAATATATAGGCCAGAATATCACCTAGATATCTTGGTATATGGGACAAAGCTGCAGTATATATGTGGTTTGTGATCTGGGTGCTTGAAAGCACTTGCAGAGGTGTAAACAATTGTATGCTGGGTCTACCCGAGAGCTGATGCGTGGCAGAAAGGTACTACTGGTACTTTGAGGATCTATGGATCATTGTTCTTGCCTCAGTCAGGCACATGGTCTGACCGTAAATTTGCTACTACATACACGAGGCATGCACTACGTAAATGATCCAATTTTAAGTACAGTGTTCCGCCAAGGAGAATCCAGTGAGTTCACTAGGGAAAAGGGGAAGACGAGATGGCAGGAAATGCCAAACTACAAAGACCACTAATAGAGATCAATACTAATAGCCTATTGTCTATTCTTCCATCACATTACAACAAATATGTGACACAGCCCTATAGCTATGCATTCCTTACACAGGATCCAAAGAGCTCTAAGTAGAGGGATTATAAGGCTTCATTTCCCAAATTTTTATTCCTGACACAATAATTTTTATACTTCTACCTCATGACAAAACCAATAAAGCCTATAGTTCTACTAGCATATGTAACATAAAAACACAATTTTCATATGTCATAATAATATACCGTAATTATACCAATACTAGAGGGCTATTGCTAAAATAGGGTTTAATCTGAAACTGTCGAATGCTAGTGCTTCAGGATAATCTGAACTTTTTTTTTTGAACTCTTTTTGTGACTCACTAATTTTGCTTTCCTGTCAAAGTATAGTGTTGTGACCCTGCTCTAGGACTTTCCTGAAATCTCCTGAGGACTCCAGAACAGATGTTGAATAGGCATTGTATCAGGGGCACCCCCTATATTATAGAGTTAACTACTGCATTGTATACAGATGTTCCAGCAAACCCCAGCCTTATTTAAGATTGTGATCTAGTCCTCCTAGAAAGATGTATGGCATGTAATCGTTTTTCAAACTTTGTTGATGATTTGAAATTATACATACTTCATGAAATAGGCCTACTTATTGCACACAATAAAGAACAGAGACAGCCCGCATGGCATATGCTTCTTCAAAATTGCTAATAAAGAAACAATGACACTATCAGGTCTGGTTTAACCATGAGGCAGAGTAAGTACATGCTTAGGACATTATAAAAAAGAATTAGGGGGGGGGGCATCACAGACATTTTCCATAGCATTAATTTACCAGGGTCCATATAGTGCAGATAATGTAGCGCTGAACCACAGTTTAGAAAAAAAAAGTGCGAAGCCAGCATTTTTTCCAGGGGTGGTTGGGGGGTGGACTAAACTTTTGCCAGACAAACAATTATCAAATTTAAATTAATGGAAATTTAATAGGGCCTACAGATTTATTTTTTTTGGTTAAAAACGTAAATATTTTTTAAAAAAGTTTCAGAGTCTGTTTGTGGGGAGGCAGGTGAGGGTGGGTGGGGTAAGGCTTAGCCCCCATTAACCTCCCTCGTGGCTTCACTACCCCTGTACAAAACATATAGGCCTACATATAGTATCATATAGGGTATAGGATATAGAATAGGAATATAGGCCTAGGCCGGCCTTAGGCCTAATATTGAAGCTGATCTAACCAGGATTTGCAAAAAATAAATAAATGGCCCGACATTGTTTTAAAAAAAATAATAATGATGACTTTTTAAAGTGACATTAAATATCTATCAACTGTCAACTGCACCAGGGGAATTCGCTCTGCGTGGAAAGGTAGGCACACCTGCCGTAGGTTGCCGAACCCTGGACTGCATGACATAATATATAATATATAGTTCAGTGTTGAGGGTCAGTGGTCAGATCGGACTTCTATATTTAGCAATCACGTGATAACTCTCCAAACTTCTTTGGTCGAAATTCATTGAGAAAGAACCTAACGATGTTACAATTTAACTTAATTAAATTTTCTAGTATAGTTGTTTTATTTATTAAAATTAATTTATCAGTTTCTAGAACATACGGTTCACTACTTCCAATCGTTTTAAATACATGGCCATTTACGAATGCAACAAAAGCAGGTAAGCTTACCGTACCGGCGCTACTGAGACTGACTCTGACTCTGACTGAGACTGAGAGTACTGACACACTGACTCTCACTGAGCAACAGTGAGTTACTGAGTAGGTGAGTAGGCCTACTCAACAGCAACTGTAGTAGGCCGTAGCCCTAGCGAGTAGCGTAGAGCCAGGGCGAAGGCACACAATGATGACAATGTCACAACGTATATGCGGCTATACTATATTACTATATGCCTAATAATCGGCTAATGAATGATAATATGATAGTATTATGATAGTGATTACATTAAATCATTAAATATTATTTAACTAGGCTTACAGTACCTATACTATACTATAGAGTTAGTATAGAGTAGGCCTATAGTTATAGCCTATAGAGATTAGACTATAGTCTATAGTCACATAGTGTCTATAATAATATTTATAATAGGAGTATTATAATTATAGGCTCAATAATTGCATTGCATTGATGATTGATTATGAGTTGTCTGGATCTCTGATAACTGATACTAATCTATTAAATTAGTATTAATTAGTAATAGACTTATTAAGAATAGTTAATACCAGGGCTATGGAGTCGGTAGATAAATGTTCCGACTCCGACTGCTCAGTTTTCAGTACTTCCCACTCCTCTGTACAACAGTATGAAAATTATAAGAATTGCCGCTCCTAATTGTGCGTTGCATGCCATAGTTATAATAGTGAAGCACATGATAAGCATGCTTCTTCACGGTCACTTAAAGTGTTTGTATTGCGGTTACGTGAGGTACTGCATGCATTATGGTCTTTATTCTTACAGTAGAGAAGTCATTAATTATAACTTTTTGTGAATTGGGACATTAAAACTTGCTTTTTTAAAAATTCCAATCTAAATTTAGTAGGAGTCGGAGTCTGTGCTTTGTTTGCCGACTGCTCCGATTCCAGGTACCCCAAATTTCCTCCTACTCCTTGACTCCTACTCCACAGCCCTGGTTAATACTATATTAATAGTACTAATACTAAAATACTGTCTAATACTATAATATTATTATTAGACAATTAAGCCTACTAATAATTAGTTGAGTAAGCCAGCTATTAAGTAATATCATTGTAGCCTATTACTACTATTAGTCATTAAATTAGTAAAAGTAAGCAATGTTATAGCCCAGGGGTTGTAAAAAACACTCAATTCTACATTTTAGCCAGGAGAAATAGCCCGACAGCCATGACTCATGATGATTTTAAATACTTGTAAATCTGTTTGTTTTCTATATATAATTAATAATGGTCTATAAAGTGGTAGCCTTATATACCTACCTCAAGTTACAAACTTAATCACTCCTAACTAGGTTTGTAACCTGAAACCTTGCACAGTCGAAGCACCCCCACAGCAAAAGTCACGGGTCTGATGATGATGTTGCTGGGGTAGACAGGCATAAGAAAAAAATGCCAATGATCAATGCACATATTCACAGGGAGTTGGTGAAAATCCTAATAACAGGAGTGATGTGCTCAGATATCAATACTTAAAACTAAGCCTGAAAATGTATATGTAGTTGCAATTACCATTTTTATTGTAGGGCTTTTACAACCCAGTTTGAAAACAATTTTTTCTTTATCATGTTTTTTATTTTATAGGGCCTATAATATATCGAGGTAGATAAAAAGATACCCTGTTTCCTTTTCTAATGTAGTTTATACAAATATTTTTACTTTAAAATTTTCTGACAAATTCTTAACATCTTTAACAATAAATCTATTCTGATATAAAATTATTTAAAAATATCTTTAGCATGGGACTCTTTAAGCAGAGGGGTCAGCGCAGAAGAAAGTCTTGTTATTGGCTGTACTACCTGTGAAGTTTTACAGTGTGATGGGAGTGTAGGTTTTGGGAGCAACCCAGATGAGAGAGGGGAAACAACTCTTGATGCAATGATCATGGATGGGTAATGATAAATGTTTCCTCTTTTTACTGCTTTTTTTTTGTCTTTATATTTGATGATCTTTTTTTTGATTGCTTAGTTTTATAAAATACTAGCAGATATGTGCCCGATTCTCCAAACGGGCTGTGTATAGACTTGGCTTGACACATTATAGTGTTGTATTTTTCTTTTTGTTTGTTTTTGTGGTCAGTATTTATTTATTCATTGTTGTTTCACAGACTTTAATATACACCAGTTCAATATACAACTAAAAAGGATAAAAAAATCAATTTTTTTTATTTCTTGGTCAAAGTATGACCGCTGTGATCTAATGGTGTGAGTTTAATTGGTAATTAAACTCTTTCTGTAAAAAAGAAGTCACATGTCATTTTGACAGTACTTTTAATTTAAAAATGATAGTTTGATATATTTTCTTGCGACAACGTTAAGTCATAGACCTATGTTTTTTTGTGTTTTTTTGTCGGTGTTATTTGCTATTTATTTATTTAGACTATTGTTGCTTTGGAAGCAAACTTAAAATAGAAATTTTAAATTCAACAGGAAAAACAATAACAAATGAAACCCACATGAAACAATGTGTATAAAACGTATATATGACACGAATTAAAACTTTAAAAGGTTGGTCCCTGCAATTTAAACATTGCCCTGCAATTTAAACATTGCCCGGCAATTTAAACATTGCCCGATACCAAGGTTATAAGCCTAAAGGTGCCCAGTTCTCGGAACTGGCTAAAATAATTTTCAAATACACTGTAGCTACCCATGGAGTTATAAACAATAGTCTTAAACGGGGATAAAGTATTTTCCGGTCATTTAAATATTGCCCTCTACAAATTACGACGCAAATTAAATTAAATTTTGTTCGCTTTTTGAACATTTCCCGCTACAAAAATAATTTAAGTTATTCATGACACGTAGGCAATTTAAACATGAATGAAATTTGTTCCCTTCATTGAGAAAAATCTGTGCGCATAGTTTGATGACGTCAATTTAAACATGATTCAAAATGTTCCCTTTATTGAGAAAAATCAATGCACAAACTTTGATGACGTCATCCTGAAAGTAATATCAACGCCATCCTTTTTTTTTCATTTTGTGAAGACAAATTATATAAATTTGATACTGGCAAATTCAACCTGAATCAAAAGTTGTGTTTGAATTTGACTTTTTTGACCAAACTGACCACTGCAGTCATTTAAAAAAATGTAAGACCTTGACAGGGTTGACTGCAGTAACACAAATATTATTTGTAGCAAATTTCACGTCATTCTGTCCAATAATAAAAAAGATTATGCGGTATGTACACACATACATACACCTTTTGAGATTTATTTATATATATATATATATGATTTATAAAAACAATAATTTTTCTTTATGCACCAGTTGACTGGTGAAATGAATGGATACAAATCTTTATTCCCCATAATAACAAGTACTGTTATTTTGGAGAATCTATTTAGTGTTTTTATTTTTAGTCAGCATTTATTCACAATTGTATTGCATGTCATCTAATATAAATAAAGCTACCGGTAATAGTCAACAATATTGCATTTCAGCTCTACGTTTGCTGTTGGGGCAGTAGCAGATTTAAGACGAGTTAAAAATGCCATTGGTGTTGCACAGGCTGTTATGCGCTATTCTGATCACACCTTACTGGTAGGGGAATCTGGTGAGGACATTTTTGGACACTATTTGACATCTTATAATGCATGATCATTTTCGTGTTTATAATAAAAATGCACCCAAATACAAACTATTCCAAAACAGACCAAAAAAATACACAGCCTATCTGCCAACTGTCCCATTTAAAAAGGTGCTTTTCCAATTTAAAAAACAAAGGTTGGGATGTTGAGATCAGATTTGCTTTTAAAAACAGATGGGACAAAATACTGTATCAAAATCTTGAAATGCTAGCAACAATTTAAAAGACAGAAAGATAGATAAGAAGTTCTAATTCATGTTAGCTATGTTTAAAATGTCTAATTGTTTTAGTTAAAGTAAAACTAATAAGCCATTGTCATGTAGATTTTTTAATATTAGTGTTTGGGTATTTAGCTGCAATATTTGCTTTTCAAATTATTTTTGAAAAATAATACCTTTTTTTGAAACAACTTTTGCTTAGCCTCCAAGTTTGCGATTGAGATGGGCTTCAAAGAAGAGACCCTGGCCACAAACAATTCTATGAATATGTATAAAAATTGGCTTCAGAACAAGTGCCAACCGAACTTCAGGCAGGTTAGGTGTTAAGTGATATAAGTAGTTAAAATCTGTCTAGTTTGTATGTATTTCAAATATTTCTAATAATATTTTTCACATTTGTTTAAACTTTAAACCATTGTTCAAAGGATGCTTCATTGAATTAAAATCTATTAACTATTAAATCAATTTGAGAGATCTATTTTATCATTATGCCGGATAGTTCATGGGACACGGTGGCAGCTTGTTTGTCTGGCATACCAAAGGTCATGGGTTCAAATCCTGGTGAAGGCTAGGATTTGTCCCTGAGTCCACCCAGCTCTGATGGGTACCTGACTTTAGTTGGGGTAAAGTAAAGGCGGCACGTTGACATTGTGCTGGCCACAGAAACTATTGAACGTTGCTTCACTGGCTCTAAGGATCAATTTAGTCCAATGGGACTTTACTACTGGGTAGTTCAACATTGCTTTTCATTACCCTTGCAGAATGTGAAGCCAGATCCCACTACCAGCTGTGGACCATACACTCCCCTCCCCCCACCACCCTCTCATATCAAGTCTGCAAAAAGCAGATCCAACAAGCCAAGCTATTACACTAGAAAAGTTCACAGTGAGATTGATCAGCACAACCATGACACAATTGGTATGATAGTTATAGACTCTTCTGGACATGTTTGGGCTGGAACATCTACCAATGGTGCTAATCATAAAATACCTGGGTTCGTTTTTTTATGACCTCATTCTATTTCTTAAGTTGCGTTCATCCTAATACAGATACTCTATGTTTACAAAAACTTGAAAGTCACACAAAATGTTCCAAATGCAAACCCTATGTTAATTAAAAAAAATTCTAGTAGTATCTTATATATTTATTTAAATAAATGAAGAAATATTATTACTAGAGATATCTGTTCCTTCACCTAAGTTATCTCCCTGTTGTATGATAAATACAGGTTTATGGAGATAATGTTTTTTTTTTATATCTTGCTTTAATAATGGTATCACTTGTTATGTAACTTAACTTTTTCATGTGGTATTCTTACAGATATTTTTGCACTAATGTATTTTATAATGGTAAAATGTTTTAAAAACAATTTTGATGCACATTTGCATTATTAAATATAAGATATGGTCTTTTTTATGAACAGGAGAGTTGGTGATTCCCCAGTCATGGGGGCTGGTGCATATGCCAGTAACACAGGTGGGGGAGCTACAGCCACAGGAGATGGGGATGTCATGATGAGATTTCTACCTAGGTAATGGAAACAGTTGTAAGCAAGGTTTGCTTAACCAGCTATAATAAGGACATACTTACCGTATATACTCGCATATAAGTCGAACTTTTTTTACAGATAATTTTGCCAAAAAGTAGGGGTGCGACTTATACACCCGACACTGTTTTTGAAAAGTTCGAAAAACATTACTACTCTGTCATAAAGTTTCCTACATAACCCCTATAGTTGATTGGAGTTATGCATAATTATTACGATATGCCTTTATCTGATTATGTTTGCCTTAAGCACGATTAAAACTATTTTTTTAGAAAAGTTTCCAAATTAGGGTGAATATTTAGTAACTTTTATAGTTAAGAGGTATGCATTTTTGAGATATTAAAAGGCAGTGTAACCCGGGAAGTCGGGGTGCGACTTATGCGCGGGTCAATGACAACGTATAATGAAAAAATCTTAAACTAGGGGTGCGACTTATACACCGGTGCGACTTATACGCGAGTATATACGGTATATTCATTTTACTAAATTTTTACTCATTTTTTTAATTTTAATCAAGACACATTAACTTGGAAGGATTTAGTCTTTTTATCTTGATTAGTTTAGCAATTGATATTTCATGTATAGATCTACTTCTTGTTACCAAAAAATGAAATGTAACATCCACTTTGAAGCTTTATTTCTATATATATCTTAACCCTTACAGTCCCGGGCGCGTATATAGCGGAACTGAAGGCAGCATAGATAGAAGTAGGTCGGTACGGGAAGGGTTAATAAGATGTCACCGTAGAAAGCTAAAATTGGTTGTAAATGAGGACTTGCAAGTTCTCAAAATTAAAACATGAATATATTTCATATTAAATGTTTTCAGTTTTGTTTTGAGATATTTAGTTGAGTGGCCAGAATCACCATGGCCTGGGTGATTTGGCCAGCTTTTATATTCTCAGGGTTCCCACGCTTCCGGGAAAGTCGGGAATTAGACGGGAATTCAGTAAAATTTTATCCGGCCGTAAAAGACGGGATTTAGTAAGGAAAAAGGTCTAAAAAGCCGGGAAAAAAAAAGAAGACAAAAACCCAAAACAAAAATGTCACAGATGCATAGTTTTTCTTCGCCAAATGTGTATTTTTCTATCATTAGCGCCGTTTTTTGTGTTTTCCACCCAATGCACACTGAGAATTTAAAACAAATGGATAGGCGAATCTATTCCTAATTATATCGAGGTCGGAGGACTAGTTCACTATGTTTTACGTTTTTTGTTTGTGATCATTCATTTAATCCTTTAGCGATCTCGCCGTTTTTTTAACATTTATGCCTACTATCGGTAATTTTCTGACTTGGCTTTGCTGATTTTCTTTAAGGCAAGTATCTTGTATTGTTTTGTTTTATATTTAAAAATGCATAGGCCTAGGCCTATTCGTAGTGATTCTTACTGCTACTGTCCACTGTCGTAAGTTCCAAATATACAAGATCAAAGGTCAAGGACGGGTCAACGTCCTCAATGTTATTAATTTTATATCAGATTAAATCCAGCCATTATGATTTTGATCAATTGACCATTTACAAAAACAAAATCATTCTTCTTTTAGTCTTAGTAAGCCTAAGCCCACACTTCGCCCATTACTATAAGTCTTCCATTATATATTAGCCTATACTTGAAGCCGGCTGGTCCAGCGGTTAGTTCACCGGCCTGTCAGCCAAAAACCAACTGACAGGTCGCGGGTTCTATCCCTGTCACCGACGGATCCCTGTCGCCCTGCAGGAGTTTTGGGCCTAGTGGACGTAATAATCTTCTGTCTAGAAGGAACGTCTGTAAACTTATAAGATATACTTGACTTTTGACTTTATGTAATTAATTAGGCCTACTTGGGTTAAAGCGGCCGATTTTGCCTAAGACAAAGAACAAAGATGACCTAGTTTTGTCTCGCGAAAAAAAAATATTTTATAATGTTTTCAATCTTTTGTTCATCTTATGGCAAATGTAGGCCTACTATCATTTAAGAACACATTAAATTGGAATTTTCGCTCACAATTGTTTTAAATATTATATAAGAGTCATTTATTTAAATATTAGGCTAAGGCTCTGATAAAATGAATTGAGGAACATCTCCTAGTAGTCATAGCCATAGGCTTGCCACTTGCCATAGATCTAGTAGTAGTTAATGGGCTAATGTGAATGTCCGATTTTCGCGTCGGAATTTGTTGCTAAGAAACTATAGTTCTAGTCCATGCCTAATTTTGTTTAGACAGTTGTTTGAATGTGGTTTCAAAATTTATTTTAGTGTAGGCCTATAGGCTAACTATGATTGGGGTTTCAAAACTTAAACATGTATACAATGTATATTTAGGCCCTAGTAGTTTGTTTGATTTTAGTTTTGATGTCATTGACTTTGAAGTTTGTGACCTCGAATTCACTGATTCTGCATATCATAAAATAAAAATAGGAAATATTGATGTATTTGCAATCAAGCTTTTTCATGATATGGATAAATAATTGGACTAATTATAAAATTTTTAATTTATTAAAAAAAAAAGGACGCAAAGGCTTTTTAATTAAAAACTACGAAATGTATATAAAGCAAGGGGGATCACTCTTAATTATTTTTAATCCTTAAGTCAGACCCAGTTGTCCTTTTTTGTCTTTGTTACTAGGCTTACAAAATATTTTTTTCAATTAGTTAGGCCTACCTACTTTTAGTAAATGAGATACTAATAGTAGCCTCTCTTAAAGACATTTCTAGTGATATTTAGCAAGATAATATCGACTTAGAGCTAAGCAACACTAATATCATGATTTTGGCTTTTTTATGTTATTAAGAAGACTTATTTGCCTATTTATATTTATAATATGAAACACTTTGTGTGTCTTTCCCAGTCATTATCAATGAAGATAAGACATCAGAAACTACACACCTATTGCAAAGCCTTCCACATTTCTCTCAAAACAAAAGCATTGGGAGAAATGACAAGTGTCATTGAGGAGAAAATAAAAGTTTTACAAAATTAATAATTTTGTGATTAAAGTTTATTATCTGTACTAAATAAAAGATTTAATGGAATTATCAAATCTGAATTGTCAGTTTATGTTGTGTTTAGACTTTATGTAAGTCGAATTATACTCGTTATATAGTAAATTTAAATTCATTTTGGTGGCCAGGAATTTTGCTCTTATAGCAAGGAAATAGTCAGGAAACAGTCAGGAATTTTTTTTCTGAAAAAGAGTGGGAACCCTGTATTCTATATTTTAACTAATTACTGCCCCTTACCATGATGACTTGTCCTTTAAGTTAAAATAAACAAAAATTGGTACATTCAATAGTTTGATACTTATAATGAGTCTATAAAGTTGTTTTAGGAGTTGTGAAAACTGGCAAAGGCATTTTTTCAAAGACTATGTTTACTAATATAAAACAGTTCATTTGTTGCTTTAAAAATCTGATGCTTTGTCCTTTCTAAATGCAAATCTGTTTATATAAATACAAAAATAAATAGTACACTGAAAAATGTTAACTATGAGCAATGAAACCAAGATTAAAACAGTTTCTCATATAGTCTCACATATAATATAAGTAATATAGTCACCCTGTCACTTCTGCAATTATAAAGGATGACTATTGCCACCCTTATTCTAAGTAAAATAGTGGTCCCTGTTAAGTAAGTTTAAAAAGATAGAAAATATAAATTAAATAAATATAATTACCTTAAAAAGTTCTGGGTAGTAAGAATTTTACAGGTTGTCTTAGCTATGATTGGGGGCACGGTAGCCGAGCGACAGATCATTCGACTGGCGAGCCGAAAAGCCGGGTTCGAATCCTGGTGCAGGCTAGGATTTTTTCCCGGGTCTGGAGGGTGTCCCTGAGTCTACCCAGCTCTGATGGGTACCTGACCTTAGTTGGGGTAAATTAAAGGCGGCTGTGCATAGTGCTGGCCACACAATCACCTAGTATGCCATGGCCACAGAAACTGGTGAACGCTGCTTCATCGGACCTATGGATCAATTCTGTCGGACGGGTACTTTACTATTTACTTAGCTATGATTAAAATGACATATCAGACGGTGATCATGAAATGATGTCTGTACATCAGCAAATATTATGTGCACAGAGGAAAAACTGCCAAATAGTTACCTAAATCTTTTTTATGTACTAGATACAATTGAAAGACCTGAAATTCTAATATTTTAGGATTTATGGCTCTCTAAAATATTTTTTCCTTAATTGTCCAAAGTCACCCCGAATGGCCAGACACACCTCATCTTACGGTATCTAACTGTTAAAAATAAAAGTAAAAAAATAGTTTATATGTCACCTCTTTTATTTTTAGCCTACGAGCTGTCATTGAAATGGAAAGAGGAGTAGCACCGGACGAAGCAGCTAAAATAGCCATGGCTCCTATAATTCAGCATTACCCAGAATTCAGTGGGGCACTCATAGCTGTAAACGTCACTGGACATCACGGTAAAGAGTTTTGTTTCTAAAGTAGATTAAAATGGACATGACATATAATTTATACATTATATAGCTTTTTGTAACTTATGGATTTTTTTTGCTCATTTGTGTCTATGTCCACTAATTTTAAAATGCATTTTAATAGTTGTGTTTAATTTACTTATTCTTAATCATTCAAAAATCATGATAACTCTCCCATTTCAATGATCTTAAGTATGAAAATGACTTCAATAATATGTGCTTAAATAAGTAAATTGTCAATTGCAAAAAAAAAAATTTTTTAAAATAATTTTATCTTATCTTTTTTTTATGCATGTTTTATACGGTACTTGCATAATATAAAAGATTCATTGTCTTTAAAAAAAATTTTTTGCAGGTGCTTCCTGTCATGGGTTCTCATTATTTGCCTACAGCATAGCATCTAATCAATATAACAAAGTACAAGTTATTAATGTTACATGTTCACATTTGTAGCTCTACATTTAATGATCTTTTTAAACTATCACTAACCACATTCCTTTTTTTATTCTCAGAAATAACTTTTTTTTTTATTGTGACATAAATAAAATAGTTTTTTTGACTAATGTCATGGTATTTTATGTTTTTTGCTTGAAAGACAATGCAAGATATGCTTGATAATTGTTGAGAATGTAAATTAAATGTTTGTAGAGTAATTCAAAAAAATTTATAATTACATAAATTGATATTTCATTTAGTCATTAAAGTGTCACAGGGAGTTGGTGGAAATTCTAAATAACAGGAGTGATGTGCTCAGATACCAATACGATGTGCTTTATTAATCCAGATAGTCTAGATCAGGGGTGTGCAACATTTTCTAATGTTGGGCCACATTGGAACTTTGGAAAGACAAAGAGGTCCAGTTACCATAGGAAAATGTAATATCATGATAACTAGAGTTAAGTACATTGTAAATACATTTGGACATAAATAAAAATAAATACTATTAGCTGGGACCACACCAACTGGTCTGGCGGGCTGGATTGTGGCCCGCGGGCCGCCTGTTGCACACCCCTGGTCTAGATGATATCAATAATTATTAGAATTTTCATTTCACAAGAGAGTTAAATTTTTTTTGACAGACCTTTTTGCATTTTAGTGTTGCACATCTTTTCACTTTAAACTAATATAAAAATGTATTAATAAGCCTGCACACATCAGAGGCAGTATTTATTATAAAATATAGTAACATTTGGCATAGAGAAAGTAATGTCAGAAAAAAAAAAGTCATTTTCAATCTTCAGTCTTCATTGTCTGCAATCTTATTCTTATATCTATATAGGCATTGCAGAGAGAAGCTACTGATCTATATTGCAAGGAGGCAGTTTAAGATAAGGAGTGAATGTGTGACATCATTAATCCCATATATCAATGAATATCATATTATCCAATAGCTGTTGGTTTTCTGACCTCATATTAATAAAGGTTATAAATACAAATTTAAAAAGATTATTTTTTATGTTGGCACTGCCAACAAACATAATGTAAGCTCATATTACATTTAAGATTGAGCAACAATAACAAGCAAGAAAACATAATTTTCATGGCTAAAAAAAAGATAGAGCTAATTGATAATCTCAAAACTTAACAAAAAAAGACTAGCAAATTATTGCAGTAATTACTAATTTAATATATAAAAGTTAAACAGTAAGGGTCTAAAAATGTTCAACAAAAGTAAATGGTAAAGCTTAAAATAATGTGTTTTCAAGTTCTTTTTAATAGTGATGATGGAACTTGTCTGCCTGAGCTGGATGGGGAGTAGATTCCATATTTTTGGACGATATAGAGGCCCACAATCGTCAAGGAGAAATGGGGTACCTCCAGAAGCGACGAGTCAATAGAACAGAGTGTTCTTTGTGGATTATATGGTTTGATTAGATGGCATCTCATTAGATAAGATGGCATCTCATTTCTCATTATTATCTAGGCACTGATGGCAAAGTATTGATCGCAACTTAGAGGGAGCTGAAGCAGGAGAACTGTTGCAGGTTTGCACTTTGACTTACACATGACTAAAAAAAAGTAACCCTCTCAGAACAATTAATCCATAGGGTATGTGAAGCAGCTTAGCAGCGTTCACAAGTTTCTGTGGCCAAGAGAATGTGTGGCCAGCACAATGACCATCCACCTTACTTATATGACTTATAAGTTATATATGTAATAATAACATTTGTATAGCGCTGCCAACAAACATAATGTAAGCTCAGAGCGCGTTTAACATACAACTAAGAATACGGATATTACCCTAGGCCAGGTGACAGAGCTAAATTGATGATTAAAAAAGACAAAACACAAATAAATGTAGTATAACCGACCCAACCCATAAATAAGACAGTAAGTTTCTAAAGCATGTTAAATGTTATCTAAGGTAAATATTGAAATAATGAGTTTTTAAGTTCTGTTTGAAAGTAACAGTAGAGCTTGTTCGCCTCAGTTGAATGGGAAGTTGATTCCACACCTTCGGACCGGATACTGAGAAGGCTCTAAGGCCAACGGTCGTCAGAGAGAAACGGGGCTCTTCCAGAAGCGATGAGTTTGCAGAACGAAGTGTTCTTTGCGGGACATAAGGTGTGATTAGTGCCTTGAGATAGGACGGAAACTTGTTGTTAAAAATGCACTGATGGCAAAGTAGCGCCACTTTATACTCAATTCTGGCTTTCACAGGGATAGCCAGTGGAGCGAGCGTAGAAGGGCAGTTCCCGAGTCTCTTTTAGACCTGCACATAACCAAACGCGCAGTAGGCCTACTATTTGTATTCGCTACAGCCTGGCGATTTTGTCCTCGGGCAGGCCGGCTAACAGGGCGTTACAATAGTCGATACGCGAAAGTATCAGAGCGACTGCCAGTGTCTTTGCAGAATCATTGGACAAATAGGGTCGTATTTGGCCGAGTCTACGCAACTGTAGATATAGACCTCTGCACATTTGAGAAATATGCAGGTCGAAAGACAGCGTGGGATCCAATAAAACACCAACATTCCTCACTTTGTTAACAAATGGCACTTGACAGTTTATCACAGTGATAGATTCTGGACCAGTGAAATTGGCCAAATTACTCTTGGATCCAATTCTGATTATCTCTGTCTTTTCCTCATTCATTTTAAGCCCGTTTCTCCCCGACCACGAATAGACATCGGCGATTGCACAACTGACCTTTGCAGCGAGTCGGGGGGCCTCAAGAGGGACCGCATGATCGTACAGTTGCGTGTCATCAGCGTAAAAGTGATAAGATAAATCGAACGGTTTGATGACCTGGCCGAGTGGATACACGTACATTGCAAACATCACTGCATGGTCCCAGAACAGATCCCTGTGGCACTCCATATTTAAGCGTTGAAGGTGCCGAGACGAACTCATCTATAGCAACACTTTGAGTGCGTTCGGACAGGTAAGACCTGAACCAACGAAGAACACAACCCGAGCATCCAAAAGTGGTTGCAAATCTGTCAATCAGGATATCATGGTCAATCGAGTGTCAAAAGCGGCAGACAGATCAAGCATTGCCAGAATAGACACATGACCCGTGTCCGATGTGCATAGTAGGTCGTTGACAACCTTGACCAATGCCGTCTCCGTGCTATGACTCTTTTGATAGGCGGACTGAAACTGCTCCAAGAGGCAACATGCTCCAAGTGAGACAATAACTGTTTTAACACAATACGCTCCAAGACCTTCGAAAGGAATGGAAGGTTGGATACAGGCCGATAATGTAGGCTATATCCCCTAATTAATAGGACTTCTGTCAGGTAGCCTACCCAGTGCTGGGTACATTCAGGTTCACTTGGAACAAATCCTAGCCTTCACCAGCAAAATTTAATTGTGTACTTCTAAAATAATTTGATCAGGCTATTAAAAGAATAAAAAAAATGATAGATTTAAGCGTTTACCAATAACCTACGTTTTTCAACTACAATATATAGCTCAGTGCAACCACCTAAGAAACTTTTTTTTAAAATTGTGTATGTCAGTGACTCCAAATTGAGAAAACCGTTTACACATTATTATTTATAATTTTATTCATTTTATAAATACTATACACTATACATATTTTTATTATTTTTTACGTAGTAGGTATACTCATACTCTACAAGGTTTTTTTTTAAGTCTAAGTTATATATAAATAGAAAGCCAAACTTTACTGATTTATGAATTTATCATCAGACATCAGAGATGTCAGATGAGAGAGTCTTCTACTTAAATTTAAATGACTTGACTTGATTCACTTGAAATACTTGAATCGTCTTGAATGACTTAGTCACTTTCACTTAGTAAGTTAGGTCTACTCTTAGACTCTTACTCACGCTTAGGCTCTTAGCCTTAGCTCTTAGCCCTTGGCTTAGCTATAGTGCTATAGTATAGTTTACATACAGTCTATAGACCACTAGGCCTATTAGGCCTATATTATATAGGCCTACTATACTATAGTTATAGTATAGTATACTAAGTATAGTCAGTATAGTCTAATCTAATGACTAGCCTATTTAACTAGCCTATAGTGTAGGCCTATCACTAGCCTATAGTCTATTTAATAGACTATTATGTCTAGGCTAGGCCTATCCTATCTATTCTATGCTATGTCGTCTATGACTTCTATGACTATGAGTCGAGTCTATGAGAGTAGCCTAATGACTAATGTCTCCTTTGTCCTTTGTCATTAGCAATGATACTGACACAGATTACAATTGTTATATCTTATATTATATTATTTATATTAAATGATTTACCGGTGGTAATGATGTAGATTTGTCTTGTAGGCGTAGGCCTAGCTAGACTGAATCATGATCATGAATGAGAATGTAGGACTGTAGTGTGCCCGGCCTAATCCTAATAATTAGCAAATGATCAGCCGTTAGCTTAACCTAATGCCTAATTTTCTTCAATATTGATAAATATTGACAATATTTTGAATATTCAATACTGACAAAAGTCAAAAGCCTCAAAAGTCAATATCAATATGGTTACCGTCAATAGCCATATATTATAGTAGGGGCCTATATAATATAGGCCTATTTTTATACTTTTTACTAAGCCTAGGCCTAGGTGGCACAGATAGAGTAGGCTAGAGTAGAGTCTAGTCCTTGGCCCTATATTCTATATTATAGCCATAGCTTTTATTATATATCATTTATATAGGCCCTATATTATATTTACATAGGTATATGTATTTACATGTACACAGTATAGGCCTTTTTATAAAATATAGCAAAAAAAAAATAATTATTTACCTCGATATTCTAAAAAGTTCATGTCACATTCGCATACTTAAAAACAAAGAATATCAAAGAAGGAAAACTGTACAAGTTTGAACAAGGCCTAGTCATAAACCCACAATACACAAACTTTGAGTGTGGCTTATAACTTCCCGTCTGACCAATCTGATCCATAGGGCAGGTGCAGCAGCCTTTGCCAGTTTCTGTGGCCACGGCATACTAGGTGATTGTGTGGCCAGCACTATGCACAGCCCAACTAAGGTCAGGTAACCATCAGAGCTGGATAGACTCAGGGACACCCTCCAGTCCTGGGAAAAAATCCCAACCTGCACCAGGATTCGAACCCAGGACTTTTAGTACGCCAGCCAAACGCACTGTCACACGGCCACCATGCCCCATTGCTTTTAGTTATAGCTGTGAATTATACTTATAGTACTCATAGCTTATGGTTATGCAAATAGACTTTTAGGATGCAAATACAAAGGTAAAGGAAGCAGACGCTAAGCCTCCCATGAACTTTTTGAAAATTACTTTTTTCAATAGTTTTTTTTTTATTATTTACTAAATTTACTACAAAAATTGATACATGTTTGTCACATGAAAGTTCAGCCCACCCTGGAAATAATGAAAGATTAACAAAAATACGCTACACAGTCTTTATAGTTTTAAGCCTCCACAGTTGGTCAAGAGAATTACATTATAATATAATCTTCCTTGACCTATCACTGACATCTCAGGTCAAATCAAGGCACTGTTAGGACAAGTTAATAAGCCTACTATTTTAAAACATAATGGGGATCTTAAACAGTGCATCTTCAAATGTACATTATATAATTTTCCCCAATTTCCTGTTACTAATTATTAATTTTGATGCGGTAGTTAAAAAATTAGGCTAACCTACTAATTATTTTATATTCAACAGGCCACAAGTGATAGCAAACACCATTCTGTAGAATAAATGAAATAAACCAATGATTGGATGAATTGCCACAAATGCAAGAACTAAACATTTTTTTCAAGTGTATTGATAAAAAGAATTTAATAAGTTTAAAAAGCAAACAAAATTTCATCCGCAACAAAAAAATTGCCCAGAGAATCAATTAGGCAGGACATTATTTTCTTTTCTAGTGCATTAATATAACTATTTTTATATCTTTTATTATTTACAATTTCTATTTGTACTGGTAACTAAATGTTGATTGAATTTAGAATAACTTCTAATTTAAATGGTATCATTTTGATAATCAGTATTCTGATTCTTTATTTCAAATTTAATTTTTTTCACAACGAATACCATTTGGCTATTTGTGTGCTGTCTAGTAGAAGTAATTTTGAGCTTAGAAATGCCATTAGGAATTCTTGGTTTAGTGATATTATTTCACCAGAATTCACACACAATAATAAAACTGTGATAGCTAAATTTATTGTTGGACAGTCCAGCTGTTCTATCCATCCAGAAAATAGAATAGACAATTTTGGTTGTGAAAGATGGAATGTTTCCTTACCAGAAACTTCAGACATCACCGCATTTAGCTTGAAGTCCACTGACAATTTAGAGAACTATATATTCTTTCAAAATATTTATGTTAAAGTGATGCATGGCATATATTTGAAAGGAATAGGAATTTCGGACATATTTCTCCAGATTTTGTCGCAGGCAAATGAAAGCATATCATCAGATATTTATGTGTATGATGCAGCAACAGATGAAGAAATTATACATACACTATTTAATCTAATAACTGATGGCATTGAAAGCAAGGGTTATGTTTACAGACCTGTGCAAGACATTTTACTGCCTAAAGGATATGAATTTATTCTACAACTAAAAATTAATATGAAATCAAAATGGATTCAAAGATCCAAAACATGTCTTAGTGCAAATGTCAGTTTTGAAGAGAGCCATCATGGAATAATAGTGATGAAGCCTTTAGACCAGTATGGCCAATTACTAAATAGAGAGAGTGATGCCAAATACTTAGCGGCTGTATCATTTAAGTTTTCAGTTCACAGTGTCACCTCTTTAATCAATCATTTAGCTTTACTTTCAGAAAGAGACAAAGAGTGGCTTCATAAATTGAATTTGGAAGAACAACAACTTCAAGCAGAGAAAGCACATCACCAAGACTTGACTCTGGTGGATGTTTTAGATGTGTATAGAAATTTGCCGGAAAAAGTCTTGGCATGCCATCAGTGGTTAAGCAATAATTATCTTGTGAAGTATGTTTTAAAAACAGATGATGATTGTTTTATTAATATACCCGCAATCCTTGAGTCTCTTCCTGTTGGGGAAACTCAAGATATGATCTGGTGGGGAAACTTCAGGACTAACTGGGCAGTTGAACAGCATGGAAAATGGGGGGAGTTCAAATATTCCAGCATAACTTATCCCAGGTTTGCCTGTGGTTCAGGAAATGTACTATCCAATGAAGTGCAAGCTTGGTTAGTGCAAAACAAACCAAATCTTCAACATTTTCAAGGAGAAGATGTTTCTATGGGCATTTGGCTTGCCGGACTAAATGTCCAACATGTTCCGGATGATAGGTGGCAGTGTGCAATGTCTTGTAATAATGATTTATTGTCCATTCCGGAGCTGTCTCCAGAAATGATACAGTGGCACTGGAACAACAGTAAACACTGTGCTTCACCATGTATGCCTTGCTAATTAATGTTTTAATGAAAGACATCTTAATGTCAAACTTTGTGCAGAATTTTTTAAAGTCCTACTATAGAGACAGAGAATGGAATCTATTGCAGATAAAGAATGACTCTTAAATACTCAGACTATACATTTTAATATAAGACAAAATGGCTATGTGTCAAAATATTCTGGTGGTGTTAATTAAATTGTGGTATTTTCATGAATACCTATATACTTTATGTGTTCGTTACAATATGTGTCTTACATTTCAATAAAATATTTTGAGTACTGATAATGATTTTCAAATTATATTTATTGTATTTTTGATATATTTGTGTTAATGTTTTCTTTCCCAGCATCTCTTAACTTTTGTGAAACTTTAAAAAGCTATTTTTCTTGTATACCTTATATTAAAGTTATATTTTTGCAAAAAGAAACACAATCTTTTTTTAGTTCAGCGTTCATTAAAAAGTAACTGACTGACAAGAGTTAAATATAGCTGCTTAAGTCCTACAGTATAATTATATCCAATAGCCTATAATACTGTATATTCAAAGGCCTACTCTACATCCAATGGCCTACTCTATATCCAATCAATGGCTTACTATAGGCCTATATCCAAAGGTCTACTGTATATCCAAAGGACTATACTATATCTAAAGGCTTAAACTATATCCAAAGGCTTACAACATATCCAATGACCTACTGTATATGATTGTATATCCAAATGACTAAATAAAAAAAATGGCCTACTGTATATATACAATCAATGGCCTTCTGTATATCCAATGACCTACTAGTATATCCAAGGGCCTACTGTGTATCCAAATATACTGTATATCTAAATGATTAGTAAATGTCTACTGTATATATCCAAAGGTCTACTGTATATCTAAATTAAAGGCAAACACTATATCCAAAGGCTGACTGTATATCAATAATGATCTACTCAAATCTACTGTAATGTATATCCAAAGGACTACGGTATATTCAAAATGACTAATGTATAAATCCAGAGGCCGGATGTATATCTAAAAGTAAAAGCCTACATTTATAATTTAGTACCCTTTTCAGGCCTTGTTGGTAGCTGGTCCATTTAGTATAGGGCCAACTTGATGGGCCAGCTTTTACTTGTTTCCATGGTTATGAGTTATGACATACACTATATAACAAGGGAATTGATTGCTACCTTTTATTTCCTCAACTAGTGTAAATTTAATAGGCTAGGCACCCTATATACCCATCGGAGTCAAGTCCTATAGGCCTACTAGGAAAACTCATGGTAATAACCTGGATTTGAATACTGCATGGCTTATTAACATATACAATATCATGCTGTAATATTAATATAAGTAGGACCGGTAGGCTATAGGCCTGCTATTGCTACTGTAAGTATGCCTAAATAGACATTAAATATTATATGCCCTTTATTTTTATTTTAATACTACAGGGATAGGCAAAAATAATATAGGCCTAGGCGTTATCGCCACAATCTAAAATGAACGGGGATGGGTGGGAAATCTTTAAGTCACATCTTTAAACTACTCTGTCCCCAACCCCACTTATAAGTTATTATATAGACTACGTTGTTCATGCCCCTAACCAGCTGTTCTTTATTTTAGTTTTGTTCCGAAACCATTTTCCATCCCTGATCAAACCTTCTTTTCATAAATCTCCAAGGGGAGACTATTGTATACATCCGTTTTATCTCTTCCTGTGAAGGTGCCCTCGCATTTGGACTAGAAGAAAACAGACAACATCTTCTAAATTAAATAATAGCACATACAAAAATGACTGCCTTTTGGAGACAAGTTGGACTCACGTAATCTTATACTATGATCAGATTTAAAGGCTATTAATAAATATTCTTATTTCTTAAATATTACATTAATAAGTTGTTAAAATAAAACAGAAGCGGTAGGTCTAGAGTCTAGACTAGACTAGATCTAGGTTTAATAAAGTTTAATTAAATAAATTTATTTAATTTCTAAAAAAGGCAGGTTTCGCGATATTTACTATAAAAAAATTAATTAGGAATGTATCCGACTATTAATTATAGGCCTAATTTATTATATCATATATCAGT
Source organism: Anisus vortex (assembly GCA_949126835.1). NCBI lineage: Eukaryota > Metazoa > Mollusca > Gastropoda > Planorbidae > Anisus > Anisus vortex. Next base: position 10,732,556 of record OX421502.1, on the reverse strand, counting down.
AGGCATCTGACAGGAAAATTGGTAAAGAATAAAAAAAAAAAGTTATTTTACATCACTCAGCATCACTGGAAAGAGCTTATATTTCTTAACTTGTACTGTTATAAGTTAGTTATAACTACTAGGCCTATACAATCAGATTTACACTGAGAGGTTAGTAGGGTAAGGCAAGGCGGTTTGGTAAAATGATGTTTATTTTTACTTTACTGTATTTGTTTAGAAACATTAAGTTAACATGCCTTGTCTTCCTTTCATTTTACTGATATTCGAATAGTAGTTTAAGTATCCTAATGAATAAAAATATTTTAAATATTTACACACATGGCTACATATTTTCAAATTAGGGTAGGCCCTATTGTTATTTTTTTTTTACAAAAGGTCTTGAATAGGCCTAAAGTTAATTGGGTAAATTTTTCATCTACTCCTTAAAAAAATTACATTTAGTTATGTAGCAGTTATCAACCAGTGGGTCACAACCCATTTAAAGTCTGAACATTTTTTTCATAAGGGTTGCCTAAGCCCTAAGACTGGCTAAGACCATCAGAAAATACACATTTTTGATGGTCTTAGTCTTAGGAACAGAGACAACACTCCTCTCTATGTCTACAGGTGGGTCCATCCACATGCAGATGTGCCATTATATGAGTACCCGGCATGATAATGGTGATAATGTAGCCTCATTATGGAAAAGTTACACAAGTGTAGAGAGTAGCTACTGCTACAGTATAGAAAGCAGCTTCAGTTTTCAATATTGGAGGTCTTTTTATATATTTAGCTGGGTTTATGTGAATACTGCCCTCCTGGTGATAGTAGGCTAACAGATACCGAAGTTGAGAAACAGCAATGTGTCATTTTTCCTGAAGTTCTAGCAGCTAAATCTATGATGCAGAGCAAACTTAAAAGGACATATTGGTAGCAAGCCCCTGAGCTTTGCCGGCAAGGATATCATTTTAGAAGCAAAGTTGATGGACTAAGAAAGCCAAACTTTGCATTGGGGGCAAGAACCACAAACAAAACGTAGCAGCCGTTGAAGATTCATATTTGGTGGCGCTGGTTCAATAAATATAATATATTTAATAAGCCTTCCAAAGGTCAGGTCGGTCACCAGCCAACTAGCCAGAAAGTTTAGCGAAGTGAATATAAAGGATTTAATAAGCCACCCTAATGGCATGATGCTTGTTTTTGTGCTTTAAACTAATCTCATTGACAAAGGTTGTTTTTTTTTTCCTCGACAGCTACATTACATATTCTCAGATCTGTGCTAGAGCTGTGCGGCAGTCACTGAAAGAACCATTTAAAACTAATGTTTTTGGAAGAGATGAAACTTTCGTTAAAACTGCCAAGTGGGAAAATGGCAAAATAGTTAAAACAGGTAACACAATCTACTTTTGGAACCTTTTTTCTAAAAATAAATTTGTGATCACTACAAGAAAGTTATATTGGTACATTTAAATGAATAAATACACTTTTCCACACACACACAAAAAAAAAAGAGAAAACATCAGAACCGTATCTTAAGATTATTGCAAAAGGTTAACTTTTAAGCAATTGTTAACACTAACAAAAGATATAATATTTTATTAGGTTAGGATATTTTGTTATACCTGTCATAAAATGTTCACTACACCAATGAAAACCTTTTTTTAAAGAAATTTTAGTTTAAAATCTTTACCTCATAAAAAAAAACAACTCTTTTGTAACTAATTTGCAGATGGTAAACCAGTGAATTAAATTTAGGTATGAGCATAATACCTTTTTTTACTGAATTGTGCTTTTTTTTTTTTACATATTGTTTCTCACTCTGCTATTTAGAAATATTGTTGGTTCTAGAAGTGGTAGCAGTTTCATAAACAAATTTTCCTTTGCATGATAAAACCTAAAGACAAACTATTGTTTCTATTTTTTTTAAAGGCTCCAAATCATAAAATAAATATTAAACATAGAACCTATATAGTAGTTAGTAGAATACCATTGTGTATTGTTCCCTCGGTATAATTTTGTTTCTCTCTTGCTTCATTTATTTGCTTGGTATGTCTTTTTTTCATTTTTGCATGTAGTGTATCCTGAATGCTAGTATATCAAAGTCCACTTAAAGTCTTTGCTTGTTTTTCCTGGAATGACTTTTGCATGAACTCTGTATACATGCATTAAATATATGGCATATAATTGTATAAACTATAAATGGTATTTATAAGTCTAGGCCAGAGAAAGTAGTGAATGCATATAGCAGTGCATGATCTTAAGGAGCAGTATTTTACTTTATATATATATATATATATATATATATATATATATATATATATATATATATATATATATGAAGACCATGCAGAAACAGCAAAGTCACATTTTTTTGTACTTTTTTCTATGAGAAAATTAAACAAAAATAGTATTTATTTTTTGTAATTGACTTTAGTAGCAGTTTTTTCATGGGCTCTTATTATCCCTTTCCCTCTCCACCCTTGTTTAAAATCTATATTCAATAAGAATTTTAATTCAAACTTCATCACCAAATAATGAAACTCATGTTTGAGATGTTACCCAGTTTAGAATAAATTATACACTTGCTAGCATTTTATTAAATGTTTCTAATTGTATAGTATAAACATAATAAGCTTGATACATTCATGCATTTTTTTTTTTAAATATGTTCAGTTTTAGTGTAAATTAGATACTTTCAGCTTCTGTTAATGTCTGAAGTTTTTATTAAATACTAGTATACTAGAACATGAGTTAAAAATTAGTAAAAAAAAAAAACGAAGAATATTAAATACAATTAGGTTCCTTCTTTTTAAGCCAAACACATCATGATCTTTTCATATTATTTTGTTCCCTTTTAATTTGTTCATGTCACTTTTTGTCTTCTGTAGTTAAAGAATGAGCTATCTAGACTTTGTGTGAATGAATATACAAGTTGGAACAGAGAACTGCTTGCTGATAAACAAATTTTTAAGCCTGACCAGCAAGTCTGATCTATGCTTAACTTTATAACTGTATAGGAATGTGAATTTCTTTTCATTAGCAAATAAATATTTATCATTGAAAAATGTGTTTTTGTTGAAGTTTTTATTGAAGACATGGGTAGATGATTTTCTTTTTTTTTTTTTTTTTTTCCATTATTTGTAAGTATCATAACACAAAAATAACATCACAGTAATTACCTGTACATAAAAAATGCAAAATAAAGTAAACAAACAACAAAAGCTATTAATTTATGTTTTAATATATGAATTTAATAATAAACTGTTATTTAATAGAACTGGCAAAATTAAATTATTAGGTACATGCTATTTCTGATAAGTCTAAATTGTAAAGTATGAACTGTTTTATTGTGCAGCTAAAATGAATAAGGTACATGAAATAAATATATTTGAGACTCTTATCACAGTCAGGCTGAAAAAATCCATTTTAAGTCATCATATTCATATAAAAATAGCATAATAATAAAAAAATTAGGATTATGAAAAATAATTTCAAAATAAAAAAATTATATAAAATGTAATCAGCCTATTTGGTAATATGATTTTTAATAATAGCCTCCACTTGGCATTCACCATGAAGACATGTCATCACCATCATGATCACTGAAACAATAAGTGACATGATAAATATTGTATTTACTGGTACTTGGCTAATATTTCACTAAGTTGGTCAAAAACTAAGAATGTATTCTAATACTATAATCATACAGTGAATTTACTTTAAATAGATTAAACACAATACCAAAAAGGATTATAGGTAATTTAGCACAATTTTCATAAGCTCATTACAGTTAACAGCAGTTTTTCTGACACTATCATCATGAATGAATATATTTCATTAAACAAAGAATGGAAATTAGAATGTTATAGTTATAAAAAATTTAATAAATTCAATAATACCTTTTATCATCTGCCGCCACTGACAACTCATCACTGACACTATGGGATGGTGTTTTATCCTATAACAAAGAAAACCCTAGTATTAAAATTGACTGTAATTTTAGTTACTACATTGTTTTTCAAATATTTAAAAGTTTCCAATATTACCAACATGCAATAAATTAACATCTTTTTTTAGTATTACTATTACTAGAATTACATACAATGAGAAAAAGGATGGTCACACAGCAGATTTCATTACTGCTGACCTAGTTATACCTGACATAAGTAAAGACAAACGCCCACACCAGATGGAAGTGTTGCACTGACAAGTAAAACTAGCACAAAAAAAATTGGATTATAGTATAAATGGTTATTAGTTTTGTGCTTTACCTGCTGCCTCCAGGCTCCCACTGTCTTCTGGGCAAGCTGTGAAAAGTTACAAGAAAAAATAATGAGAATGTCATTGAGATATGTGTTATTTTTTTTTTTTTTTCAAAACCGGTTTTTGGATCTATAAAACCGGATTTCGGTTCCTCCCCCCCCCCCCCGCGCGCAATGTCACAAGTCACAGGCCGGAAAAGCCAAATGTGGGTAGCTTTGTAGGAATATTTGAAAAATAGATCAAACTTAATTAGTGTTTGCATGGCATTCCAGGGGTTGATTTGTGTGAATACAATATGATTTTGTACACTTTACCATAACATTCTTTAGAACAAAAATAAAATCTGTGCTAATTGATTAAAACCGATAATAACTTTTAATAGTGATAAAAAAATGTGTACACCGTGGACTTAGATTTGTAAATAATGTATTGATGAAAAGGATCGCGTGGCACCAATGAAAAGAATGTGTATTTAATTAATAGTGCCGTTCATAATATAGCACAGACGCGGTGTCTAGCCGAATTATTCAGGGTCACAAGACAAAACTAGTTTGCGTCCATTGCGCACATCAAAGAGTCCGTCGTTGTAGTCGGCATCCGTCCGTCTCGAGAGACGATGGTGTACCGTAGCTTCATCAAAGAGTAGTGCACATCTTAAAGATGAGCCGACAAGTAAAAAAAATTCCTGTTAATTGTAACTGTAGCTTAACACTTGGTTTGATGTTGTTTTTATCGCAAGCCATAGTTGGTATTTGGAGAAAAAAGGAACACAATATCTAAATATCTAACACTAATTAGCAAGGCAATTCAAGAAACCTTTTTTTTTTTTTTTACATTTCCATCAGAACCCAAAAAAAAAGTGTGCTACTTTAAGTAATCATTACCTTCCAACCAACGAACCGAATTCCGGTTTTGAAAATCAAAACCGGTTTTCAGTTTCAAAACCGGAATCCGGTATTCCGGTTTTCGTTTAACATCCCTAGTTATTGGGTAAGTATCTAGTGTTAAATGATGAAACAGGGTTAAAATTATAAGGAAAGTAATGATGTGGGGTGGGCAAAGTCGCACAAGGCTCTAAATGTGGATTATAAGTGTGGCTCCGGTAAGTGTTAGCTTCATGTGTGGCAACCCCTGACCTTACAATTTTTCAATAATAATTTGGGATTTTCTTTAATTATATTTGATATGAGTTGCTTACTCTGCACAATAGTTAGGACTTGCCTTATATATAAATACAATTTTAATTCAGCAAGAATATATATTATATTTATTTATATGTAGTGGAATGGAATGTGGCTGTTATTGACCTCATACACACTCACACCTGGTTTAATTGCTAAAATATGGTTTGTTATTTATTAAAAAGGAAAGTAATTAGGTTTTAAGTTTAAATAATGAAGTATGATTAAATTAGTACAAAAAATTAGGCTTGAGTGATGTAAAATGGTTATTAATAAGTCAAACTAGTTGAACCTCTTTTTCTTTTTCCTTCTGCTGTGTCACCATGGCCATGTACTGTTTCATGACTGGATCTATTTTATCATCTTCCTCCTCCTGCTTGTTAGCAGCTGTTGCTGCAGCAGCCTGAACACAATACGTAAATATTGTATCATAAGGTTTGACTAATGCAGCATGTTTTAAGATATATATTCACTGAAGCTTCTGAAAGTTCATGTATTTATGCTGTACACATGTTTAACTATTTCAGTTTTAGAGACTTGTGAGAGAAACATAACTATGTGAGAAAAGCTTTACTGTATCAAACGACTCGGGTCTAAACCAGACAAAAGATTGGTAGCAGTTAGGCTTTTCAGGGCTATATTTATAAGCACTAAAAAATAAAATTATGAATTGGGGATCATTTAGCCTGAATAGCATTGCTCTGGAAGATAACTCTTTTACAGACATTATCACATAGTAGAAATATTGATAAACCAATTTTGTAGATATTATTGATGTATGTTAATGATCACAATCACAATATTGAAATTCATGAAAGTTCTATATACATGTATTCTTCTGTGTTCTAAAGATGTTATACTCCATTAATATTTCTTGTGCCCCATTTTTCTTTTACCTCTTTAGACTGTTCATCTTCTATTGTCTGATCTCTTTTCTTTATTTCTTCCTCTTTTCTTCTTTTTTCCTCTTTCAGCTGCATTTCTTTCTGCTGTCTTTTTTCATCTTCTAAATAACGAAATTTGGAGCAAAATGAATACAAAAAGACCAACAATAAAATTCACTAACACTTACAAATATTTTCATTAAAATAAAAAAATGGATGAAACAAGTAGTTTATTAAAACTTACAATAATTATATTCACATTAGTTATTAGTAATTTTTTTTAAAGCTCAATTAATTGTCCAATATACATTAGATGTATGGTTTCAGCTCAAGACAATTATGCATACAATATTTAACAAGTGACATGGACAACAGTTGAGTCAAGATTTACCTGAATCTTGTTCTTGAGTCTTCCAGGCCGAGTCTAAAGAGAAAGCTTGTAAAGGATCTAGCTGCTTTGGCTTGACCATCTCAGGATGAGTTGAGTAAGATGTTTTGATTACATTATGTTCCAACTGGTGAGAAGTAGAAACATTTTTGCCTGTCAAGAAAAATTAAATTTAGATGTAAGAAATGTAATAGCAGCCTAGTTTTCTTAATGGGCCTGAAATAGAAAATAAGGATCTTTATTTAAAATCCTATAGGAATGTGTTCAAAATAAATATATTTTTTATTAAGTAGTAAAAAAAACTTTGACCCAGAAACTATTGGAAAATGGACCTGTGAACATCAACAAAACCAAAAAAAAAATGAAGAAAGAAATGTTTGCATTATTTACATTTGTTTAAATGTAATTTCAACAACATTGCTACTTACTACCTACTTTATAAAAGATAAATGATAACCCTTATTATTTGGTAATTAGTGCAAGATTTTATGCTGATGTCTAAGGGTGATAGTAAGTATGAAACGTACTGGTATCTTCTGAAAGAGTATCGTTGCTTGACACAGATCCGGCAATAACCATAAGAGGAGGTGACCCAGGACGTTGTTCTAAATCAGCCACTGTGATAGGATTCTTATGAACTAGGCTGCTATCACTGAAAAAAATAAATTTGTTAAAAATTGTTTTTAGAGAAATTTTATTTACACTGTTAGTGAGGTTACAGTGGTACCTTTGGGTACAAATTCAATTAATTCCTATACTCAGTTCGTAACCTGAAACATTAAAATCAATGAAATAAAGACAATTGATTTCAAGATAAAAGAACAGTTCTTTTTGTATTAACATCTGGTCGTTTACCTAAAAAAAAGGCATAGAATATTTGTACTTCATGTATTACAATTAAATAAAGAGAAAGAAAATTAAGAAAAAAATTAAAAGCCGTTTTTCCTTCATCCAGACGAGATGATTTTGTGCACTTTCTCTAAGATTTGAGGACTTGGCTTCTGTAGCTTAGTTAGGCCTTTAGTCACATTGACTGATATGAGTAACTCTTTGCTGGTGGAGATAGTTGATTTTGTCATGCTGTACTCAATAGCGATGTCACACACATGAAAGCCATACGTTTGTCCTTCCTACTACCATTCTTCAATAGGGTTAACTAAAGTGCCACTGCTAAAAAATCTGTTACTGTTACTACTGTGTAGTAAGGCAAATGAAATCGAGGCTGTGCACGCATACAGAACTAAACTACTAAACTAAGCTAGCGCTAAGCAATGTTAGTACTGTGAGACCTTCATTTGTACTGAAAGTGATCGGTTGTCTCCAACACTAAACTATCATATCTGTCTCTTGCATTTGTTCGTAACCTGAGGCACGTTTCGTTACTTTAGACCAAAATAATTCAATGTTGTTGTTTGTACTGGTACCACTGTAATTTAAAAACATTTTTCTCTCTGTCTGTATCACACTATTTATCATGCAACATTAAGGTGTGATATGAATAGACATGATTCTGACAGTCTAGCTACATGAATTAAGCTGTCTCCTTTATTCTTTTTACCCTAAATAGCCTATAGATAAAAGTACAATTTTAGTTTGTCAGTTATTAGTGTTTCAATTTAGTACAACCCACTGTTAAGATTTAACATCATACAGTATATATTGTTACGAATATCGGTCATAAATGAATGACGTAGTAAAGCATTGACCTCTTAACAAGTGCGTATCAGAGTCCAAGGCGACCAAGGTTTGACCTTTGTGCCCTGAGGGCAGTTTAAATAAAATAATTCGTTCAAACCCGTGGAAATTGGAGGATAATTCTGGATCGTAGTAATTATAGAGAAAGAGGTTAAAATGCGTATTAAGACCCTGTAGAATCTTCGATGATAGTTTTCTTTGTAAAGTCCCCACCTCCTTAAAGTTAGTTCAGTTCGAAAGTTGGTAGAGTGAAGTCGCTATATTAATGCTTGTATATTTCATGTCATTTTATTGATAAAGTTTTCAAAACTTCTTCTTCTGGATTTTCAATAAATTCCATTCTTTAGTTAAGAGATTTTTAAAATAGTAAATTTCCAACTTACGTTTTTCCAATCGGAAGAATGAATTCAGCGTTATTAGGCTTGCTCAGTAGGTCACGGCTTTACACACACAACACAACACAACTTGAATATATGCTTCACTATACAACTATATCGGACGAAGCCCGCAAATTGTTATGGTCCTCTTTATGATGATGACTATTATTACGACTCGTTAAATCGGATTCAATGAATATAGTTGTATCTTTATTAGAAGTCTCTAGATTCTGCTAATCTGTAGCCCAAGCTAGGGGTTCCTTGACTGACAGGTCTATGCAGCAATGTAGTTATATTCGTGATAATTATCTTCGACACCTTTCTCAACAATGATAGATCAAACAACTCCAGTTGTTGAATAAACAATTTTATTTAAATTGTAGACTCAATATAAACGATCAATAAATGCATCAACTGATGGCCACATAAGTATCAATAAAATGACATGAAATATACAAGCATTAATATAGCGACTTCACTCTACCAACTTTCGAACTGAACTAACTTTTAAGTTTAAGGAGGTGGGGACTTTACAAAGAAAACTATCATCGAAGATTCTACAGGGTCTTAATACGCATTTTAACCTCTTTCTCTATAATTACTACGATCCAGAATTATCCTCCAATTTCCACGGGTTTGAACGAATTATTTTATTTAAACTGCCCTCAGGGCACAAAGGTCAAACCTTGGTCGCCTTGGACTCTGATACGCACTTGTTAAGAGGTCAATGCTTTACTACGTCATTCATTTATGACCGATATTCGTAACATGAACATATTTCTTGATGTGCTTTGTAAGTCCACATTTGTTTCTGCTGTATTTTCTATATCTATTTCTAGCTTAACAACAATTTTATTATTCTTATCCTCAAAAAAAAAAATCTCCCAGAAGGATTAGCTGCATTTTTACTTACATTTCTTTGGATGTTGTCAAGATTTCTTTTTCATGGCTTGCCTTTGTGTGAAGCTCAGCAAAACTATCTGTAAGAACCAAAATATAATCATTGAAAATACTGAATAACACTAGCTCACCAAGAAAGAAAAGAAATAAGAAAATATTTATTTTTTAAACATGCATTATGGGAGTTGGACTAGCAGCAACTCGTATAGATTACCATTTCAAAGGTCTTATGCTTAATTCCAATTATAGGTCTGGAGGGTGTCCCTAAGTCAACTCAGTTCTGATAGGTACCTAACACCAACTGGAGAAAAGGGAAGGTGGCTGGGCATTGAGCTTGCCAAACAATCCCATAGCACACCATAGCCATAGAAATGCTGCTTCACTAGCCACATGGACCAAATATTTTACTTACATATGCATTGACTTCTTTCAAAACAGTAAATTGTTTAAGTTGTAGAATAGGTGAAAAAACGGAGGACACTGCAGATGGATAGGTAAAAAAGAGAACCATAACAGTCATGCACACAATAAGCTTAGATGGAAACAATACACTGACAATCACCACAATTTAAAGCTTAAACTTGAAGTAGAATTACGGTGATCAACCTGACCACCATTATAAGCATCCGTGATACCTGCTGACCAAAACAGACCCAATAGATATGCAATAATATATTATGTAGCATCACAATAGTTCCCACAATATTTTAATACCAGGACAAAATGACACGCATGAAATATAAGGATTGAAGCTCGTAAGCATTAGACTCCAGAGATAGGGTGAATGTAGAATAGAATAGTTTTTATTTTGCTAGAGTGAGAGTTGATCAATTATATTTATTTTATGTTAGTTTATTAATCCATAATTTTATATTTAATTGTCTTATCATTTTACTTTTCTCTGTATAAATATTACTTTGTAAATCCCCCGTTTTGTTATTATTAGTAGGAAACTTTGTATTGATATTAAATATAGGGTTACGGCCAGGCCATCAATCACAATCTGAGAAACTTATGATGTTATTCTGAGAGCTGTCCAAGACTAGCCACCCCGCGGCACGACTCTGCTTCTCGCCACCTGCGGACATTTCCTGTATCATTAACATGGTGGCTTGCTCATTTTCCTGCTCTGTCACCAGGTAGCACAAATTTCAGGCCTCCAGGCACCAGGGCTTGAAGAGATGTGCTGTTGTGCACATTGTCTCAGGGCCTCTCAGCAGTGCAATGAAATCTCGGGCGCATAACAGGGGCTGTTAGCCAAACGCTAGCCCTCAGAGGTCCGTTGGTACAGAAGTGACCTTCCCATATCCACCTCATCCAGAAATGGTACATCTTTAATTACTGTTGACAATACCGGTTAGAGGCTACAAGTTGGTTGATCGTGTAAGCCACAAATCTAGGAAATACTTTAGGACTGTTATATATATATATTATTATACTTTTTCATATATCTAGCCTGGTATTGTAATATAGACAATTTATATTTATAATAGCTGGAGAGCCCTTGTTGGCGGCCTATGCCCTGAGAGCGGTAACAGGCATAAGTAATGTTTATAAGGGTCCTTGTCTAAATATCTCAGTATTAATCCATTGATCAACTCTCATTTAGAAAGCTTTGTATAATAAGTTTACAGATACTTGTAGTTATGATTCCCTATATATTAGTTACTTTTCAGTTTTTTTTTTATAGCCTATAACTTTCATATATTTTTTTTTTAAACTTTATTGTTTTTTTCATTTTTATAACATACTTAAATTTTATTGATTGTCCATTTTTAGTATTGACGGTATAATTATATAGTCATTCTTCCAACAGGTTACACAACAGATCATACTCTAGACCACACACATATATATTTATAACATATTAAACAGTGCATTAAAAAACTACACAGAGAATCATACCATTAAATTCTTGAGGTTTCCTTCTCTGCTTATAAGGTGTGGAAGATCTGGGATTTTCAAAAGGGATTGGACTCTGTGTGGGAGAGCTGATCTTAACACTCTGCTGACAATCTAGATTGAGAGAATGCAAAAACAAGACTAACAAACTATTCAATAACAGTTTATTTTCTTATATTTAACTGCTTGTTTCTTAATATGAATGGCTGGCAAATTGTGATTTCTGTCAGAAATTTTGGTTCTAAGAGAATGAATCTTTTTTGTAATTCTAATTGTATAAGATTGAATCTATAATCTATATAAACAACATGTTTAGATCTAAAGCACAAATGTTTATCAACCTGCAGGTTGAACTGGCTTATCAAGAGGAAGAGCGTTTATGTTGGTGATACGACAGTGGAAATCATGGTAAGCCCTTTCAAGGTTCTGAAATAAATAAGAAAGTATAAAAGCTGACATTATCGGCAGTAACAAACAATAAAATGTTATGACATGGTCATGACAAAATGGGCCATATAATAATACCTTTAAAAAAAAATAACATTCAGGATATATTGCAATGGAGTCTGGAGCTCTGATGGGTGCCTGACATTAGCTGTGGAAAGGATAAAAGCAGCTTGACATTAAGCTGGCCACTCAAGCCCCTTGCATGTCACAACCACAGAAACTAATGAACGCTGCTTCACTGACCCAACAGACCAGCATGGTTTCAAACAGATACTTTAATTTTTATATCGGTTAAGCAAGGTGGCAACTCTGTCACCAGGACAAGAGCCATCCTCCTTGACTTTCTTCCCTAATATCATAGTAAGTGTAGAAAGCTGTGCCAACAGATCAAAGAGTGAACTGGCCCCCTTCAAGATGTCCACCCAGCAACCACCAAAGCCATAAAGAAGAAATAAAATCGACCACCCATCTCTTTAAAAAAAATAACTTACATGGGCCTCCTGGTCCAGACTTTTCAATCTATATTTAGCCTGGGCAATAATATCAGCTGAATCCGTAGAAGAGGCATCGTCCTCAAAGTAGACCCCATCCCTGGCCTGAGAAATCATGTCAAAGTCTACACCGTGGTAAACTTCTTTTGGGTCAGACTCAAATCTAGAAGTTTTCTGGAGCTGGTGGTCAAGTTCCCCAAAGTTGAGCTCGACAGATAGCCTGCTGCTGTTGTGAGCTCTCTGTGAAACTCTGGACTCACAATTTGGAGCTCTGCAGTAAAAAAAAAACACAATCATTATTAAAACTAAAATAAAAAGATATGTCAATATTTTTTTAGAATTTGAATAAGAAAATGATGTATTTATTTATTCCCCATTTATGTTACGTTATGTTTCTATTATTATTTTTGGGGGGTTGTATATTTTAGCATAAGGCTACTTATAAGAATTACAACAAATTAAATAGCTTACTGTTCTGGTCCATCTTTTGGCTTTCTGTACATCTCATTATTTAAAGCTGTAAAAGTAAGGATCAGGTTAATGGCACAAAGTAAGGATCAGGTTAATGGCACAAAGTAAGGGTCAGGTTAATGGCACAAAGTAAGGATCAGGTTAATGGCACAAAGTAAGGATCAGGTTAATGGCACAAAGTAAGGATCAGGTTAATGGCACAAAGTAAGGATCAGATTAATGGCACAAAGTAAGGATCAGGTTAATGGCACAAAGTAAGGATCAGGTTAATGGCACAAAGTAAGGGTCAGGTTAATGGCACAAAGTAAGGATCAGGTTAATGGCACAAAGTAAGGATCAGGTTAATGTCACAAAGTAAGGATCAGGTTAATGGCACAAAGTAAGGATCAGGTTAATGGCACAAAGTAAGGGTCAGGTTAATGGCACAAAGTAAGGGTCAGGTTAATGGCACAAAGTAAGGATCAGGTTAATGTCACAAAGTAAGGATCAGGTTAATGGCACAAAGTAAGGATCAGGTTAATGGCACAAAGTAAGGGTCAGGTTAATGGCACAAAGTAAGGGTCAGGTTAATGGCACAAAGTAAGGATCAGGTTAATGGCACAAAGTAAGGATCAGGTTAATGGCACAAAGTAAGGGTCAGGTTAATGGCACAAAGTAAGGATCAGGTTAATGGCACAAAGTAAGGGTCAGGTTAATGGCACAAAGTAAGGATCAGGTTAATGGCACAAAGTAAGGGTCAGGTTAATGGCACAAAGTAAGGGTCAGGTTAATGGCACAAAGTAAGGATCAGGTTAATGGCACAAAGTAAGGGTCAGGTTAATGGCACAAAGTAAGGGTCAGGTTAATGGCACAAAGTAAGGATCAGGTTAATGGCACAAAGTAAGGGTCAGGTTAATGGCACAAAGTAAGGGTCAGGTTAATGGCACAAAGTAAGGGTCAGGTTAATGGCACAAAGTAAGGGTCAGGTTAATGGCACAAAGTAAGGATCAGGTTAATGGCACAAAGTAAGGGTCAGGTTAATGGCACAAAGTAAGGATCAGGTTAATGGCACAAAGTAAGGATCAGGTTAATGTCACAAAGGAAATGAAAAACTTAGCAATTAGTTAATATACTTTTTTTTAACACTTAAAAAAAATGTCTATAGCTGTAATATAATTTAAGTTAGACTGTTAAGTGCTTACATTTAGATACATTTTAAAGTCTTCATCTTCCAAATGATGTCCGGTACTTATCAAAGCCAGTTAGACTCTGGGACATACTCTAAACTTACAAAACAAACGCCAGCATTTTTTCTGGGATTTGACTTAAAGACCTTCAAAATAGCATAGACTGCCATGCCTCCCTTTAACATAAGTATACATTTTAAATGTATCTACCTTTACTTGTCATGAGCAGACCTTGTCTTAAATCCACCACTTCCCGATTCATTTCTTTCATCTGCAAAGTCTGCTCTTCATATCTTGCCATTAGTTCCTTGTTACGATCAAGCTAATGGAAAAAAAAAGCATGATTTGTATTTTGAGCTTAACATTTTTAAAATATATTCTTAATAAAGTATAGTTTACATCCTAAAGTTTTTAAAAATGTCAAAAAAGAAATTCACCTCCTCCTTAAGGCGAGCTTCGAGCATTTGTTTCTGCTGGTTGAATACAATCTGCTCCTGGCGCAAGCTTTCTTTAGCTCTTTCCAAATCTCTTTGAAGCATCAATGATTCTGGTGAAGGACGTCTCAACTCCCTAAGAAGCTCTTCTTGTCCTACATAAGAATAATAAAATCTACTTCCTATATTTTTCAAAAAAGTCTTGCTAACTATAATAATAAAGTTAATAACCTCTCCTGCTAAGGAAATTGATTAAAAAAAAAAAAAAAACTTATTTATATAAACTCACGTCCTCTTTCTCTTTCATTCATTGATAAAACTTCCGCTAAACGTCTGAAAATAGATTTAAGGAAACATGTTTTGCATGCTGAAATCAAGGCTAAAATACTAATACCTGACATTTTATACAAATAATACATAATTAGAAAAATCATTATAAAAAGAAATTATAAACATACTGCTATATTAAACACTTTTTTTTCATACACATGTGTAATATTTCATTAAAGTAGAGTGTCTGTTGCATGCTTATAGAGTTAATATAACATAATTCTTCAGTTCTAATAGACACATCAAACATATGAATATTGTAGCCAGCACAGTGTAAAGCACTTTTTCCTTTCCTCTACTAATCTTAGATACCCTTTAGAGCTGTGTAGGAGTGGGTAAAAAGCTTCTTATATATTTTTACCTGCAGACCTTCAGAATGGTGATTTAACACTCTTCCAATTAACCACAGAATCCCAAATTTTTTAACATATTCAAAAAATAATTTCTAGAGATTTATAATAAAGCACTTACGTTCTCAAAGTCTCCAACTCATTCCTATACAACAGAACTTGCTCTTTGATAGTTTTGTAGTCTGACATCTGAAACAGAAAGCATAGATTTGTGTAATCACTTTGTATATAATGTTAACTTTATAGACAAACTATCCATTACTTTAACTTCAATAATATGTCTCAAACATACACCAAAAATAAATGTTTGAATAAGATTAAACTTACATCTCTGAGTTTTGCATTAAGAAACTCATTATTTCTGTTGGCATTCACTTCACTGTATTTGAATTCAGATAGTTTAGTCTAAAAAAGAAAGATATGTAAACTTTTAAAATAATATTTGAATATCGGTACAACATAAAGTTCATAGAAACATGGTAGGCTACATATGCAGTTTAGAAAAAAATTATGGAATACATAAAATTCTATTTCAATATCTAGAAAATCAGTATAGCTAATAGAAGATTTTAGAAAATGGACAAGGTCCAAGCTACAGAAATATAATACCTTCACAGAAATAAAGCTTTTATTGTATTACCAATACTGTAAATAGTGTCTGAATAGAATTTCTTCTATTTTCTCCTAGCTGTAATTAATTTTCTTTTACCGAGTTGCTGTACATTTTATAACATGAACATATATGATATCTTGACTTTTTCTAGTTAAGTCTGAAAAAAAAAAGCCTTTAAAGTGTCTGAAGTCCACCTTTTTTTTTAAAGCCATAAACTAATTTTTTTTTTTTAAGATGTACAAAACATGTACAGGCCAAAGGTAATGTACAGGCCAAAGGTAATGATGCAGGCCAAAGGTAATGAAGCAGGCTAGCCTTTCATTTTTATTTTTGATTTGCGACTGGGCAAAAATAAAAGGAAGTAGTACTTAGCAAAGTTTAAACTATTGCCTAATACACAATGATTTATGTGTTCAAATGTAACAAATGTAATGGGAAAAAAAGTAACCCCCCGCCAGACCACTTTGATACACATTGACAATGTTGCCCTGTCAACATCGTTCTCTGGTCACCGCATACTAGGGGATCGTGTGGCCAGAACAATGCCGAGCCATCTTTACTATTCCACAAATAATGCAGAGTTGGTTAGACTCAGGGACAGAGCAAAAATCCTAGCCTTCACAAGGAATTAAACCAGGGTACGCAAACCAAGCATCACACAAGACAACAAAAAAGGGCTTTTTAAAGTTTCAATCGAGACAATTTTTCATGGTGGGAGGTAGAGAATAGGATGATGTAAACAAGATGCAAATTATATGCATCTACAAGGGACTAAGGGAGAGCACTTACTTCTAGTTCATTTACTCTCTGTGTTTTGTCTCTGAGCTCATCTTTTATCTGCTGCAGCTTGAACTTTTCTTCAGACACTATTCTTTCCTGTTCTAAAACAGTAACATAAAAAATAAAATCTTCTTCATTCATTCATCTTGCAATTTCATATAAAAATGGGAAGTACCCGGTAGTTTAGGGTAGTATAAATAAATATATATATGTACTAATTATTAAATCTTTTCTTAGACCATGGGTGCCTTAGGCATGTACATAGACAGAGAAAAACCTTAATGACAAGACAAGTATGTAATTAAACTTTGAGAATATTCTGCTCAATTAGATAAGTTCATTTTGTTTAAGGCATCGATAAAAAAAATGATATTAAGAAATATTCTGTCCCATAAATGTATTTAGGAAATGAGTTTTTTTTTTATAATTACCTTTTAATGTTGCCTCTCTGACCTCCACATTTTGTATTCTTTCTATAAATTTGGCTTGTTGATCTAATTTAAATCTAAAGTATATAGACAAAAATGAACAATAATAAATAGAACTGTTTTGATTTATCAAGATTTTAACACACTTTTCATATTTGTATGTTTATTATGATAATTTAAAAAAGGAAATAAATCAAACTTACTGGGCCATTTCATTTTGCAATCTTTGTTCAAATGAAGTCTCTTTCTGTTTGATTTCTAGCTCTCTTCTTCTTATCTCAGTTTCTTTATCCTTCACTCTCTCTTCTGATAGCCTCTTCTCTCTTAAATATAAAAGAATAATTAAAAAAGTAACAGTAATTAAATTATATAATATAGTTCACGTCAGCAGAATTCAAGTTTCAAGGGCTACTACTAGTTACCTCTTGTTTACTTCCGCTTCTCGTTTGACTTCCGCTTCCCTCTGTCTTACAGCTTCTATCTCCTCCAAAATGGATTGGCGCTGAGCGTATATTTCTCTTTCCTGCATCTATAAAACAATGGTTCCTTTTAGATTCGGAATTAAAAATGTTCAGCTAATATTCATTAAATTTAAAATTGCAATGTAGTTTAAAAGCCTTTCACATTGATAGTACAGATATAATACCCGATACTCAGTCTGAGATATTCAGCATGAGAAAAACTATGTTAACATTGTGCTAACTTTACCTCTGTTTGTTGTTGCAATCGCTCCAAAGTATTTCTCTCTCTGATAACAAGAGCATCATACCTGTCTTTGTAAATTCTTTCCAGCTAAATTTAAAGAAAAAACAAAATTGTTTCCTTAGCAATTATGCAATTGACATCTTATTAAAAAAAAAAGCACACAAAAAAACAAACAATATATATATAGAAAGAGAGAAAGAGAGAGAATATATACCATTATTCACAGAAATAAGTATTAAATGGATTAGTACTAACATCTTTTCTTGCTTGTTCTAGGGCTCTTCTGCCATTTTCTTTCTCTTCTAATTTTATTGATGCAATTTCTGCATCCCTCATTCTAGCCAGCTGGTAAAAGAATGTATTTAAATGTACATTAAATACAAAATTCTATAATATAAATATAATTGTTGTTTTATTTAAAAAAATACTTGACAATAAATATTTTACTAATTTAATGTAAGTGACAGTCTCGACAATTGTACCTCCATTTTCAGCTGGGTATTGTAGCGATCTTCTAATTGACGCTGGAAACTTAAAAGTCTTTCTTCTGCACCAGCTCTTCCAGTGCGAAGGTAATCCTCTCGTCGGGATGCATACAGTTGATCAACATCAGACAGCTTTTCATCTTTTTTAGAAGAACATTTTAAGGACATCATGATACTATAATGGCTTTTAACTCTTTCCATCCCAGGGCTTTTTCCATGGTTTTACCAAGCATTTTTTACAGATACAAGAAAAAAATAGGAGCTTTTTTTAAAATGTAAATCTTGGGACAAATATTAGAGATATACCTTAGTGTTATACATCAAAAGAAAGCAAAATAAATGTAGTTTATGATCAAAGTAATTTAAAATATGTTTATTGAACGATATACATTTTTTATAGTGGTCAACCACTAGAAAAAAATATTTATACAAAAAAAAATATTTTTCTTTCCAATAAAAGTTTTTTTATCTATAAAACGTGTCAACCATTTGATGCAATAACTTAAACCCCGATCGCAAATCTAATAAATAATAACACTTTCAAATTTGAACAAAATTGATCAATAAATAACAAAGTTACACAATATTTAGCCAAACATATGCCTTCACAAAAAAAAAATGTACCAAAGTTAAAATAAACAAACATCTATTCATATTCTCATAAACTGGTCTAATATTAAAAATATACATGAAGTGTAATACATCGATTGAAAGGAAATTAAATGTAGCATATGATAAATGTATTTAAAAATATATTTATAATATTTGAAAAATAAATTTTAGTCCAAATTTGTAACCTTTCCAAGTGGGCCACGCCCCCTTTTTGGATGCTTTCATTACATCATTTATTTTGCTTATTCTAAATTATAATCGATCTCTTGTTCTGTGAAGTTTTCATTGTTAGAAGTTAATAAAATAGGTCACCGTATTTTGTAATGAATAAATCAGCTATATAGCTTTATTAGCGGTAATAATCTAAGTTGGAGATGCCCCTAGACCGCTTGGCCCCATAACAGAAATAATTGAACCCAAATATCGATCAAAATGTAAAAAATTAACGCAACAAATGTAAACAAATTGCATTAATAACAAAGAAAATGGCGTAACGAAAATGGCGACGTAAAATTACTTCTTAACACCGTATAGGCTTTTCGCAAAATTATTAATTAATCATGAGCCGGTAGAATCGGCTCGCGGGACGGAAACGAAAAATAAAAAAGCCGATTGTACCGGCTCATGGGACGGAAAGAGTTAATAAATCAAAATAATCGCATTAGAAGGGCTGAGTTAAAACTAACTTACCAAGAGGTGTAATAGGGCCAACTTTGATTAGATCTGTCTGGCATCCAACAGTGTTGATGGAGTTGGCATGAAGTGAAGATACCTCTGATAATAGCTGCCACAAGAAACCTTCAAACAAATAAAATGAAAAGACAAATTAGTGCCAAGAAATATTTGGGAATAATTCTGTTACAAACATAAAAACAAGTTTTCATGCTTTGAATAATAAAATAAACTAAACATTTGAAAGTATAACCAACCTTTTTTTGAATCATTTTGTGTTTGGGCATTCTGAAAATATTTTTCAGAAAAAAATAATTTGTAATTGAAACCTAAATAAAAAATATGCTTTTAATGCAATTTCATTTTTTAAGTATGTAATTATGGCAAAGCCTTAACAAACAAAAAAGAAACTTACCAGTCTCTGATAAAGTCTAGATTGTGGGCTAATATTGAGCAGCTTAAGTAAATCAACGGCTTCAAATTTCTGCAAAAAAAGATTTTTTAAGTCACATTTCAATTAAAAAAAATTATATAACCATATATATTATTTAGTATATTTTAAAAGCTATAAAGTGTATGACCTTATCTTGATTAAGACCAGATTCAGGAAGGAAGACACTGAGTGTGTATTCATAGTGACAGGCACTAAGGTGATTCGCTACAAGACTGTCAGAAGCTCTGTGCAGTAGAGACCCTTCCTCTGGAACTTTAAGATCTTTGAGTGTTAATGGACCATGAACTGTCTGTTGTAGCTCTGTAACTAAGCTATTTCTCAGCTGTGACTATGACATACAAGAATAAAAAATAATCATACATCAGAATTACAATATCATAGTTTATTTTATTATTGTAATGTTATTTCTTATCATATTCATGTCTTCCAAAGAAAAGTTTTTTAATATGTCTTAACTCTAATCTTTCATGTTTTAAATTAGCCCTGCATATTGCAAAATAAGGGTTTTAAACAATGTGAAATTGTTTGTTTTACTGACTAGTTCAAGCTTATTATTCTATAATTCTAAGCAAATTATTTCTTACTGAGTCATATATATTTCTTCATGTTTAAGATATTCAGCCACAAAATTAATTTTATTAGCATTTTTTAGAATGTATTTAACACGTTTCTGTCCCAAATGCTCATGTCAGGATACGTTCTGGTGTAATCATTAAAATTTTTCAAAAACATTAGATGCAAATTCCCCTTCCTTCTTGTTTCCAGTAACTTAGGAGAGGTTTCACAAAATGGCCACCAAAAGATGGAGGTTTATTGTTAATTAAAAAAATAACAATTGTTGATACAAAATGTTTTTTTTACTTGTATGTGTTTTTATATCTATGAAGTATCAGCTGCTTCAGTATTGTGTATTTTAAATATGTTTTTATGTTATTTACTATTTTAATTTAAACACGCTCGAACGTTACATAATTGACAGACACAATTTCTTGTTTTTTTTTTATACATTTGAAAATCATTTACCAGGAATTAAAAAAAGGCAAAATTTAAGTTTTTTTTAAATATTTATCATTCATAAACGTTATTTTTTCCCCAAGTCACAATTAAGTATCAATTTTAACAATATTGTGTGTTTTAATACTATTTTGTTGTAATTTAGTCTCATTTATTTTGTAGTGTCGGCAGCTGGTCTGCAGATTTTCCCAATCCTTAAATTATTAATTACAGTGAACCCTTGCTACTTCGCGGCTTGAAATTCGCGGATTAAGGACTTCGCAGATCTTTTTCATGAGAAAATATATTGCGGATTTTCTGGAAATTTGAAAATAGTCGCAATATATGAAGACCCAAAATATTTTGGTTAATTCCACAAAATATTTTGTTAAAACATTTATATAAAATATGAAATCCTAGTCTACAAACAACAAAACAAGCATGAATAAGCATAAAACATTTACCTTGTATTTGAATTTGTAACTAAAAGTCCGAATAGGCTAAATACTGTAAATATGATATGGTATCCCTACTTCGTGGCTTTTCAGCTATCGGGGCCGGTCTCGAAACCTATCTACCGCGATAAACAAAGGTTCACTGTATAAAATCAGCTGACTTTACAACTGTGATATTTGGAAATGGGAACTTCTGAAATCCTTATAGCAAAACCTGCCTTAGTAATATGATTTAACTTAAGGTTCTAAATAAATAAATAGCCTAATAGTTTAAACATTAAAAAATTAATATTTTTATATTTGTTTATCTATTTAATAAGAAAATACAACACAATTGCAGATATTTTTACATTTCCTGACTATGTTTGTCATAAATGCCAATGCCCAATGCCAATACATTAGGCCTATACATCAAACCATTTTTTTTTACTATACTATAGGCCTACTAATATTAATTGGACTTATTCTTTGGCTTTTGAAAAAAAAATCCATTTTTGCTTTTTTAAATTTTTTTCAGCATTTTCATGACTTCATGTTTATTTACAAGGCAAAAATTTCATATAGTATATATATATAGTATATAGGATTATAGGCCTATGAAATTAATTAAATATATGACGCCGGGATTATTGCCCAAATATTTAATAATAAGTAAATATTGAAATATAGAATAACGACACATTTTCATTTTGTTTAGCCTAATGAAAGATGTCATGATCATAATCATGATGAACATGAAATAGATCTGATACTGATACTGATAGTCTGATAACTGATAACTGATACTCAGCTACTGTCACTTGTCAGTGTCCTACCTTGATTGAATCAACAAATCCGCGGTTTCTTAAACTGTGATATAATCTATTCCTCAATTCCTCTGCTGATAAGTACTCCGGATGATCTGTCATTTTCAGGCATCAAGTAGTTTAAAGTAAATAAGAGTTATTGCCATAAAAAAACACTAATCATTTAATTTCCTCGAACTTATTTATAAATCGCAAGCAAGTCTTGTCAAGCGTCCATGGCGATTGTTTAAAACTAGGAACGGAATTTTGTATATTTTATTTTATTATAATTGTTTAGGTCAGTGATTCCCCATTCCGTTTCTTGTAGTGTTGCCAATTTATAGATTTTCAATATCCAGCATATCCCAAATAATAATTAAACTGGGGGAATCTGCTTCTGTAGCCATATTTACATATTTCAAGATAGTTTGAAATAGATAAGGCTATTTACTATTTAGTTCAATCCTTGCTTGAAAGAAGTGTATCATTTAGTTTAAATAAACTTAAACATTCTTAATGTTTCTTTATAGCGATTGGGGTTTCTTAATTTAGACTATGTCAACATTTCCTAATCAAATGTATTAAAACATGCACATTTCGAAATATTTCTAAAGCATAATTCTTTTCTTTAAAAAAATGTTTTTTATCTTTGCATTTCCTTACTTCCCCCATCTATATAGGCCTAGGCCTAGGCTATATATGTAAGCCTATGTAGGCCTATATATGTAGCATAATATATAGGCCTAGTATTAAAAAATAATAAATGTGGCATTGATTTATTATAATATAATCATAAGCTAAGTTTAGAATAACTCTATTATTTATAAAGGCTTATAGATTTAGGCCTAGCCTATATGCCTATATCATTATAAGCAAAACCAATAAAGTTCTTCTTTCTTTTCGAAAGACAGTCGATAAAATAATACCAGCAAGTTAGAAAATGCACTCAAAACATTTTAACAAAGTTAACTACATTTTGCATAGGCCTACTCTACTATGTTTAGTAGATTTTCCAATATGGGGACGTCCATTAATTACGTCAACAAAATAGGGGGGAGGGGGGGTCTGAAAAAGTTTGACAATTGTTGACAAGGGGGAGGGGGGGGGGAGGTCAAGAAAAGTTGACGTCAACAATGTTACTTTTTAAAAATAAATAAGGATACGAATTTATTACAAAATTCTAGGCTACATTTGTCATGTGCCACTTACATAGCAGACATATATAAACATGGTTATACGTCGTTAGTACAAATATGTTAATTAAAATTACGGACGCTACATTTGACATGTCCTTTTTGTGTTCATCTTGTTACTTTGTAGATCTATGTATGAATGGAAAGTGGAAACTAATGCAATTGTTTGCACGGCAAATAGACCGACCAATTGTAAAAAACGTCTGTAAGTCTAGCGAGCCATTGTGACTGGAATAACAAAAGAACATAAACACACCAACAAACATTCTGCAGAGTACGTTCAGAAACAGAAACCTAGTTTTTTGCCGCTCAGTAGGCCTACATCTAAATTAGGCGCCGTTCTGTTATTGAGTCCTGAAAGGACTATGAACACCGTCCGAGAGTCGACTGCTTTAATTCAACGCCCATGGTTGAGTCTTTTCCAAGTTCCAACCCTTGAAACCATGTTTGGATCAGCGTTAGCAGGCCATGCACTCCGACATGGAAAGATATGAGTAGGCAGGCTTTGTCCTACAGGGCGGTCGCTTGTTGGGTCAGCTTGCTCTGTTCGGATTCCCCTTTTACGAACGTACATTTGCTTGAGCCTTCCATGGCTTGCCTCGTATTCCTGTAATGTGGGCTGACGGTGTGTTGGCCGAGCGGATTTTGTCTGACACGGGGATGGCATCCCCTCAAGGCCACATTTGAAAGCAGCCGTTTTTACAGGACGTTTTGTATACCTTTCCGTACGTCGCATCAGCCCCCACCCCGGAGACGCCAGAAATCGGACAGTGGGGTACCGCACAGCCCCCCTCAAATGGAAGAACAGAAACAAGCCGATTAATCTCCAGACTTGCAGCTCGGGATACCACGCCTCTCTCCGTCACTTACAGAGATGGGAGTGGAAGTATCTCGGCGACCGCTTGTTCCATGCATTAGCTCACTGGTCAGACTCGGGGAACCAAGTTAAAAGGTCTCAAAAAAATAAAACCGGACGAGCCCGTCTTGTGTCCAGGGCGTAACGTTTAGGGTTGAGCTCAGCTCTGTCCGGACCCGCTGCCGGAGCTCTCCCCCATGCATTCGCCCGCTGGTGTATTCTTAATGGGAACGTATCGGCGGTTTACACACTTCGCCAGCTTTGGGGCTCATATGTACAGAAGTGAAATTAGGCGCCAGAGACTGGCGTTCGTTATATATACCATGTAAGGGATAGCTGGGATGGGCAATAGAACTAAAAACAACAATAGGCCCTCTCTGAGACTATGTTTGAATTGCATTGAATGAAGTGTATTGTGTGAATCCAACATGGTTATTTTAAAATATTTCCTTCAGAAAAATAATTCGTGGCCCATGAAGTCCGAAATACTTAGCCTACCTTTCCTTTTAACATCCCTAATTCTGATATATAAACTAATATATTTTTGCTGACTACGTTATAATAGGTGAAACATTAAAATTTGGTGATTAGGCTAAATATAGTATATTTTTAGTTTTAATTTCTAATTTTCTGAAAAAAAAATGTTTGAGATAAAAATGTATTAGTAGGCCTACAGTGGCGTAGCCAGATTGCAAGGTGTGGGTGGCAAATAGTGCAAGGTAGGAGCGGTAGGGGCAAGGAAGCCAACTACCGTGTGTATAATCATATAATGTGTGTGTGGGGGGGGGGGGGCAATAATGCAAGAAGGAATAGTGAGCATATGGTTAAAATAGCAGGTTAATTTACAACTGGTGCACAAGTTCCCCCTAAGCTATTTAACGATTAACATTGTACCATAATTGTACCAAAAGCTCATTAGTTAAACGTACAATCAGAAAGTATCCAATATTTCTATATGAAAAGAACAATAGTAAATAAAAAGAAAAGAAATAGGCCCTATTGTTAAAATGCTCGGTTTGGAAAAAAAAATTGGGAGGGGCGATGGGGGGTAGTAAGCGTGTTACATCCCTTTCGTGACAAACGCCTATGAGAGTTCTATCTAGTCAATATGAAATCTTTAAAACAAGTTTTAAAATGTATTACAATTAATTATAGTAAAGATCTAGACCTTTCCGTTTCAAATCTACTTTAAACATAAAAAGCCAGCGTTTAATTTTTTTTTTACTTGTTATAGGGGGGGGGGTAACGAATTGTTGACGTAATTATATAGGGGGGGGGTCTCTGAAAGTTTGACAGTTGTTGACAAGGGGGAGGGGGGGGAGGTAAAAATCGCCAAAAAATTGTTGACGTAATTAATGGACGTCCCCTATCTTTTTTTAGACCTAGTGACTAGTGGATTCTGTGAATTTTTTCTATAATTGTATCGAGTCTACAGCTAAGAGTTGGCAATATTAACATTTATAGGCAAGTGTTGTTTAGTTCACGTCATGTATTTATAGACTGGTTCTCTTCAGGATGTGTCCTTCGCACATATTTTATTTCTTACAGTAAAAAAACAACAACCAAACCTCATCACGATTTAAGATAGCGATTAACCGTGCAGTTTATTTGTGTGTGTTCTTTCCCCACAATATTTTTGACTTAAAAAAATGGCAGATGAAAGGATAATACGTGTAGGAACTCGAAAAAGCCAGGTAAGTGAAGAGTCACTGAAGAGTGAAGAGTGAAGAGTGTTCTAGTTTTAAATCATTGAATATTGAATAGGATATATGATATAGGATATAGTTATAGGATATAGGCTATACTGCTATACATAGTAGTAACAGTAACATAGCATAGTCACTTAGGGCCTACTTAGTACTTTAAAGTACTTAGTTTAGTAGTTTAGTCAAAGACTAAAGACCTCGTTTACTAGTAGGCCTAACTGATTAGCCTACTGAGGCCTACTGTGATTTGATTAGGCTACTATTCAATCACAATTACAGGTGGTCACAGCACAGGTTACCAGGTATGATTAGTTTAAAAAAAATATAATTTTAAATTTTAAGTCTTAACTAACCTATAAATAAGTTACTTATAACTGTTATAACCTAATTAATAGCCTAATTTACTAGTAATTAATACACTAATAAAATTAGTTACTAATAATAATAAAATAGGATAGGACTACACGAAAAGTGAAAAGGAACTACTAAGACAGTTGTCTTCTTCTTCTGCATTCCATTTCGCTTCCTTTTGCTGTGTCAGACTGGCAGTCCTGTTTCTCTGGCAAATCGGGCTCTTATCTTATACATTACAGATGCACCTTCTATAAAGAAGATTATTGCGTACTACGCTCATCCCTGCTCCGAGTCTAGTCTTGCATTTTTATTAATGTTTTAAATGATGTTAAGTTACTGGTTTTCCTGGTTTGTTCAGTAGTGATTGGCCGGATATGATTTTTTCACTATTTGCCGGATCCGGATAGTAGGCCCCTAATATTTGCCGGATCCGGATATTTCCTACATGGTGGCTCCCTGAAGCCAGGCCTGGTTACGAGCCTTTCTGTGGAGTGGACACCATTGCAGGATGTGCCATGCATTCTGGGGTCCAGTTACACAGGGACATTCAAGGGTGTGACTTAGGCCGATTTGGTGCTGGTGGTCTAATAGTCTGACTTAAGGAACCATTAAAAACATAGGAGGCTAACTTTGCCATAAAAAAATGATAAACTCGATGTATTGGTCCCATAATGACAATGTCCCAAGACCTCAATTTCCAACAGATCATGAAGAAATACAATTTTTTTTGTTAGAAAAGAAAATTAATTTACATTTATTTATTTATCTTTGGGGGCACGGTAGCCGAGCGGCAGCGCGTTCGACTGGCAAGCTGAAGGTCTCAGGTTCGAATCCTGGTGCAGGCTAAGATTTTTTCCCGGGTCTGGAGGGTGTCCCTGAGTCTACCCAGCTCTGATGGGTACCTGACCTTAGTTGGGGTAAAGTAAAGGCGGCTGTGCATAGTGCTGGCCACACCTAGTATGCCGTGGCCACAAAAACTGGTGAACGCTGCTTCATCGGACCTATGGATCAAATTCGGTCCGGCAGGTACTTTACTATTTATCTTTATGTTTGTGCTTGAAAAAATCAAAACATATTGTGGTAAATTATTTATCGTAACTTTAGTCACTTTGGTCTTAGACGTAGTAGGTAGGGCCCACATTACTAAGGCATACTCTGTATTAAAACTTAATTAAAACCATTATGATATTCACTAAACATCCAAGGTACCTAATTAACATCCATTTTATTTATTTAATTAATTAATTCGATTTTAACCGTAGGGTTATTCAAACCAATCAATCTCAAACATTTTGCCCCTTTTGGCCTACCATTAACAACACAAAACAGCTCAAAAGATAACCTTTGTTTGCCTGACATTGACTACAAGAGAGCTAACAGGTTAGAGGATGAAAGAAGTTCTCTGTTCATGTGCCCTTTGATAATATGGTCTTTGATATGGGCTCATTTGCAAAAGACAAAGCAAACTTCATTTTATAATAAGTTAAAAATTTATGAGTACTTATTTATAAAAGCATCTTAACTAATGCTTATATGCCCTATTTTATTGCCATCCATCAGATTGTTATTAAATATTATATTGTCATATTGTCCTTTTTAAAATCCAGCAAGCAACTTCACTTTCTAAAGTGAACAACGTAGACAAATACTATCAAACCATTACTAATAGTGCCATTAACGTGAGAAGAATTTGAACCTAGAGTAGCATTATGGGATAATATCCCTTGTCACCAAAAATTATCGTATAAATAAGTTATATTGAAATGAAAAATTTTTTTTCATGCTTTAGAGATAATAGTATTATAAATTATATAGGTAACGTAGGTATATACTGATGTTTTATTCTTTAACTAATGCTTTAACTAATGCTTCCAGTAGTGCTAGTATAAAACTCTTCTGCTAGTGCAGACATTAATGTATTAAAAACATGTATTTGTCCTTGTGTCACAAAATTATTTCTTTCATTTTTGTTTTACTCATTCCCTTAAGATGACTTTGTGTTTGTGTGTAAACAGGTAGAAGAGGGTTAAACAGGGATTGGGTGAGGTAATCTTGGATACTGGAGAGTCTGTGAGACACAATGAATCTTGTTTTCACATCTCTCTGTCTCATTAAAACCCCATAGGATTATTTGTAACATCACTTGAGATATAAGCAATCCACAAAATTTAGACCAATCACAGTCTGATTACACCAGTGCCAATTAGGAACTGGACATCAACATCCCAAATTACATTGGACAGGCTTGCCCTATTGGGTCTCCAAGCCAAATCTACAGATGACAATCACATTAATGAAAGAGACTAAATTGTTTGAGTAAATATAGTTTTTAAAAAGTTAAAACTTAGAAGGAGTTCTTTTTCATCTTAGATTGCTATTTTCCCCTCAGTGGCTTATTTTATTCTTCATGGTTTAAAAAAAAAAGTGACAGAAAGATAGAAACAACATGCTATCCAATCAGTAATCAGCTTTCTCTTAAAATAGATATACTGTAACCTGGGAATCTGAACATCTCAGTGCAAATCACACACTAGGTATATATCCTTAATAGGCTTTCACTTTCATAGTTTTTCTCCCCTGAAGCAAGAGCTGTTTTCAGATGCTTTATCATAGCCATCTTGAATATTTCATCAATTATTATTATTGTCTCTGTTCTTTTGTGTGAAAGTTTAATTGTATTAAAGAATGATAGATAAAAGTTTTAGTTTTTTAATAACCTAATTTTATTTAGATTTTATTTATGGTACTTTCTATCCTAATCTTTAGTTACTTTTGTTTATGGACTAAATGAGTAAATGATAAAACTTCCATTTTTTCTCTTTAGTAACACTCAATATCGGCCCAATATTCTGCCACTGTGTAAATCTTGGCTTAATGTTCGACCAATATTATAGTGTGCTGTTAGGGACTGACCTTTTGCAATAAGCCATAAACTTTTGCAATAATTTATTTTCTATTACTCTTCAAATACCTTCTAAACTAATCCTAACAGTTTCCTTTTTCATTTATTTAAACTCACTGTCATTATGCTAACACTCTCTTGTAAGACTATTGATATTTTCTTGGGCTCTATTATCTAGTTTTATCCTAGTATCGTGTGCTGTATGTATGCAGCCAGATTCTAGAATGACAGTCCTCTGTGCATTCTGGATACATCTTCTGTGGAGAACTGTTCCGCTGCATTGAACAATTTTGCAATTGTTCAGTCAGTCTACACGTTTTTCTCATTTTCACCACAGCGATGGTGGAAATGTATAGAATGTTTGTAGGAAATCACTGTAGTTCTGCAATGCTGACTACAGCAAGTTAATTAGCGCTAAGTGACAGTGGCCCATCTTTTCATAACAATTTTTCCCAATTAAAACATTTCATTCCGAATCTATTTTTCCACTTTTGGAGCAAGCTCTGTAGGTGAACATTTTTTTTCAAAACTATAATGGATAAAATCTTGTCTTCGGTTAAAGTTAAAGACTTAATGATGGGACAAACAAGACTGGCACTAGACTTCTACTTTCAAATTAAAAATCACTTGGTGCGGGAAATGACATTTAAGGACCTCTTATAAAAATTTTCTAATTCAAAGGACCGAAAAGTACTTCAACACAGCTCATGTACTCGTCTTACATTGTTAAGAGTATCAACCGTTAGGCCCGATTATAATTGTAATATGCATATTAATTTTATTTAGTTAAATAGTTAAATCCACTCCATTTATGATTTCAATACTTTAATTTCTGACTTTCGTATGCCTCTAAAGTTGCCGAATGGATAATACGGCCCTGGGTAGCCCTGTATGCTCTGGCTCTTGACCGTATTTGGTGTAAAAAAAAATCAGTTAAGAGGATGTTTTTTCTCTGCTCTACCACCCACTGCCATACAGAAGCTTACATATAATGCACGCTCTGTAGGCTTACACTTGATACTTTGGTGGCTTGTGTGAGCGAGTGTTATTTCCCCACACTCTCTTTGATAGCTTTGTTAGCACAGATGATGCTTTTCTTATAGTATTAATATTATTATGTTGGGTATTCGTGTTTATGAGTGTTGATCTTATATATAGAGAGAGGGGGAGGGTGTGGGTTTCTTATGAACGTTCTCGGATTTCTGGTTTATTTTTATTATTTTTTTATTAAAAGCTCACATCGTTTATGTTTTGACATTTTCGGTTGTCGGCCTTTGTAGAACACAACAACAAACACGACGGCAGAATACATTGACGCCCATGATATAAAATGATATGGGATATGGTGGCCTAGTGGCAGCGCAGTGTGCTAGCTTACCGAAGGTCACGGGTTCGAATCTTGATGAAGGCAAGGCGTTGTTCCCAGGTTAGGAGGGTGTCCCCGAGTGTACCCAGCTCTGTACACCTGACAAATGAGAGAGAAGTATTCAAAGTTGTCTTACTTATATCTCCTTAATAAAAAGCGCTCCACATTTACCATCGAGCTCTTATATGTTTCGGAGATTTCACTTGCTAATTTAATAGTTGCCCCGAGGGCGTCCTGGTTGAAAATATTTTTGTCTGAATAGCGTGCGACGCCTTTCACCTTTAAATGAAAAATTTAGGTTTTTGGCTTCACAATGAAGACATTGGTACTTATTGGTATTATTATTGTCAATCCCAGGTCAAAGTTCGTCACAGAAACTTATTTAAAAGTAGGAATTATTTGGGAATATTGCCGACCATAGGACGCGACCGTTTTTTTTATACTTAGGCCTACTTCCGAAATTTTTTGGCAACTTAAAAAGAAAACTTGAAATAGTTTGATCATATTATCGGACTATTGACTATATCAGATTTTAACAGTAACTTTGTAACTATCAAAAATAACAACGTTACGGTAGAAATTGCAAATGTTGACACCCCGAGCGTAAATTGAATCCGTCATTTGACCGGCTCTTTGTTGAATCAATCGGTCATTTTGGAGTTGTATGTGTCATTGACCGATGACCGTCGTCAAAAATGATCACTGTAACGACCCCTTTATTTTATTTCAAAACTACCTGAAGTTTACGTATTGTAACTGTTAAATTTCTTATGCCGAGCTCTCAACCCTGTAGGTTTCTTTTACTTGAAAACATTTTTATAGTGATGTAAAAAAAGTAAAGTACCCATCGGACCGAATTGATCCAGAGGTCCGATGAAGCAGCGTTCACTAGTTTCTGTGGCCACGGCATACTAGGTGATTTTGTGGCCAGCACTATGCAGGTACCCATCAGAGTCCTAGCCTGCACCTGGATTCGAACCCGGGACATTCCGTACGCCGTGCCAAGCATTTTTCTAACAGAAGTAATATTCACTAACCAAATTAATAAATTTAGAGTGAGTGAAATAACGTTTATTTATCACGATTCGTCCTTTCGGGGTTAAACATTTGTTGATACTGGTGCGACGTGGTATGTGGGCGACATCCTAAGATTATTTAAAACAATATTTACTGTATGTGTTCCATGCCTAAGCACACAATTAACTTCTGTTAGTTATTATTAGTGGGCTTTAGTCGTTCTCTCTCCCCTTCACTTCTCGCACTTCAAAATGAGTTGCGTCCTCCGTAAAAGCAGGTCATTTTGAATTCGAATCAACATCAGTTTATCGAACATAGGCCTTATAACAAGATAATGTTTTCTTTTCTTATAATGTCCGTGCGATCGATTTTCCCCGTAAGATGCAAGTCTTCGAAATGTCGCCCCTTAAATGTTCAGCCGCCTCTCTGCATCATGCCACTTCACAGTCCTGGTCTAGTTTGTTTGTATAGGTCTCTGCGTCTAGTTGTGGCTTTTTTTTTTTTACGATGGCCTTTGTTGGACGGGGAACCTTTGGGTAACGGCATACTTTGCTTTGAATAACCTGACAGCACCGCGTGGCTATGAGACACGTTGCTAATTTTATCTATGGGCATCACTTCGATCCATGGGACAATTTTTTTTTTCAACCACAGTGTGACACTTTCTTATTCACACATAAAGATTGTGACACTATAGAGGTCTAGTGTTTACCTCTAGGTTGGGTGATGTAATAACAAGTCCATTCACGCTTTGTTATTTATGTTTTTATCTTAACCCATTGTTATTGTTTGTTTGATTGTCAGTGTTACTGGTAGATTGGATGATGACTTCGTGTACAGCTTATTGTGTCGTCACAAAGTATGCTCATAGCGGAACCTATATTATTTTCTTTTTTTTTCTCAACACTCGTACCAGTTGGCGGCATAATGTAATCAAAACCCCGACGCATGTTCTGCAGACGAGCACAATAACCTTAGACCAGGGCTCGGCAACCTTATGAGACGGAAGAGCCAAAAGTTACATTTTACTAAATTTCCCAGTTTTTAAAGAGCCACTAACTTTTTTGTTTCAATATTATGGTATTTGATTATCTTAGGTATATAAATTTGATTTTTGATTTAAAATAAATAGCTTTAAATATGAAAAAATATTTATTCATATAAAAACATACAAATTTGTCAAATGTTTCGCACAAAACATATTAAAGTATTTTAGCTAGTTCTGCTAGAATAATAAAATTTGTAATCAAATAATATAACTATAATTATTGAATAATAGATAGTTGCAATAGTTACATCAATGGGAGCATTGACCTTGCATGCCTTTTGAAAGTTTGGTTAAATCTGGCTCAAAACTTGTTGTTTTCAGTTTCAAGCACGCCTTTAGATTTTTATTTTTTATTTGGCTTCTTACTTACGTTTTATTATATTCGTGCAAGTGAACGCTTGCTCGCACGAATATGTTGACCCGAAGATCGTCAGCACTCCAACTTCTTCACCTCACTGTAGCATTCTGGAAGACTATTCCATGCGTCAAATATGAGTGACTCAACTTGCGGCATTTCTTTTAGAGCTGTCCAGTTGTGTTGCGTGACTTGCATGCTTTTCTGGAACTCCGAACTCTTCTAACTTACTCTTGAGTTATGTAAACTTGTCACTCCACAAGGGTTTGGTTTTCAAATCCAGCAATAGCATTTGAAGCGAACCAGTATCAATTCCAAAAGGCTCAATGTTGATCTCATTTGTATTTTTGTTGAGAGGATTTACTATAAACGCCAGAGTACTTGCGTTTGTTTTGAATTCCTCAAATCTCTCAGCGAATCCATCCTTCATTTCGTTTATAGCAATGCTGAAGTAATTCGTGTCAATAGTTGCACTGGTTTCATCGCGATATTGCTTCATATTTTCAAAATGAAGTAATTTACCGCTTTTCATGTCTTCGACAAAAAGAAGTAATTTATTATCTATACAAACCACTTCTTCATAGGCTGGGTTTCCCTTTCCTTACAGTTTTACATTTAGCTCATTTAGTTTCTTTGTGATATCCACCATGAAGTTGAATTTTTTGCTGCTATTTGCCTTCTTTATATTCGGGATGGACAATGACCTTTTCACTGAATAATGTTTTTATTTCACTCAAGCAAGAAGCAAAACGTTTCAATACGTTACCACTGGAAAGCCATCACACTCTATTGTGCAGAATTAGGCCAGAATACTGGATTTCTATTTCTTTAAGAAATTCCTTACACTAATGCTTTTGCCGAAATGCTGTAAATGACGTAATTACCAAATTCATGACCTCAACTATTTCGACCGGATATGTTTGGGCACAAAGCGCCTCATGGTGAATTATGCAGTGAAACGTTACAATTTTGTGGTTTATTTTTTGCCGAAGAATCGGTGTTAGCCCTTTATGTATTCCTGTCATACTTCTGGCTCCATCAGCTGCTATGGAAACGATTTTATAGTCTTCCAGGCATTTTTGCACAACATTTGCTATATCTTCTCTATGAGTTTGCCCTGAGAGCGGCAGCAATCCTAGCAGTTCTTCTTTTGGACCTTGGGCTGACATATAAGCTTACCTAACGACAAGGGTAACTTGTGCCGTGTGTTTTATGTCGCAAGACGCACCCTTAGCAAGGGATAAAACAGAAGCCAGTTGAATGTCTTCCACTTTCATATGTGTTAAAATTTGAAGACATTTAGCAGTTCTATCTTGAACTGTTTTAGCAGATAATAGCAAATCTTCATCATTTCTGTGTAGTTTTTTTAATCATCTTCAGCTTCACGTATAAAACAATCTTTTTGCAATTTGTAGTGATATTGTAAAGCTTGCCAGATTTCCATTATTTAAAGATGGTGCCCAGTTACTTAGCATAGAACTCAACTGTTGTTTTTGTTTTTGAACAGCTTTGTTCCGTGCGTCACCGGCTGCATATTTAGCAGCGAATTGGGTATGTTTTGTACAGGGTTCGTACAACTCCTGGAAACTCCTTGAAACTTCTGGAAAACAAAAAGTTGTGTTCCAGGACCTTAAAACTCCTGGAAAAACTGCATTTAGTCCTGGAAAAATACTAAATACTCCTTATTTTTTTAGGGCGATTAATTAGTAATAAAAAAATCTTAATCACTGCTCTTAGATTGTACTTTCACTTTTCCAGAAAGCCCTTTTGGAGTTAACCCTCTTTTTTTTCCGCGCGCAAACGTTGATGACACCAGTGATGCCACTCCATGGTTCTTTTTTTTTTTTACTAGATCTTGTTTTTTTTTATCCAAACTTGGGATGTAGGCTATATAAGTCCCCGTAATGTCGTAAAACAAAAATAAACTGTGTGGCGAGGTATCTGTTTTTTTTAAAGAGCTCAGCTTGACTTTTCAATAAATTTACTCCTGAAAAACTTCTGGAACACTCCTTGAAAGCTCCTGAAATTTTGAAAAAAAAATTCTGTACAAACCATGTTTGTAGTGAAGTGTCTCTCCAAATTTGACTTCTTATTATCTGCATGTTTTTCTTGGCAAATGAGACAAGTCGAAAGGTCATTTCTGAAGAAGACTGACTGAAGATTGAACACTACCGTCCCTGGGTTGCTAGCTGGGTGGTAGTCTTGACTAGCGGCTGTCCGTCTACTCTCTACTCCACCTATTCTCACTGCTCTCTGTTGAGTGTTTTTATCCTATTTGCAGTATATAGTCTAGATTCGATATATTTTTTTTTTGCAGCATAATATTTTTTTATGAGTTTTGAAAATAAATGAAAAAATATTATGAATATTTGCGCTTGGAACTGGAGAGCCGCATCTTGACATCGAAAGAGTCGCATGCGGCTCTTGGCAGGTTGCCGACCACTGCCTTAGACCAGTCCCTAACATTAAAAAAAAAAATATGTATAGGCCTACCTTATCTCCCTCTCCCCTTTCCCCAATTTAGAAAAGAAAAATTTAGGGGCCATCCATAATATTACTTGGGCAGCTAGGAAGCGCTGCAAACAAACAACATTCAAGATCAACTGATTTAAGACTGATGTTCAATAATTGCTTAGGCCAGGGGTCTCCAAACTTTTCAGCCCGAGGGCCGCATTAACTATCAAACAGCAGCTCGGGGGCCAACTACACACTCGAGGTCCAAATAAAAAAAAAGAATCAAAACATGGATGTTGTTTTTAATGATATGCATTTAATATTATTGTATTCAATTGTTATTTAATTACACATTGGATAAACGCCATGGAAATGAGATGCTTCAGGACCATGCTCGGTATCTGATATAAAGACCATATCTCCAACAAACAGATACGAAAAAGAATACATCAGGAAGTCGTAAAATATGAAGACCTGCTGGCCACAGCCAAGAAAAAAAACTGGAATGGTATGGCCACGTCACCAGAACCAACGGGCTTGCAAAGACCATCCTACAGGGTACCACCAGAGGAGGCAGAAAGAGAGGAAGACAAAAGAAACGTTGGGAAGATAAAATCAGGGAATGGACAGGTACAAAACTATGCGAGGCATTGAGAATGGCCGAGAGACGGGAGGAATGGAGCAGGCTGGTTTGCATGTTATGTGTGGCCCCAACGGTCCAACCGACTACGGGATATGTAAGATTGTAAGTAGCACTACACTTGAATACCTGTATAAGTGGGAGTGGTGAAATGTTTTCCTGGATGCCAAAATAGCAGACATTTCTGGCTCTAGATTTGATGTCCCTAACATCAACATTGACCTGAGATTATCATCGGACAAATATGTTATCAAATTGTTCTTTACGTATTTAATTCTTGAAAATGTTTGTTCACACAGGTATGTTGTTCCAAAGATTGAAAGGTACCTTGATGCAAACGTTTTGATATTAGGAAAGTCTTCCTTGGGCAAAAACTGGTAAAAACCCATCAGTCCTTCTTTGAACTTGTCCCGAAGGATGTCATTTGCTTGCAACTCAATGACCTCCAGCTGCAGTTCATCTGGGCAACTGGTCACGTCTGCTTCGAATGGGTTTTGAAACAATCTTAATTCTTCTGCCATTAAATCCAAATCAGAAAACCGCTCCTGAAATTGCAGCTGGAGGTATTTGATGATCTCGCATGCAAATGACGTGGGGAAATCAGCTGTTGCTTCAGCTATGAATACCTTGCACTGCTGAAAGTGCATCAAGTTGTTGGCCTGTACTTGTTCCTAAAACAAGACAAGTTTAGAAATGAAGGCCTTTAGGTGGGTGTAGGCCTATAGATTAGAAACTAGATTTTTCTCTCCTTGTAGTTTTAGGTTCAGAAAATTTAAATGACTAGTTATGTCTGTAGCAATGGCCAATTTCCATACCCCCTCTTCATCAGACAGTCATGGCCGTGGCTTGCCTTTACTTTCCAGGAACTCGCCCATTTCCTTTCTTAACTTCAATACTCTGCTCAGAACTTTCTCACAACTTAGCCATCTTACTGCTGTGAATATATCCTCTGCGGTAACAGTGCTGTGTAGGGAAGCCAGCTCTTGTTTTGTTCATGTCTTCATCCATACCTTTTTTGAACACAAGCATTTGAGAGGTGGACCGTGGAACAGCTGTCCAGCGATTCATTCATTTGAATTGAAAAATGGCTAAACTTGCTTGCATTCTTCGCTACTTGATTAACAATGTTTTCACCCATATCTGCTACACGGCGGGCAAAGGTATTTGCACCCAAAGCTACATTTTTAAATTGTTTTGACTTTTCTGGGCAAAGTTCGTCAGCCACCTCTAGCAAACATTCCTTCACGCCTTCACCATCTGTAAACAGTTTGCCACTTTTAGCCAGGACGTAAGCAAATTTATAACTGGCCTTAGTTAAAGATGTGTTTTCATTTGAGGATTTACTGAACAATGTCCTCTGAGATGTGAGTTGATTTTGTAATTTAGCAAATTTTTCTGCACGGACTTCACCCTCCAAATGTGCATATTTCTCCTGATGTTTGCTGTGACGGCGCAGGTTGTATTATTTCATCACAGCCACATCACACACAATGCTTTCTTGGCGGATCTGATGAAGAAGTATTTCAAACTCCATTCTTCTTGAAATTGCATTGTTTTTGTCTTAACCCTATCCATTTAAAAATAGAAATAATAAGCAGCGTATAAAGTTTTGCATTGTAGTGATCGGTTGGAAAACATAAAGCACTACTGCGCGCCTCAATTTTTATTCGGTAAAAACATAACGTCCACGTATGCGGCGGCTGTACTTGGCAGGATACAGGTAAAATTCCGTAATTTTTTCCGTACATAAAAAGGACTCCACGGGCCGCATAAAAGGGCCTCGTGGGCCGCATGCGGCCCGCGGGCCGTAGTTTGGAGACCCCTGGCTTAGGCTATTCATTCAAACGGAAACCTGAATTTTTAATTATATGAGAAATAATAAACATTTGATTCTGACCAAAACGTAGGCCCTATATAAACATTAAAAACCAAAATCGGTGCTTAAAACCACGGACTATAATAAGATGGACCGCTGGCTTTGATATTTCTGCAATTTAATAACTTGAAACACTTAGTTTCGTAATTTCCGATCGCACTAAGTCCTCTAGAGGTCCGGTTGAGTAATTCGCTATGATTTTCTCATTGGAAAATTAAGATTAAAATCGAAAGTTGTATACAGCGGAAACCGTTAATCATGCAATCGTAGGAGCGTAGAAGTCATTCAAGACGGCCTTATTGTTTGCGCACGGAAAAAAAAAGTCATATAAGCTCTAAAAATAGAGCAAGCGGTCCATCTTAAATTATAGTCTTTGTTAAAACCTACCTATTTATAGTCTTTGTTAAAACCTACCTATTTATAGTCTTTGTTAAAACCTACCTATTTATAGTCTTTGTTAAAACCTACCTATTTATAGTCTTTGTTAAAACCTACCTATTTATAGTCTTTGTTAAAACCTACCTATTTATAGTCTTTGTCAAAACCTACCTATTTATAGTCTTTGTTAAAACCTACCTATTTATAGTCTTTGTTAAAACCTACCTATGTCTAATTGATTTATTTGTCCGTTTCTTGAAATTATTTTTCTCTGTCGCTTGTAGCGTTCAAGCCTAAAAAAAAACAACTTGAATACTCTATTGTATAACCTTAATAACTTTCAATATAAGCAAACACAATACATTGAAGAAAAAAAAAAGAAGTCTGCCAGTAGCTAAAAATACATTTTAAAAAACTAGATTGGTGAGGGTTGTGGTGGTAGAGAAGCTAGAACCTAATGGGAAATGCACGTAATATAGGGATGGCCCCTTATTTCTTAGCCTTTTATGTATGTGTGCGTTCGAGATTGACCCCGACCCTCCTTTAGAGTTTGAGAAACTTTAAAAAATCCTCATAAAAAAAAATCTTTGTTAGAATATCAAGGGTATCAGTTTTAGGGGAAGACAACTGTCTTGAAGTTTTTTTGGATAACTCAACGTTATTTACATTTTGTCTTACGCACATAAGTGTGAAACAAAAAAAAGGGGGGGGGGGTTTACTGAAAGGTCATGTTAGAGAGTGAAAAAAGGGGAAATTGTTGTTCGCGTTGGCCGTAGTTTGACCTTTTGCACGTCCAACCCTCCAGCCTTGAACTCTGTGTAGAAAGTAGAAAGATCACTCGCGATGCGTTACCGTATTGTCGATATTTCTGAACGTTTACTGGTGCATTATAATATTTAATGGCTTAGAGGGGAACATGCAGCCTTTTTTTTTTTTTTTTTTTTTTTTGAAACAGAGAATACAATTTTATTGAAGTCCATAAAAACTGCTCTCCTTGTACACTGTGGTCGGGATTGTGTACTTGTAATAAAGCATTGTCTTTTGACAAACGTGTTGCCATCACAACCGCCCAGTATAAGTTTACAACAAAAAAAACTGTACACAGTGACGTTGTTGGCAAACTGGGCGACGTGTCCACTACATCCAGTGTTCGTCTTTGTGTCATTCTCTCATTGCGCATGACCTACGTCTGTTTGTTATCTTCGCCTTATCTTCTAGAGTTGCCTGCCTTGACATCTTTTCTATCGCCGAGATACCAAAATGTAAAAAAAAAATGTGTTAGCGATATTCGCCGAACAAGCAGTAAAAAAAAAAGCTTATATTATGGTGCTTTTGGTATATACTTTTGACCTAATTCATAACTTCGTACCAATTGAAAGTGTGTCTGCTGATGTAAAACTTAAAACCTATTTATGAACATTGTCTCCACTGAGAAAAAAAACAAGTGTAAATTACATCGACCTATTAATTAATGACTGCCCCCTCCCCAGCCTGTCCGACATAGATCCTTATTAGTGCAAAGCCGACCCTTTTTCGTGTTCCATTGTGGTGAGAAGTTTCTTAAAAAATGAATGCTTCTTTCTTTCACACCTCAGACAGAGCCTGGATTTACTTAAATTGTTTGTCCTTTGTCCAGTCCAGTTAAGTATTTTTAAACGAAAATCCCACGTAAAGGGGATAGATCTAGAGTTAGTTATGTTTACTCCTATTATCAAATCTTTACTCCAATAATTAAATGACCCGGTATCCTTACTCTTATTATTAAATGACACAGTTTGTGCTACCTCTTCTTTTTTTTTTTTTTTTGCGTTCTCTCACCGCAGCACTGATTTAATTAATTAATAAAGATCGCGAAGGCTATTAATATAAACAAGGGCTGGGCTTTGGAGCGATTTGAACTTTGAACTCGGACAGGAGCGATTAGTACTCGAACGCTTCTATATTTCTATGTAATTAATACATAGAGAAAAAAACAACAAATTAAAACAGAAGAAAAAAGAAGAAATATAAAAACACCTAATGCACAAACAAAACATACATCTGTGTGATCTTCCCACACAACTTTGGCTTGAATTAAATACAGTAATTTATCTCTGGCGTAACTCCGCCGAGTCCCCTGGGCTGAATTACTGAATATAAAAACGACCTGTGACCTGTGCGTGCTTTCCTAACACGGTTCATTTTTACTAAGCACTCTGTTTTGAAGGTAGATTTTTTTAATTTATTAACTGTTTTGAGGGCGAACATGATTGCAGGTGGGGATGGAGGGGTGGGGTCGGTCAGCATAGCAGTTGCCCTAGGGTGTTTTAGTGACGTCAAAAGTAATAAGTTCATCTGTGAAGGATCAGATCTTTCAGTCTTTATTAAATTCTTTGATCCCGTCTATCTATCTATCTATCTATCTATCTATCTATCTATCTATCTATCTATCTCTATCCAATTTATCTATCTATTTACTATTCACCTGTCTGTCTGCCTACCCATCTATCTACCTATATATCTATCAATGTTTATGTCATCCTTCCATCTATATCTTACAATCACGCTGCTGTTTTACACAGCGTTAGTTCGGTGTTACTTTCTACTAACGCGCCCTCACGCAACCAGGCAATCAACATGGGAACAGTATTATTATTACGTGTTATATACTCTTTTACCCGGGAACCCCTTCCCTCTGGGCTTTTTTTTCTTATACGGAAAGCCTTCAAAATAAATAAAAGACTGCTATAGCCTAAATGCATGTTACGGTGTTAGTGCAACTGCGCGTGAATGCGGCTTTATTTTCTGAATTAAAAAAAGTTTTAAATATAATAATTATAAAATTGTTACGCCCGTTTCAATGATGTTTATGGCTCTACCCATTCTCCCCCACATACCGGACATAACCTCCATCACTGTGGCTCCACGCACTCACAAAACGGCTCGGTTAAGTACAACATATTGAAAAACATACAACATTATTAACTTTAAAAAAAAAGCAAGCCCAGGGTACGACCTTTTTTTTTTCGGTCACGTAGGCCCATCTGTACACAGTGCAGCAGTGGGTTTACGTTTGACAAGGGAAGTAACACACTAGTTTCATTACTTTAGTTTACTCCACAACTAATCACCGTCACCTCTATTTCCAACAACAACAAAAATGCATTACTTGAAGAATTGATTTTTTTTGTTGTTGTAATAAGCAAAAATAAAAAAAAGTTAAAAACAAACAAAAATGACTGGTCAAATTATCAAAGCAAGTTGGTCAAATTCTCAAAGCAAGTCAATTATAGAATTGAAACTGTTTAGTTAGCTTTGTTAGTGTAGTTCACATGTAAAATACTTAGCTTATAATGGCCTACGGTTGGTACCTAGGCCTACATGAAATTTATGTAACAAGAAAACGGCAAGGTAAATATGGCAACCGTAAAACTGACAAAACTCATAAAACTGTAAAAATGGCAAACATACAACATCTACTTTTTAGTAGGATTACATGTAATCATGAACCCCCCCCCATGTAATCATGAACCCACCCCCCCATGTAATCATGAACCCACCCCCCCCCCATGTAATCATGAACCCCCCCCCCATGTAATCATGAACCCCCCCCCCATGTAATCATGAAACCCCCCCCATGTAATCATGAACCCCCCCCATGTAATCATGAACCCCCCCCATGTAATCATGAACCCACCCACCCCATGTAATCATGAACCCACCCACCCCCATGTAATCATGAACCCACCCCCCCCATGTAATCATGAACCCACCCCCCCCATGTAATCATGAACCCATCCACCCCCATGTAATGATGAACCCCCCCCCCATGTAATCATGAACCCACCCCCCCATGTAATCATGAACCCACCCCCCCATGTAATCATGAACCCACCCCCCCATGTAATCATGACCCCCCCCCATGTAATCATGAACCCACCCACCCCCATGTAATCATGAACCCACCCCCCCCATGTAATCATGAACCCACCCCCCCCCCATGTAATCATGAACCCACCCACCCCCATGTAATCATGAACCCCCCCCCCCCATGTAATCATGAACCCACCCCCCCATGTAATCATGAACCCACCCCCCCATGTAATCATGAACCCACCCCCCCATGTAATCATGACCCCCCCCCATGTAATCATGAACCCCCCCCCCCCCCCCCCCCATGTAATCATGAACCCCCCCCCCCTTTCCCTCCCTAAGTAAAAAAGTATTTTACAAGTTTGGAACCTTGCAATGAAATGCAAAGAATTTTTTTTTGTATTTGCCAGTTGAGTCAGTCCTTTTCTGAATTCGTTTACTCTGCATTGCAGCATTAGTGGGCCCATAACAATGTGGGCCCTTGTCAGTAGCTTTTGAGCTTTTTGCCTTTAAAGAAACAGGGAAGATATAAAAAAAATAAGGGGGAGGAGTAACTTGTGTTCATGGCAGTACTAATGCCAGAGAAAAGTCAAGATGTAGTTTTGTTTATTTCTTGTAGAAGAATAAAGACATTTTGTTAAATTTTTATTCCCAATTATCATAAATTATACATTAAGGAGGTTTTGGAAAATTGTTTTTAATAAGTCAACATTCTTCAAGTAACTTGTGCCCAAAGAGATCAGACCCGTTAAATAATAAACACTAACTTTATTTAGATGATAGAATGTAAATAATAAAAGTGGCTTATGCTGAACCTTTGTAATACAAAAGGTAAATGTGGGCTAGGTATTTGAAAAAGTATGATTTGTTTCATGGAGAAGGTGAAATGATTGGTACGAAATATGGAGAGTGATAGGATTTGTTGGCCAGTAATCTAAATCTTGGATTCTCATTCCAAAGAATTTGGATTCATTAGGTTGTAATGGGCGTAATTTTCTCGTCTTTTCTTTTTTTTTCTAATGGTGGATGCCTTTAAAAAAAAATGTGAAAGCACCAGGATGGCCTGCCAGCCATGCAATCCTTTTCTTCTCATTAAAGTCTTTTTTTTATTATCCAATGTACACCAAAAAAGAAAAAAATCCGGTAGAAAAAGGGGACACACAGGGGAGACAACATGTTGGTCTTTATGCAATTTATAACTTAGAAGCACTGCAAAGCTAAACAAAAGATTTTTGTTGCTTATTGAATTGCACCTGAACAGCTCTTGATAACACCCATATTATCTATGCCTATTGATAAAGATAATTGGATTTGAAAACCCTTCATCAATATTTGTAAACATTTTCAATGTAACTTGTAAATATTTTTGTATATAGCATTGATGTTAACCTTTTTGTTACACTTTTTGAACTTGGGGTTCTATTTAGACATTAATTTATTACATTTAATTTACCAGTATTTAAACATAACGCCACAACAAGCAAAACAATTTTTTTAATAAAATAATTCTTTGTCTTCTACTTCTACCTTTTTATTGCAAGATTTGTATGTTTGTTTGTATCACAACATTGATTGAGGCTAGTTGCCTGATTTAAAAATGAGTGACTGGTAAAATGAGAACATTTTTTTATTATTGTAAAGAAAATATTATTTGACATAAAAGCTGGAATGTAAACTGTGGCTTAGCTAACATTTTGAAATTGTGTGCATTTGTGTGTATTATTTTAATTTTATGAAGCCTGGCTGCTAGATAACTTATGTTTTTCTTTCTTGTGTTTATCCACAGCTTGCCCTCATTCAGACTAACAATGTGATTCAGATGCTCCGGTCATTAGACCCAACCCTGAAGTTTGAGACCTGTAAGTAATTACATTTCTCATTTAGATTTAGGTAAAACTAAAAGGAATGTATCCTTAGTTTAAGGGTTTTAATTGGAAAAAATATCAAACTTACATTAATAACAGGTAATGTTTTTCCAATTTGTATAAAGACTATTGAGCTCTTGTTATGTATTTCTTTTTTTTTTATAGTGCCCATGACAACAATGGGGGACAGAATTTTAGACTCTGCTCTGTCAAAGGTAACACTATTCAACCTTTTTTTAAATGGCTCTAGATAAAAATATCTCAAAGTGAATTTCAATAATGAATTTGAAGTAGTTTTTTTTAATGTCTTTTTTTTAAAGTTGCCTTGTTCATATTTGACTCAGTTGTTCTATGCTAGATGTTTAAATATTGCTGCACATTGCAGATTGGTGAAAAATCTCTATTCACTAAAGAGCTGGAAACTGCATTGCTCAAGAAACAAGTAGACTTTGTTGTGCACTCACTGAAAGATTTACCCACAATTCTGCCGGATGGCCTTGTCATAGGCTGTGTTTGCAAGTAGGTTTTTAATCATGAAGTAATCTCAAATTTTACCATTTTTAATATTGCAAGCTATCTCAGTGAGACAAAGCACATATAGAACCTCAAACTGATTCAGTGTATTGTAAGTCTTCTAAAATCAC
Organism: Anisus vortex; assembly: GCA_949126835.1. Lineage (NCBI taxonomy): Eukaryota > Metazoa > Mollusca > Gastropoda > Planorbidae > Anisus > Anisus vortex. The sequence goes on along the minus strand of OX421502.1, from coordinate 10,687,810 downwards.
TGGTTTCTTAAATAGGACAAATAATGGCAGCTGTAATTTTTTGCTTCCCTACCATGGTGCATCATCAGCAACTGTTGAGATATTTTGGTTACATGTGCTTAAATATGCTTGTATTTTTTTCTTTTGTATGTATTCTATGGGCACTTGAAGTACCAGTACTCAAATCAGCTCATTTATAAAAACTTAATTTTGGTGATCTTTTCTTAAACTTTTAATTGTATCACCATTTCTTCACCTAGGAGAGATAACACATTTGATTAATTTTGATGATCTTTTCTTAAACTTTTAACTGTATCCCCATTTGTTCATCTAGGAGAGATAACCCATTTGATTAATTTTGATGATCTTTTCTTAAACTTTTAACTGTATCACCATTTGTTCACCTAGGAGAGATAACCCATTTGATGCAATAGTTCTACACCCCAAACATCAAGGCAAAACTCTTCAGGATTTACCACCTGGGAGGTATGTCACTGTATACAAATTTTTTATCCTCACTCATTAAAACATTTTAATTACTCATTTTGAAATACCGGTACCTAAAGGCCTTTCTTAACCATGCCGAACCCTAGGTTCGCAAACCAGATCGTCAAGCCTACCCGAACCGTTCTCTGTATTAACCTGTCGATCTTGGGTTGGCGATCTCGGGTTGGAATGGATCGCGAACCATGGTTGGAGGTTTGCACGTTGTGTTGAGCAAACCTAGGCTGAACATGGCACTCTTTTGAGCAGAAAGGCGCAGAAAGGCGAGAATGCATAGTTGCGGTAATCAACATGGCGGAACTGTACTTAAACGATAATGAGATCAGTGCATTCATTACTTTGCGCCTTGTTGCTTCATCTTCAAATTCTTTGTTGAGAATAAGAATAGCTCCAAGTTTTATCATGTTCTGTCGCTTCGTGGAAGACATTGCCATATTTGTTTACGTTTCCAGAGAAGTACGTCAAAAGTAGGATCGGCCTTGTTAAGATAGCAAACCCTGATCTGCAATATCGCAGAAAGGTTCAGGGTTTGTATTCGAGTTTTTTGCTTGTGTCAACTTGCAGTTACATTCGTAAAGGAAAAAAGCTTTTCATAACATGACAAAAGCAAGCACTATTCTCATTGCCTGTTTTATATATATTGACCAGCATTTATTTATGTAATGGGATCCCAATTTTTTATGTAAATGTATTAACCATCTGTACCACTTGTTGCTTATTTCAAAATCCTTATTTATGTAAAAAACATACGCAGTATAAAGTCTGTTACAATTTAAAAAAATAACCTCTACACATGTATAAATGTGGTCACCAGTACATTCTTATAACTATGGTTTCTAATCAAATGTTGAATAAAATTTCTTTTAGTGTCATTGGCACCAGCTCACTGCGACGTTCTGCACAAGTTCAGAGGTTATACCCACAGTACAAAATTGAAAACATTGTATCCTGTTTTTAAAAACTTTGACATTGTACCACAATTTCAGTTTAATGGGATTTCTTTTTTTAAATTTCTCTTTAAATGAATTTTTGCTAGATATTATTTTAAAACAATTTTGAAAAAAAAACAATGACCTTAACACAAATCTAGAGAGGAAACTTAAACACAAGGTTTAAAAAATTATCAGAGGAAAACGTTTATGATGCCATAATCCTGGCAGTGGCAGGTTTGGAGAGAATGGGTTGGCAGCAGTGTATTTCACAGGTCAGTCTAAATAATGTAATGCACTTTTAATAATAAATGTTTCAGTTTAAAAGATAAATGTTTACAAGTTAATATATTGCAAATGTTGAAATTGATTAATAACTATATTTTTTACTTTGAGCCAAAGTTCTGTGTTCACTAAGATATATTGCTTTGTGTTCAAGCCAAATATTTTTATTAAGCATCTCAAAAATGTAAATAAAATTTCAACAAAAACATCTGGATATTAAAATAATATAATAAATTTTTTTACAAGTTTTAAGGCACATGAACATAGTACCGGTATGTAGTTTAAGTCTTCCAAAACAATCAATACCCGTTCTGAAAGGGATTTCTTTAGACCCAGCTGGCACCTGATGATTGCAAGTTGAGATTATGAAATGGTTAAATGTATATTGTGAGCCATGAGGTTTAGACTTTTTAATTTGCAGCTGAGTGTCATTAGCTATAAAACAAAATGTCATACAGCTGTATGTGTGTTTGTACATGTCTGATCCAATGCAGTGTGGTCGATTGCAGGTCCTCACACCGGATGAATGCATGTACGCTGTTTCACAAGGAGCTATGGCAGTGGAGTGTCGAGCTGATGATGAGGCCACCCTAGAGCTGCTGCACAGGATACATGACCATGACTCAACCATCGCCTGCATAGCTGAAAGGGCTTTTCTCAGAAAACTGGTGAGGTTTCTTGTTTGTATCTCTTAAAACATTTCAGTCGTATAGTATATCTATTATTCATTTAATAACCCCCCTCCCCAATCACATTCTTAGAAATAAATGATGTTTAAATTTAAGTTTACTATTACTCTTCCTTTATATATGTCTATTGCATAGACTAAATTAGTTTATAAAAGAATGCACAACTGCCCTTGACTTAACATGACGTCACATTTGGATGGACTCCAGACTTAGATTATTTACAGCAGAAAAATGTTTGTAAATATTTTTTATGACAGTCTAGTGGATTGCTTCATATATCATGCTAATTACATTGAAACGTTTTTATTTTTGCATTATAGGAAGGTGGCTGCAGTGTTCCAGTATCTGTGTTTACAACAATTTCTGATAATCAGGTTTGGTTATTGTTTATATTTTGTAGTTTACAAACTGTCACACATTTTTGTTAAGCTGCATGGTGAAAGTTTAATAATTTCATAATTCTAAAGGAACTGTTTACATACTTTACAGATGAGGATAAGAGGAGGCGTGTTTAGCATTGACGGCAGTGAAGTTGTTCAGCACATAGAAGTGGCAAACTTGATGTTCCCTGATGTTCCAGTGAGTTTCTTTGAAACATTTTATGTTTAAAAATTAAGGCCATGTTTTTTCTCCTATGTACTTTGATGATTTGATGAGAAAGAAATACTGTCTGAAACTTACGCGTAAAAGTAAATGGCAAAGAGATAACTTTTTTTTTTAGAAATTCTATTTAAAAAAGCCATCAAACCTTGTTGGGCAATGGTGCTTTGTGCATTCTGCAAACATTTTAATCATGGTTATCTGTAGTAAAAATGTAAAAAAGAAGTTCTGAAACTATTATGTCTAAAGCAGGTGCTTTGTTGAGTTAGTAGATTTAAACCAATAAAATTAGCTTATCAATTATGTGACATTTTAATTTGCACAGATCTTCAATACTTTTTAAAGCAGGAACGTGTATTTATGCTGTATTGGAGTTAACTACTTTAACCTTTTACTTTTACATATTTAATAATTTAATTTGCAGTTAATTTCTGAAAATTATTTTACCTTATTTTTAGAATTACCACGGTGAAAGCCAAGAATGTATGTTATCTTAAATATAACACAAAAGTAAAGTGATCTCTGTTGCGTTTTGGTGAAATGCTCTATACAATATGGTGTAGAACTATTGCTATTAATCAAAAAATCACATTCTAAAGTAGCGCAAGTATTATAGATGAAAGTTAATTCATTGCTGTATCTGTTATTTCAAGATTCCACCCCAGCATGCTTTTGTGGGCATACACTGCCAAACATCAAGTAGAAAGAATGAGTACACCTCTGCCTGGACCGTAGGAGAGAGGCTAGCAGATGTCATGATTGCGCAGGGCGCTGATGTTATTTTGGCCAAGGCTAAGGCCATCTCCAAGGAGGAAATTATCAAGGAGCATGAGATGAAAGTGAAGAAACAGGAAGTAGGGCCCTTACCCGATGCTACACTTTCCACGGGAGACAGCAGCAGTGTCGTGAACTGAAAAGCAGATTCTTGAATTAGTTTGTCTGTGCCAGTCTGTTGTTTTAAATCATTTTGTGTGTTTGTAAATGCATAAAGAGAAAATTAACGTGTGTAATAATTTATCTTGAAACAATATTTGTGGTGTTTAAAACCTTAATTTTTGAATGTAAAAAGAGTTAAAACCACTTATTATTATTGCATCCGTAGCTTGGACATTATAAAGTATAGGTTGTGATCAAACAAGCTTTCTCTCTGTTAAAAAATATTTACAGCACATTGACTGAAGTGCATGTGATACATTTAATAATATTTAAATTTAATTAGTAAAAATCTAAACAGGTGATGGGCAATCTTTACTTTGTCTCTATGTCAAGAGTTCAATTCAGACCATAAATATTTCATATTTCAAATTCCCACTACATAAATATATGAGCAATAATCTACTTTATATTTATTTTCCACATAAGAATTAAAAAGAGTATTTTATTTTGTCACAGTAAAATGTTTATATTTTTTAATTTTTAACATCGTTTTCCTGCTAGATTTATCTAGTCACCTAAAAATGGGAATACTGGTATCTTAATGAAATGTTATAAAATAATTATTGTTGACTGCCATTAATAATTGTATTTACTCTGTTAAAACATGTGCATTTTCTTTGAGAGCATAAGTGATATAGATTTATCAGTACAGATAATGTGATTTTTTTTAGTAACCCTTTTTTAAATCTCTTTTTGTTATGATTGATATTGAATTTGAAAAACATGTTGACCTGATTATAATATTATAATGAAGTTATCTTCATGCTCTAGGTCAGGGGTCGGGAACCTATGGCTCGCGAGCCAGATGTGACTCTATTGATGGCTGCATCTGGCATATTCTTTAGACTCCTTTACATAATATTAATTTCATATCAATATTTCATTCTACAAATGAGCTAAAGTCTACTGCAGATAAGCATCAGAAGTGGTAAAGGAGATAAACTTCGCTGACCTAAAGGACAGAAAACTAGCAACCCTGCATTCATTGTAATTAAAGGGAAATAACTCTTGCCTTACGTCCAAATTTTTAGTTTTACATAATGTATGGCTCTCACTCTCACAGAATTACTTTTAAAAATATGTGGTGTCCATGGCTCTCTCTCTCAGACAAAAAGGTTCCTGACCCCTGCTCTAGGTAATCATATTTCAAATAAAACCTCTAGTGGACATTTTTGTTTACTATTGCTAAGGGTTGATGGAAGTGCCTTAACTAGTTTGCATCTTGACAGTAAATATTGTACTATAATGCTTTTAAGTATTTTGGGACCAGCCAATGATAAAAAGCGAACACTAATTTAAATAGGTAAATTATTAAATTTTGTTAAGTATAGACCTTAAAAATATTAGGATTTAATGAAAAATTAAATTCTTTCTGCCTTCAAAAAAGCAGCTTATTTTTCCTGGTATAAACTAAACTATTTTATTTTACATGTATTTACAGATTTATTTATTTGAATTGAATATGTTATACACATTTTTGTTTTGTTTTTGCATGACATTTTTATCCTATGAAATACTTCGGCTCTTATTTCTCAAATATTGTTTATTTTCTTGGAGGAGAAAAAAATGACATCATTCTGTTTTATTTTACATGTATTTCTTTTCCCTTAAATTGGTCTTTTCCTTCTTTCTGTTTGACATTGACTATAACCTTTAAAGAACTTTTATTTTTGGAATAAATATTGTTACTATGAAAATAAATCTGTAAACATCTGGGTATGGCTTTATTATTGTTCAGGTTTAAAATCAAAATCTATTTTAAAATCTAGTTCATTGTTTGTTGTTTTTTTATATTTTCTTTTAAAATTTGCTAATACCGGTACTAATAGTGACTATGTTTTGATATTTTTTTCTAACTTTGGGGATTGTCACAAATAGTTCAAGTAGAAACACAAAAAGAATGTCATGGTACAATAGAATACCTTTTGCGTGTATACTTTTGTGTACTCTACAGTTTCCAATATTATAATTACCGGTACTCTGTGTAACTGCCAGTATAATTCTTCACACGTTTTTTTCAATCTCACTGCACCCTGCATGTAATCAGAAAGTTTATGATATTGTTTGCCTGTCTATAAAATTATGAAATGTTTTGGTCTTCCAAATAATATAAATATAACTAACATAATGTTTTATAAAAAAATATCTTTTAGTGCTAAATGTACATTTTTTTGTGTGTCTGCATATAAATTGTATTAGTATTTTTAGCAATACAAGTTTAGCATTACATGACAATATTACTTAGCTTATGACACCTGTAACTTGCTAAAAAGATATTGATTTTAGAAACTAAATATTGTAAAATCTTGTTTCAGTATATTACCAAAATTTGTAAAGAACCAGTTCTAGTAACTTGTGCCAAAGATTTTGGACAAAACTTGTTTTTTTGCCATTTGGGAAATAAATGTATCATCCATTTTGGTTCTAGTTGTTTAATTGAATAGTATCAAGTTTCTATTTGTGGAGTCATTTGGTTTAATATACCCGGTACTATATAATATTAATTTATATAAAATCATTCATGAAAAAAAAAAAGGAGCAAATCCAACATTCCCAATGTCCCTTGGTCTTTGAGAGCCTTTCTCTGATCCTCACCAACAAGAACGGAAGAACAAACACATCAAGTCTTAAAAATGTTTAATGCATGAATTTTATTTCATACAAATAGAAAACTTCATATTCATGATGAATAAATTATTTACACATTTTAGACAAATGTCAACAATAAATGTTTAGCTTAAATTCATCACAATGAAAATGTATGTTTTTTTTGTTTTTTTTAGATACAAGGGTAGTTAGCCTATAGAAAAAACAAATAAGTGTTTGAGTAAACTAGTAGTAAGTAGTGATGTTCACATTTTTAAATTAAGTTTTTAGGTTTCTTTTCTTTGCATACATTATTTGTAAATGAAATAACATACATTAGCATTATGAAAAAAAAACAGCAACTAAAATGAAAAAAAAACTTAGATAAATTGTATTCACGCACACAATCACTCAAAAAGACATTTTATTAAATAGACAAGTCAATTTATAAAATTTTTCTTACATTTCAAGGACTGAAAATTAACTTTTTTTGTGTGCATATGAAAATGAGAGCAGTTAGGATTTATCTATAACACAAACAGATGTGTGCTTTAAACATTAAAAGACAGGGAGATCTGTCAAAGCTCATTCAGTGATGCATGCCTATCAACTGGATCAAAACAAAGTCTTTTAAGATAAATTTTCATGCGCAAATAATAAACACTTTGAAAGATTTCTATGAATTCATAAATTTGGGGAGATTAACAAGCAATTAAAATTTAAAACAGACACTCCAGTAAGCATCAATGCTTAAAACCACTATATTATGTATATAGCTCTTAACCAAATTAAGCACAATTGAACAAATTCTACTATTTTTTTTAAGTAACACTATACATTAGCCAGGATGTTTGCTTGCCGCTCACCAGACTTCTGGGGTGTGTCAGCTCTTTTTTCATCTTTGCTATCATCGGCTTTGATTTGGATCCCATGAGTTTCTCTGAATAGGTTCAACTCTTTGCCTTTAGCTTCCAAGTTGTTACGTAGAGATTCTATGTATTCCTTCATCTTTGAAAGATAAACAAAATAAAGGATAAGTGAACTTGTAATTAACTAGCCCAAAACTATCGAGATGTGTAGATTATTGGTCTTAAACATTTTTTGTGACCTTGTTTTTTTTATACTTCTACTTAGTAACCAACTAACATTTTTATCGCCCATACTAGCCAATATGTAACATAAAGAGAACATAATTTAGCCACATCTACACATGAGGGTTGTAGCTAAAATGAGGGTAAAATATAAAAAATGGCCATTTGGAACTAAATATACTATTATGTCTATGGGGCCCAGTAAAGAAATGGGGCTTGGTAGCCGAGCGGCAATGCGTTCAACTGGCGATCCGAGGGTTCTGAGTTCGAATCCTGGTGGAGGCAAAGATTTTTTCCAGGACTTGAGGGTGTCCCTGAGTCTACCCAGCTCTAATGGGTACCGGACATTAGTTGGGGTAAAGTAAAGGCGGCTGGGCATTGTGCTGGCTACACATTTCCTAGTATGCCGTGGCCACAGAAACTGGTGGATGCTGCTTCCCCCGCCCTATGATCAGTTAAGTCCTAAGGGTACTTTACTCTATGACTAGTACATCTTGATAATTCAGCACACCATTAGGTTCTTTGACCCCCAACCCTGGCCTATTTTGAATAAAGCCTACTGTAGCTATATTGTAATAGTCCTAAAGAGACCTTTTTTGCATTCATAACAAAATACTATCTGGGAAAAATTAAAAACATAAAGGTCTATATTTAAAGTAGTTTAAAATTAAAAATAATTTTTTTTACAAATCTGCTTGCTAAATTTATGGACATTTCAGAATAAATGTCCAGGATTTTGGGAGTTTTAAAAACTTACAAACCTTCTGGATTTTCAGGAGGCTATGTGAACTATGATAATTTTAGAGGTATGTTTAGACTCCATTAGTCTTTATAAAACAATTGACTACCTTTTCTCTGTTGGTAGTGAGACCTGGTAATACAACACCAACGTTTCTTTCTACAAGAACTCCCCCTATCATCCTGTAGCATTTGCGATTTGAATCCACACCTTTTAATACTTCAATTACTAAACTGAAATCAAAGGAAAAATAATTCAAATTTATAGAAACAACCAATAAACGTATTCTTGTGTCAATGTATGGAGATGTATGTTGAAAACCATTACAGTTTCTCTTTTCTATGAAATGCTATAGGCTATAGACATAAAATAAGACCACCAAAAATAGCAACCTAATGTCAGTAAAAAAAAAAAATTTATGTTTCTAGATATTTAGCGGATATCAACCCTTACTTTAATGCTAACAATAGGCACCTAAATGTATTTAAATTTAGTGTTTCATTTTTCACTGAGCTAATCAGAGTGATGCTTGTGGCTTTGTTGGGTAGGCCTATCCTACTTTGTGGAGTTTACACACATTGACACATATAAAAAAAAACAACCTCAAAGCTTGTACAAATTTACAGATAATTATAACAACATAACAATAACACTAGTTGTTCACTGGGGAAAAGTCATTGCTTTGCTTCAAGATATATTAATAATAATTAGACTTATATTGCGCATATCCCGTTGGGAACAGTTCTATGCGCTGTAAACACACTGCTGCCTGCTGGCGCAAATATGTCTACAGGCCCAAAACTCCTGCAGGGCGACAGGGATCCGTCGGTGGCGGGGGTAGAACCCGCGAGGTGTCAGTTGGTTTTTGGTTGACAGTCCGGTGAACTAACCACTGGACCAGCCAGCTTCACAAGATAGATAAACAAAGTAATGCCTAGTAATGTTCAATGTGATTTTGACCCACAAAACCATATTCTAATCATATACTGGGATATACTAATATACCGGTGCTAAGCAATTAGTCTGCAACCAAACCGGACTGATCTATAAAAGTTATAAAATAAAAAGATGTCAATAGTCAGTAGATGTTGAATAAAAGAACATTTGGAATCCTACATTTGGATTTGGCAGAGTAAGAAACATTTAGTATGATTTAGGTCACCATCACATCAATTTACTCAAGCCTACAGAGACTGAGGTCAGTCATAAAGGCTACAATGGCTACATGGTTACACAAGCGCATTATAACTATTTATAACATGATTAAGTCAAGTTATTGTTAAACTAAACTAACTAAACAGTTATTGAGTTAATAATTAAACATGAAGTAGCATGAGACTTGGACTTATCTTAATCTTACTATGATTTTAACGCTAAAAAAAGAATTAGTATTACTCGTGCTCTTTCATATCCATCTCAATCTCTGATATTCTCGACGCCAACAACCGTTGCTGCTGTCTTAAGTCATTGAATCCGTTAAATATTTGTTCCTTTGACAGTGTTTTCGCATTGGTACCCGACGTCGCCATGTTTCTAAAGGACTTTAAAAACTTTAATCGTGTAAAACGTGTTATACAAAATAAAAGTTTTATTAAAAAAAAATAAAGCTTTAAACTCTTACGATTAAATTAGATGTAAATAATTTTAAGAAATAGTTATTTATCGTTTTTTTTAAAATTTTGTCTGTACAAATTATAACTCAATTTATTAGCAGAACACAGATTATGGAATAATAAGTTGTTCCATGGCTGTTAAAATTCATTTCCAATCAGTATCTCTTTTTATATAGTCAAAGCGTCAAAATGGAGATTCTACTCTAACATAGCTAAGATTGCAACATGTACAATGGAGTATCTTGCAACTAAATATCAGAGGTTTTTATGATTTATTTATTAAAAAAAAACACAACATCTGCGCTTAGAAAAATATGTGACTCAATGTATTTATTTACCTACTTTTATCGAATTAAAAAACATAATAACAACATTAATCAGTATTTCAGTATGTAGGAAGGTAGGCCTATGGATGGCACTATGGGCATGTTCATACGTGCAATGATTACGTCAATTACGATCACTTTATCTAAGATCAGACACTAATCACTAATCTACTTTTCACTTCATTATGCTTCATATCAACCCTGCCTTTCACATGTTTGATTTGCACAACAACAAAAAAACACTATTAAATGTCTTGCAAACACTAATTTATCTTAAAATTATTTTTAAAATCCAGACTATGACTATCGGAGTGATTATTCGCACAGTTCTTCATATAATGCTAGACCTATATGATTCCAATAGGCCTAATGGACTGAAATGAATAAAAAAAATGTAATGACTCAATCTATATGAAATGAACTCCACAAATGCTTTAAAAAAAGTTTTGATATTTGAGAAATATTATATTCTCAAATTTAATTTCAGACCCTATGCCCTATTCCTATTATACCATTCTTTTAATTGATGGCTGTTTAGATCTAGATACAATTCCTTTTTTTTAATGCTATTTGCAGATATTTTTTTGTTAAAATCAGTTGTTTTTTTTAAATACATTTCTGGGTAGAATTTTATTAAGAGAGTATAAATAATAATAAATCTATTTTTAGATTCACTAATGAAAGGCACATACTATGTCTATAAATTTTTTTGTACTATCAAATTTGAACATTAATTGTCATTAACCTTTGCTAGTTAACAAAATATGTATAAAATAAGCACACTTTTTCCTGAAAATGCAGAGTAGCAAGTATCATGTAAATAGCCCAAAATCCTTGCCTGAATTTTTAGTCACAGCACCATAAGAATATATATTTTCTTTCTTTTTGTACAGATGGATGGATGATGGATACAGCTTTAAGTTTCTTTGGTACTTTATCTGGTTAAAGTTTATACCCTGACAGAGCTCATTTAGTCTCACCATTAATTTTGGGTGGCTTCAAACATTTATCATTGCTGTGATTGAGTCTGGGCCTCATCTCAGTCCAGTTGTGTGTGAATATATCTTGAGTCCTTAACAAGGGAGCGGACTCTGGCTTGCATATTTTTTCTTTCCTTTGATACATATTGGAATTATCTTGCCTTAAGCAACAGTAGGCTTACTATGGTAAATAAGAGACACTCATATCTTTACAATTTACATCATCTTTTCTAGTTCTTTTGTAACCTATTGAGGTGAACAGTGTAATCCTATATACCAAATGCCAGGTCACGACTAGGGATGTTAAACGAAAACAGGAATACCGGATTCCGGTTTTGATTTTCAAAACCGGATTTCAGTTTGTTGGTTGGAAGGTTATCATTACTTTAAGTAGCACACCTTTTTTTTTCGGTTCTGATGGGGAAAAAAGTTGGATTCGCACAAAACAAAACTTGAAATGCCTTGCTAACACTAATTAGTCTTAGATATTGTGTTTCTTTTGTCGCCAAATAGCAAATATGGCTTGCGATAAAAACAACATCAAACCAACTGGTTACAGTTACAATTAACAGGATTTTTTTTTACTTGTCGGCTCATACTCTTTGATGACGCTACACCATCGTCTCACGAGACGGATGGATGCCGTCGACGACGACTGACTCTTTGATGTGCGCAATGGAGAGACGAAAACTAGATTTGCCCTGTGACCCTGAACAATTCGGCTAGACACCGCGTCTGTGCTTTATTATGCCGGCACTATTAAATAAATACACATTCTTTTCATTGGTGCCACGCGATCATTTTCATCAATACATTATTTACAAATCTAAGTCAACGGTGTACACATTTTCTTATCACCATTGAAAGCTATAATTGGTTTTAATCAATTAGCCCAGATTTTATTTTTGTTCTAAAGAATGTTATGGTAAAGTGTAAAAAATCATATTGTATTCACACAAATCAACCTCTTGAATGCCTTACAAACACTAGTTAAGTTTGATCTATTTTCAAATATTCCTACAAAGCTACGCACATTTGCTTTTCCGGCTTGTGACTTGTGCCGTTGCGCGCGGGGGGGGGGGGGGGGGGGCGGGACCAAAATCCGGTTTTAAACTGGTTTTATAGATCCAAAAACCGGTTTTGAAAATAAACCGGTTTTAAAATCCCTAGTCACGACCCAGTAATGGGCGATGAAAGCAAAATTACCAGGTCACAAAAAGGAGAAAATAGTTCAAATTTAGGTCAGATCACCACAATGTACTAACAATAGGTCTATTACTTTATTATTACAGTATGTTTATCTCTTTTAGGAAACATTTAGTAATATTTGAACCAGATGCTCTTTTAATAATAATAATGACTGCTCATCTAAAAAGTGTATGGGTTTAACAAAAAAATTATAAACAAGCATAACAGTATGAAAGTCTCAGTAATCATTTTGTTCATCTGCTTTTAACTGTTATAATTAGCTTGTAAATATTTCTTATTGTTAGACATTTATTATGATGTATTCAAGTTTACTGAATAATGTGTTGATTTTGATCTAAAGTCCATTTTACTTAAAATGTAATTGCAGAAAAAAAGATCCCTTTGCAGAAAACCCTTTACCAAAGGCCTTTTATTATCCCAGCCCCACAAAAGATGTTGATGAGCATGAGGTAAGAACTGTTGTTTTTTTGTTTACATTTTGAATTATAACTTTCTTTAACCCCTGCCTCCCCCTCAACCTGTTGAAATTAGTTTTCTGAGTATTATTTTGTTTTATTTTCTTCAGTTTGAGTCTCTGTAACTATTTAAACATGACCACCTAAATGTTCTTTGTTATAACTTCTAGAATCGAATTATAATTATATTGCTTGAATGACTATTGTATTTTTGTTGTAATAAATATGTATGATTAATGACTTGCTGAAAGTTAAATTAGGTGTGAGCATAGTATAAATTATAATGATATAGTGCAAAAATACATTTTATGGTATTTCAATGTAATCATTTTATAAGAACACTAATGCTGTTTTAATCTTTAAATAAAACAACTAGGCTATACGCAGCCCAGGGTGGAACAGGAGGGGACCTCTTGGTGGAAAATCAGTGGAAGATAATGTGCAGCTAACAACTTCAGCTCTGCCTCATGTTCAAAGCCTTGACAATCATGGACATGACTTAACTGCCCTTGCAGACAGTTATTTGGATGAAACTTGGCCAAACAGTGACAAAACTTGGTCATTTAGGTAAATATTATAAATGTGTCTTATAAGAAAAGGGATTTTGACTTTAGTTATTGATAATAAAAATTCTATTCAATGGTCTTGACTTGGATTTGATGGGTGAAGATGCAGTGCAATAAATGACACAAAGCAACTCAAATATTTTTGTATGTCGTGTGTATATGTCAGTAGCACTAAAAGAATTTCATAGATTAATAATTTAAACGAATTTGTTATTACTGATCTTAACTTTTTAGTTCGGCGAAAAATGACGGCTATACAACAGTTGCAGAGAGTCCTGATTCCAAGGATCGTCAAAACACTATAGCAGACATTGTGAAGAACTTGGAAAACATCAGTACTAGACATAAGTCAGCTAAAGGAGATTTGCATAAAGAAACTTCTGAATCAGTTTTGAAAAGGTTTGATCTTATTACACCTTACTAACTAACATTCACCATGGTAAACTATTTTCAAGACAAATTAAAGAAACATAGATATCTACATGGGCATAGACTGAAAACTATGGCATCTTTTTGTTTCTACTTTGATTGTTAGATGTACTATTGAGTTGCATTGATTGTCTTTATTATCATCTTTCCCCTACTTCCTTTTTTAAATAAAAAATGATTTACTGATAGAACTGATTTACAAATAGAAGAACTTAGAGTAAAACCACAATGTTTCTTAGTCTTTAGCAAAGATTTGGCATTTGTGAAATTGGTATTATATGAACTGCATGCTAGTAGCAAAGGGAAAGTTGATTTTCTACAAAAAGAGTTGATTTTATCTGTATTTGTAAATAAATAAATATAAAAGGGTTTACTTATGATTTTATCTGAGGCCCTTTGCTTTGAACAGGTACATTGAAAGGTTTAGAAATTCAGATCCAAGACCTAGAGAGGAGAGACTAAAGGAGAATGAGAAAACAAAGCAAGATTTCTGGTGGCTAAATTCATCTCCTACCAGTCATGGGAGTAAATCTGATGCAGATGATAGGAGTGACAAAAAAGACATTAGAAAATATGACAAAAAAGTTTTGACTGAATCACAAACAGAAAATAGGGTATGTTTTTTTTAAACCTTTAAATAAAAAATAATTTACATCTTTTCACAACCTAACTAACAATTGTTTTTCTTAAAAGTCTGGGTATTTTTATTGAAGTATTATTAATAAGAGCTTTAAAAATAGTCATGTGACTGAGTTCAAACTATAATAGTGATATTGTATCAGAATTAAAAAAATGGTTTATAAAACATAACAACTATCAAAGATTGTATCAATATCACATTAGGATGTAAAGTTTTTATAGTATTTTCCTATTTAGCATTTTGTCTTTCTCTATCATCTAGGTTTTTAGATTTATACATTTCCCCTGAAAAACAGGAAATATATTTCATTTGCTAAACTTAAGACAAAATATAAACTAAAAATATAATGTAGAAATTATTTTTAGCTTGTGATGACTTTCATTGATGTGCATTGAAGTGCAAAAGTTGAAGCTTGATTATTGTGGATTCTAATGTATTATCTTGTTTGTACATGTAGCTAACTAGAGAGGCCCTTTTGGCAATGGATGAAGAAACAATGAAATTACAGATGAAGGCAGACAGGCTTTTATCTCAAAGGTAAGACTATAAACTTTTTTTTGTTATTACTTATATTTATATATGATAATAAAAAGTACAAAATATGTTGTTTTATAAAGCTTATTTTACTTAACAGAAATATCAACCGTATCAGGCGCAAACCAACCAAGTCAGAAGTTAATCAAACAATATTTTTATGTTAAAACCTTTCTTAGAAAATGCACCTGTCTAAAAATATCTTGCTGTATTGCCTAATACTAATACATTTTCTACAATTTCATTGTGACAGCTTTGTTGACTCTTTGTTTACCCAAACTACGCAGTTTTTTCCTTCTCTGAAAAATGAGCATTTTGGTTGGTTTGATATGTTATATTAAAACCATTTTCTTGCTTTGACTTTAATGCATAAACATTTGATTTTATCATTTCAGCAAATCAAGTTTATCTTCTGGTCCTATTGTAAGTACAGAAGGCTTGGGGTCATCCGTTGCAGGGAGTGAGCTCAGTTTTTCAGATGTTCAGCCTCCATATAGACCTTCATTTTTTAAAGGTAACCTATTCATTATTTAAAACTAAACAAAAAATGTTATTATGTGAAATTAGGATCACCTGGTTTCAATAGAAAAATCTCTTAACCATTTATGGTGAATAGTAATTTGCACAACAAAAAAACTGCATTTGGGAACAATATAACTGAAATAACACTATTAATGAAGCTAATAACTTCATTATTTTAACAAAATCATTAAATATGTACCAGTATTATTTCGGTAATGATGATTAATGATTTTTGTTAATCATTTATATCTATTACAAAATATTTTATCGCCTTATTGAAATGCAAAGGGCAATGGTGAAATAATAATTCATATTTTCTCTTGCTTTATCTGGTCCCTTCTAAACCAGGGAAGGTAAATGTACAAACAGAAAACAATATTATGGTGTCAGTGGAGAGAAATGATTGTGTTTATTGTTAGAAATGAATTGTCTTTTCATGAGTAAAGATTTTCAGAAGTCTAGTGGTAATTTTCAAATTTTTATTAATGGGATTTGCATAAGTTAAGTGGCTGCTTCTTTATTGTATCCATGATATTGACTGGTGATTGCTGGTCATTTAAGCTAATGCAATTTTTGTTTTAGAAATAAGAAGTGAAAATCCAGCACCTGTCCCAGAAGCCAGAGAAGGCATATATTTACACTCCAACAAGTACCAAGCCTCTAACCTTCAAACTGATGACATATTGTTACGGTGGAGATTAAGCAGAAAACTTGATTCCTCCTGCTTACATCCATCACTTCCAGGTGCTAGTGGGAGTGTTGGTCTTGCAGCTTCAAAGGTATGCTCATTTATTTCACACAAAAATATTTTAGCCAAGAAAAACAAGAGTCTATTTGCTGTTATTATATTGTTTTATTTTTCTATACTTATTTTTCATTCTGTATTCCAGTATCTTGATCCTCGACTTGAAGAGTTTCGCAAGAAATTGCTGTCCCAGAAAGCACTAGTTACAAAAGAAGAGATTAATTTTGAAAGGCAGAGAATGGCATTGTTGCTAGAAGATGAAGATTTTATGGATAAAAAGGTAGATTTTTGCCTTAAAAACAATTCTAAGTACTTGTTCATTTGTAAATATTGTAGTTACTTTTCATCTTAAGACTTTAACTTAAGGGTATATGTTATTTCTCATCAGCCACCAGAACCTTCAAAAGAAGAATCTCAGTTTATATCAGATCCTATATTGGAAAGAATGAGAAAAATCACCAGCAGTGCAGATTTTCTGAAGCCGTTGACAGTATCCACGTTTCCTGTAATGTCTCACACTGCTGTGCTGCAGAATCAGAGTCAGGATGCTAATTCTAGTAATGCTGGTGCAAAGCTGAGCTATGATCTCCCAACAGAACACTTACACCTGGGGCCACCAGACAATACAAATAATACTGCCTCCTCAGGAGCTCCTGATACAAATGGTAAAATTAGCCTTCCTGGTAATGATATTGAAGTTCCTGTTGATCACTTTAGAGCTCAAGTTGTTTGTGACCCAAAGGAACAGAAATATGTACTTCAGCGTGGAGATCTGGTTTCAGATGGTGGCGATGCTGTAAAAATGGTAACATCTGCAGAGAATTCCAGCACTGTGTCTCAGGAGTCCAACAGCTTCTCTAGTAATGTTCAAGCCAGTGCAGGAAGAATGAAAGACTCTGGGGACTCTTTGGACACAGAAGGTAATGGCAGGGCTACGGATCACGCGCTTGTTAATCTGTCCTCTGGTATAAAAAAGCCAAAGAAACAGAAAGTGGATTATCATCAGTATTTGGAAGCAGAGAAAGATGAAGGGACAGAAAAAAAAGACAGAACTGTCCAAGAGCAGGATTATGAAGAGTTAAGTTTTGTTAAGATTTCTTCACACAGGGATAAATGCCAAAAAGAGAGAAGCAGACATGCCAATGGAGAGAGAGATATCTCGGGAAGAAAGGTAGAAACTCACAAGTGTAAAAGTAAACCAAAGTTAAAAGAGAAAATAAGGGAACAAGACATCAGTTCTGGGAGCAGTGACATTTCAGACAGATCCAGCTGTAGGTCAAGTAGGTCAATTGCAAACAGTGATATTTCTGAAAAGTCTACCCACAGAAGTGATGTATCTGGTAGATCTTCGCATAAGAGGGATAGATCTAATCCTTCTAATTCTAATGAGAAAATAGCTGACAGTGCATCTCTCTTAACAGCTAATCTGCAGCACCACAAAGCTGTGACTGTGAATGGAAAGATGAGTTCAAAGAGTGGGGATATAAAACAGACTGAATTGACTTCTAGTCCACAGACCTTTTCTTCCAGTTTAAAACCAGTCCAGTCTGCTGGTTTTAGCCCATCTTTACATTTCAAGAATCCTGTACAAGCAGCCATTGGCCAGGTAAATTAAAGCATTATTATTTTAAAGTTTTATTTTATTAAAATACCTTGGGTAAGACATCTACGTTTTAAATAGAAAGTAAACACCTATTTATGAATTCAATACTTTACAGTAAATTTTGAGTTAAGTTTTATTTCCCCTAATGATGACATATTAAACTGATAGCTTTAATCCTACCTTTGCAATAAATCTTTTTAAAACAATTTGTTTTCATTAATCATTCTTAAGGTGCAGTAGGATAGTATTTTCATTGTGCCAGGTTTAGTTGGTTATGTGAGTTGAACATGAAACACAACATTGCAGTTGTCAAAATCCTCACCACTTGTGTAATGTGCAACAAACTTGAATATTGAAATGTATTACTATAGTATTAGCTGTATTGAAAACAAAAGGTTACAACAAGACTGAATTCCCCCCTCCCTTCCTTTTTTTTCCTCCTCCCCTATTATAAAAAAAACACAACTAAATATAAATGTTGTATTGTAGACTATCAGAGAGCAAATGTTTGAAGGACCTTCACTTATATCCAGTGTGGACAGTTGGGCCTCAATGTTTCCTCAGTCACCAGGTCCAGTGCAATCTCTCTGTGCCTCTCATCTTGCATCACCTTCAATGTCCAGAAATCAACAGGAATCTTCCATTCATAAGCCTCTACAGAGCACTCCAATAAGTCAACCATGCTTATCAGGTAACCTCATCATGAAGTAATATAAAATTATAATTATAAACCCTGATAAGTTTAACATACCTATGTGCTAATATTTATCATTATTAGAGCCCACAATTTATCGGGGTCCATGTAATTTAATACCATGCCTCTAAGTTTTGGCTTTGTCATGTAATCAACCTACCGGTAACTAGTGAAAAATACCAAAACTCAATGAATTTCACTAAGACTAGACTTAAACCACAGATAAACAAACAACCAGATAATCTTGTGTATAGAAAGAGCACCCTAATTCATAATTTATTAATATTAATAGACTCCAATAGTTCAAAATATTTTGCATTTGAAATGAAATAAATGTGTACACATTGATGTAAAGTAAGGAAACAATGTCTGCTAGCAGAAACCACTGGTGGTGTAATCTCTGCCACAAGAAAACCTACAAGCCTGCAGTTGCATTAACAATAAATTATTTCTTTAGGAAAATTGCGAGTTTGTTGAGAAAAATATGCAGTTTTGTTTGCCTAAAACGAATCTGTGGATTAAAATGTGCTGATGTGAATATACCTATTTGATTATGAATGATTATTTAACAATCAAGAATTTTAAAAAATGCATATACTTTTGGGGGGTTTTAGAACTAGTTTTATATGTGTATTGAGTTCTGGTACTGCATTAGCTGCAGAAATTGGAAATAAGTGCTGCCAAATTTACTATTTCTTAACCAGTAAATTGTGGGCCCTAATCATTATACTATTAACCAGTATATATTAACTATTAAATGTTGTATTATTGTATGTGATAAGCTATGTACTTATTTCCAAACCTCTATTGCATTTACATAGTACTAGTAGAGAAGGAAATATTGTTTGAAAACATCTTGTTCAACAACTTGTGATGTTCCTTTTATCAACTTTTAAATTAAATGATAACATTTGTTAGACATTTTTTCTTTTAAATAAATATTTTGTTTTTTTATTCTTCCATGTTGGGGTTTTCATATTATTTCAAGAGATTTAAGAGTAAATAGTTATACCAACAATTTAACAGGGTTCATACTCTTTTTGGAAAATCAAATTCCAGACATTTTCCAGACATTTTTTTTAAATTATAATTATAGACTACGATGATAATTAATTATAAATACGAATTATTATTATTATTTTAAATAAAAGATTTAATGATGAATTCAATTTAATGATGAAAATAAATAATCTTATTCTATTACTTTCCAATCATTAGGATCATTAAGACTACTAAAATTTTGCTATAATAATACAACCTCACAGCAGTGAGTTATATCTAGGTAGAGAGGAGTAAATAGTGTGTTTGTGGGGGGGGGGGGGGGGAGAGAGATTATAGTAGGTTAATTCTGAGCTTATGTAAACAATTTTTCCCTAAACTAAAAAAACAATAATTGTAAAAAAAAAAAGGTGAACTACTTGAAGTCATGATTACCTTGCAACCAACAAACCGAAATCCGGTTTTGAAAATCAAGTAGGCTACAAGCAGAGCCTTTACAAGCTTATGTAGCACCCCAGGGCAAAAGTTTCAGCGCCACCCCCTTGCATACTGTAACTGCTTGTTTAGTGCTATATTTGCCACATTTAGACTACATTTGCCGCCCCGCTGGAAGTGTCCCTCTTGGGCATAAGCCCCCCCTCTGTCCGCCCCTCTGTGAGGGCACTGCCTACAACCAAGACCATAGTAAATACTTACGGTGGTCTTGCTACAACCAACCTACTAGAACGGCTTAGGCTTAGGTCAGAGGGACCCAGCTGGGGTGAAGGGCAGACATGCCAACCCCTAAGTAGGCCTACTCAAAAGAGGAACAATCTTGATGAAAAAGAGGATTTTTGAACAAAAAAGTAGAACACTCTTTATCTAGACTAATAATCTTTAAAAAAAAAAAAAAAAAAAAAAAAAAAAAAAAAGGGGGGAACATACCTAATCCTATAGACTAGACTATATATATATCTATTTACCTACGTTTTAAGACAATTCACAAGCAATCATGTCTAGAGTCTAGATCTAGTAGGCCTACGAAGAACATTAAATTTACAGTTTTTCTTTGCTGAATAAACTTCTCTGAATATTCCTTCCTTTAAAACTGAATTAGTTTTTTTTACAGTTTGAACAAGTCAGGTTTAAACTTTACGAGGCAGGACTATTAGACATTTTCACAATCTTACCAATACAGTAAATAGGCCTAAAGGAAAACAAAGATTTATTGCTAAACACGCTTAATACCGCAAAAAACGTTAAAAAATACCAGAATATCTCTTTTAATAAACCCAGAAAACCCAAGTAATGATAATTATAGCATTGTGACCTTATATGTGCCTTTATTTTATCAACCTAGATACGGACTATATTTCAACATAGGAAAAACCCAAACTTTCCAATTTGGCATAACTAAACTAGTAAAAAGCGGAACAAAATGTGTTTTTTTATTTTTAAAAGAGGAACAAATTCGCCAAAAGCGGAACGGTAGGCATGTCTGAAAGGGCAATGAAGTTGATTGTAGCAATTTTAGGATTCCAGACATATTTAAGACTTTTGGGGGGTTTTGGTGAAAAAGTACAGATTTTCCAGACATTTTTAAGTCTGAAATGCGTTTTTTTAGATTCCAGACATTTTCCAGACACCGTACGAACCCTGATTTAAGTTTTTATTTTTTATTTTCCATATTTGATTTGAAGACTTGAATGAACATGATGGCTACCAGTCTGATGGTGAGTTCAGGGAAGACCCCCTCTTGCTGATGCTACGCGAGCAACGGAATAATTTTTTTAAGCTGTTAGAGTGAGTAGCAGAGAGAAATTTTCAATCATCTTTTATTATTTGTTTCATGATCAATAGAGTGGCCGGTACTGAAGCTAACATAAAAACATTTCTATTGCTAAGAAAAACATTTTGAATACCGACACATGTCATTGTCATTGTGAACAAAGATTAAACCTAGCTATTACTTTGTAGAGTAAATGTTAGTGAAAATTGCATACTAAAACTAAAAATATTGTCATAATTGTTTTTCTTTTCATTTCCCAGACAAATAGAGCACAAGCTTCAGGAAACTTAAGAACTTTTATGAAATGTGTTATTTCAAGTGCCTTATTTATATTATATTTATTTATTTATTGAATTATCTGGTAGTATAACTTGTTGATTGTTAATCAATAAATCATTTTGTAATTGAAAAAATGTATTATTTCATTTTCTTACTAAAATAATATCATATGAGATTTGTTATGTTATATTTAAGTTATATCATAATAATGTGCTAAATTTTAACTTCATTATTTAACAATTTCTCATAACAAATTTCAAATATCAGTCAAAGCAATGTGTGTAGCCAATATTTAACAAATTTCAAATATCAGTCATAGCAACGTGTGTAGCCAATATTTAACAAATTTCAAATATCAGTCATAGCAATGTGTGTAGCCAATATTTAACAAATTTCAAATATCAGTCATAGTAATGTGTGTAGCCAATATTGTCAAGTTTCAAATATCAGTCATAGCAATGTGTGTAGCCAATATTTAACAAATTTCAAATATCAGTCATAGCAATGTGTGTAGCCAATATTTAACAAATTTCAAATATCAGTCATAGCAATGTGTGTAGCCAATATTTAACAAATTTCAAATATCAGTCATAGTCATAGCAACGTGTGTAGCCAATATTTAACAAATTTCAAATATCAGTCATAGCAATGTGTGTAGCCAATATTGTCAAGTTTCAAATATCAGTCATAGCAATGTGTGTAGCCAATATTTAACAAATTTCAATAATCAGTCATAGCAATGTGTGTAGCCAATATTTAACAAATTTCAAATATCAGTCATAGCAATGTGTGTAGCCAATATTTAACAAATTTCAAATATCAGT
The DNA here is from genome assembly GCA_949126835.1 of Anisus vortex. NCBI lineage: Eukaryota > Metazoa > Mollusca > Gastropoda > Planorbidae > Anisus > Anisus vortex. Next base: position 10,665,286 of record OX421502.1, on the reverse strand, counting down.
CATAGTCATAGCAACGTGTGTAGCCAATATTTAACAAATTTCAAATATCAGTCATAGCAATGTGTGTAGCCAATATTGTCAAGTTTCAAATATCAGTCATAGCAATGTGTGTAGCCAATATTTAACAAATTTCAAATATCAGTCATAGCAATGTGTGTAGCCAATATTTAACAAATTTCAAATATCAGTCATAGCAATGTGTGTAGCCAATATTTAACAAATTTCAAATATCAGTCATAGTCATAGCAACGTGTGTAGCCAATATTTAACAAATTTCAAATATTAGTCATAGCAATGTGTGTAGCCAATAATTAACAAATTTCAAATATCAGTCATAGCAATGAGTGTAGCCAATATTTAAACAAATTTCAAATATCATTCATAGCAACGTGTGTAGCCAATATTTAACAAATTTAAAATATCAGTCATAGCAACGTGTGTAGCCAATATTTAACAAATTTCAAATATCAGTCATAGCAATGAGTGTAGCCAATATTTAACAAATTTAAAATATCAGTCATAGCAACATGTGTAGCCAATATTTAACAAATTTCAAATATCAGTCATAGCAACGTGTGTAGCCAATATTGTCAAGTTTGTTGTTATTGTTTGAGTTTGAGACTTTAAATTAAATTCTATTTTGTTCTGCATTAAAATTAATGCACCAACAAATAGTAACTGATAACGATAACAGCGCTTAATGATACAAGCGTAGGAATGGTGGTTAAAAGATGAAAAAAAAAGTAATAAATAAATTGATGTTAAAAAAAATTCTTTATTTCCAACACCATACAATAAAATAAATTGTCAAATACATATCACTATCCAGATAACTGAATGAAAAATATCAAACAACACAAAACTCAGAGTACTTTAAACATCTTTAGATATGTGTGTATGTAAGAATGTATAGAGATTCATTTCTATTTTAAAAAAAGGTGATTAATAAGCTTCTGTAATGTTAAAAAAAACAACAATAATCATAATCTGAAGTTTACATCTGAATGTAAACTAAAGGAATGTTACACAAAGAAAAAAAGTAAGCATGTAAAGTTATAAAACATAATATGCAATAGGATGCTTTTTAGCATAGACTAGTTTCAACAAGAATTCATTTTTAAACATACTGTTTAATTTTTTTCACTTAGCAGCTTGCTCAATGAAGTTTGCAAGGGTAATATCTTTCTGGGACAGTCCACCAACATCATGAGTACTTAGAGTTATCTGCACCTGCAATCCAAAAACAAAACAATAATTATAATGGTAATATGACATAAAATTAAATAATGTGGACATTCTATATAAATATATCAATTGATTCAATCTATACAGTTGCCTTGATCTATCAAGCACACAAATAACGTATAAAAAATTTTGTAAAATAAGCAGGCACTAGTAAGTTAGATACTAGTGGTGTGGTTAATAAAGGGCTTTCTTTTAAATTATTTTTAGTCTGATCTGTCTACCGTGGTCAAGTGTTCTGTCAGAAAAATTTCACAAATTTCAGTGGGCAGTTTTACACAATAGACTTAGCCATATTATATTTGATTCAAAAATATTACACCCCTAAACAATTTTTAACCATTTGCATAGGTTTTTTTTTAGTAATTAAATTATATTCCAAGAAATGGTCATAACTGATTTATTTCTAAAGTCTCTAAAAATGTTTGAATCTATGTGGAAATGAAATCACTATTCTAATTGATAGAAATACTATAAAACACAAAGGGAGGCTAGCTAATTAACTTGTTAACAGCCTTGTCCATGACTGACAATGGACATCAATAAAGCAGCTTGTTAACCATATTATTCTCTTCCAAATTGCTTTTATTATGCTGAATAACTGAACTGCAGGGATGCCAGCAGGCCTAGACAAAAAAGCATGAAAAAATTTTCTCTCCAAAAACTAATATGCAAGCTTGAACGCGTGACAATACGTATAGTGACAAACCATAAACATTATTTTTTATTTAGCCTAACTAATTATGTAATGCAAATAGTGGTGTACTTACAAACTTTACATAAGCAGCATGTGTAAAAGAAGGGGAGGAACAGCTAATTGTTTGTCTATTTCCCTTTAAAGGGGCTAGCCGGAAATTTTCAAAAAGCCTGAAAACTGGCATCCCTGTGAACTGGATCCAAAATTGTTAAACCATCTTCTTGTTATCTAAAGGAAAGGTTTTGTATGACTAATGCAATACCATTGAAAAATGAGAGGACTGTAACTGTAATATAAGCTTCCCGCTTGGTAACTCATGCTTACCTTGTTATAAACATTAAACCACTCAGGGTGATGGTCCATTTTTTCTGCTTTAAGGGCAATACGAGACATAAAACCAAATGCCTGAAATTAGAAATTGGTTGCAATTCAAACACTTATTAGAGTTAAGCAGGTCTGAATGAGAGAAAAGCATGGGACTGGAACTAAAAACCACAATACAGAATTTTTAAAATGCAGTAAAACCAAATGGTTTTAGATTTTGGTGTTGATTTGAATTTAAATATAATTGTATTTGTATAATGTTAAGCCTGTACAATAGTAATTTAATACATCCTTTTAATATTTTTTCTGGTTGGGAATACATCAAAATTTACAATTAGTATTGATGTAGAGTTGGCATTAAAATGTATAACAATAAGAGTTACAAACTGTATAACACAAGTGAAATAGATATCATAAATTGCTTTGATATCTAGTGGAGGAGCATTGTTTTGTATAGACTTCTTTTTTTTGTTATTAGTTCTTTATATTTTCGTATAGTGTTACTGGATGATGTTCTTTTACAGAGTACGTCCAAAATAATGACACTAAATTGATACATCGTACAAATTTATTTACACAGATACAAGAGACTATAATGTCTTAATAATTTTAACTGCTTCCAGAATTCACAGGTTGAATCACAAACACTATCAGTGTTAGCTCTAATGTTATATATTTTGATGTTATCACTAAGAGTCCGGAGTGATGACCAAAACTCCAACTACTAAACATATTGTCTGGCTGAGGAAGAGGAGAGGGGTGATGGGTGAGGTGTCAAAAAATGATTAAGTAGGTTCAAGTTGTGCAGTTTGACTACATAATCAATCATTAGAAGTATTATTATTTAATCATTAGTTTTAGATGACCAAGGGATCAGGTGAGTGGCAGATCTGTGCATATAAAAGGGGGGGGGGGAAAAAAATATTGCGGAGTGATTATACCGCTAATGCTCCGTATAACGCAAAACGTTATACGGCAAATTTTCGTGACCTATATTATACACACTGCATTCTTGTTTAGCTGGCTTTGTATGCTCAAATAGAATTTTTTGTTAATTTGTCAGCAGGTATTCTCGGCTCAGTGGTTAGTAACGTGTGCTGTCAACAGTGGTAACGCAGGTTCTACCCTACCTCTCTCCACCTTTTTTATTATTATTATTAATTCAATTATAGTAAAACGATATATTTTTTAGTTAAATACGTGACTTTTTTGTAACTATTTGTCATTGTTTAAAATTAATTCAAACAAAAAGGTTATTTAGACTATGTCACTTAATCACAATTATTAGAAATTGATATTAGGCCTACGGTTAGTCCCGGTTAGGGTTAGGACTTAAATAGTAGGCCTATAATTAATTCAAACAAAAAGGTTATTTAGCCTATGTCACTTAATCACAATTAGAGATTGATGTTACGTTAGGCCCGGTTAGGGTTAGGACTTAACTAGGAATATGATCCTAAATAAACGCAAATAGACTAGCCCTATAGAATAGTATAGATTAGTAGGCCTAAAAAGTCATAAAGTTATAAGTCATAAATATAGGCTAACTCTCACATTTTTTCGTAAATTTGGGTCTGACGATGACGCTCGGCATTATAGGGCCTACACACATTCGGCTTAACGTTATACAGCAGATACGCCGCATAACGCTGAACGTTATACACCGGATTTGCCGCATAACGCTGGGCGTTATACACCGGATTTGCCGTATAACGCCTCCCAAAAGATTGACCCATCTGTCAATCCACACACCTTTTGAAAACAATGGTGTGGGAGGAGGACGGTGACATTTTGAGGAGGGGTACAGTGACGTGTGAGGAGGGTACAGTGACGTGTGAGGAGGGGTACAGTGACGTGTGAGGAGGGGTACAGTGACGTGTGAGGAGGGGTACAGTGACGTGTGAGGAGGGTACAGTGACGTGTGAGGAGGGGTACAGTGACGTGTGAGGAGGGGTACAGTGACGTGTGAGGAGGGGTACAGTGACGTGTGAGGAGGGGTACAGTGACGTGTGAGGAGGGGGACAGTGACGTGTGAGGAGGGGTACAGTGACGTGTGAGGAGGGGTACAGTGACGTGTGAGGAGGGGTACAGTGACGTGTGAGGAGGGGTACAGTGACGTGTGAGGAGGGGTACAGTGACGTGTGAGGAGGGGGACAGTGACGTGTGAGGAGGGGTACAGTGACGTGTGAGGAGGGGTACAGTGACGTGTGAGGAGGGGTACAGTGACGTGTGAGGAGGGGTACAGTGACGTGTGAGGAGGGGTACAGTGACGTGTGAGGAGGGGTACAGTGACGTGTGAGGAGGGGACAGTGATGCGTGAGGAGAGAGACAGTGACATTTTGAGGAGGGGTACAGTGACGTGTGAGGAGGGGACAGTGATGCGTGAGGAGAGAGACAGTGACATTTTGAGGAGGGGTACAGTGACGTGTGAGGAGGGGACAGTGATGCGTGAGGAGAGAGACAGTGACATTTTGAGGAGGGGTACAGTGACGTGTGAGGAGGGGACAGTGATGCGTGAGGAGAGAGACAGTGACATTTTGAGGAGGGGTACAGTGACGTGTGAGGAGGGGACAGTGATGCGTGAGGAGAGAGACAGTGACATTTTGAGGAGGGGTACAGTGACGTGTGAGGAGGGGACAGTGATGCGTGAGGAGAGAGACAGTGACATTTTGAGGAGGGGTACAGTGACGTGTGAGGAGGGGACAGTGATGCGTGAGGAGAGAGACAGTGACATTTTGAGGAGGGGTACAGTGACGTGTGAGGAGGGGACAGTGATGTGTGAGGAGAGAGACAGTGACATTTTGAGGAGGGGTACAGTGACGTGTGAGGAGGGGACAGTGATGCGTGAGGAGAGAGACAGTGACATTTGAGAAATGGGACAGTGACGTGAGAGGAGGGGGACAGTGACAGGTTTGTAACCAGAATGTAGCCAGTAACAAGCATAAATTACAATTTTCTTATAACATTTTAAAACTTCTGTCAATTTGAATGTGCAAGTTTCACATCCTTTGCTTAGATTTTTTTTTTTTAAAAGAACACATTAAATTCACCTGATTAAAATCTTTAAAATTGAATTCCTTATAGATGGCGTCCCGTCCTTCCACAAGAGTCCATCCCGATTCCTTTAGTGGGTTCAGTACAGAAGATCTTTCTTCATCACTGAGCTTTGTTCGTTCAGGGCTGGATGTCTAAAAAAAAAGAAAGAAAAAAAGAAATGTTAGTACAACATACAAACATCTTTTTTTTTTTTTAAATAACAACTAAAATATATATTAATTTAATGACAAAGCAATTGAATGTGCTCCATGGGGATACAACTTTTACATGCACCGTTAAATTGCTGTAGTTGTGTGGCCAGCACAATGCTATGTTTTCTTTTCTTTTTTTTTGTTTTGTTTTGATCCTTAAAATGTCGTGTTGGCCTTCCCATTAATATCAGTTCAAATCTGAGACTTCTTCGAGAGTTATATCTCCACAAATGATGCTTAGAGGATAATTTCGGACAATGCCCAATGCAGCTTGGTGTTTAACTTGCTGACCTGAAATCTAGGCACAATGCCAGAACATAAGTATCCTGTTTAACTTAGCCTCAAGTTTTTCTTGTTTGTTAAACTTCCAGGCAGGTTTTAGATAACTATTTGTATTTTTGTCTGAATAAGCTAAATCATGAAGTGCTACATTTACTTAGTTTTTTTGTTTTATAAGTATCCTAAAATTCCTGCAGATGGGCATGCGATAGATTATTTATATGCCGTTAGTCTCTCAATATAGCCTAATTAATATATTATATAACCCAAGAAAAGTTTTCTTTCTGCCTGTTATCTAGGCTCTGTGCAAACAGGAAAACCCAATTTTATCTTTTGCATTATAAGTGAACATTAAAAGCATGCCCCAAAATTTCATGCTAATTATAAATTCAAATAATTTGATTTGGAGAGTGAGAAGATCTAAACTAGGTCTCACATGATGTCAAGTCTGCAAATTTAATAGTATATAAGATATGGACAAAACTATTACCCTGACCCTCTGTCATTTCTTCTTTTCTTTATTTTCATGGCTATAACAGATAGTACAGTTGATTTCCTATGGGCATTATTTAATTATTTTACAAGTTTACTTTTTTTTTCTTTCTCATTAATTTTTTTTTCAACTTCAAAACATTAGTTTTAATTGGACATTAGAAAAGTGAGTTTTAAAAATTGTTGAATTGTCTCAGAAAATCTGAACTAAGTTTTTGCTTTAAATCAAGTGGTTGGCTTCTGGTAAGAGGGCAAGAAGAGAGATTTCCATTTGTTTGGATCAATAAAGAAATCTTATCTTAAAAAGCTTGGCAGACCATGACCATGTTGTAAGTGTTGAGATCCCAGGCCGCCTGTTGCACACCTATGCTCCAGATGCTTAGACTAGGCCCAAGTATTGTGACTGTTACTTTTATATTATTATGCAAACTAGCTGTGGCAAATACTATTTACTATTTTAACAATATGTAGGCCTAAAGTTTAGAGTTTAGTTAATGTATATAAAAGGCAATATAAGGCCTAATAATTTATACCATTTGCATTTATATTTTATTTATTATATTTTTAGTTTTAGACACAAAGTGACGACCACATAGTGATGATAGTGACATTGTCTTAGTAGACTTAGGACTTAGTCAATGTGTCCTATCCCGGGTCTAAGCCGCACTAAGCCAAGCCTTAATATGCCTAATCCCTAGCTAGATTCACTAGATTATAGATTTATTATCTAGTTACGTCAGACTCTAGAGTCTAGTAGATTATTTTGAATAATTTAAAAGGTTTTATAAAATAATAGGCCTACTTAATAATAATACTAATAGTTAATAGGGCTAAGCCCGGCACTTAAGTTAGGCTAAACTAAACTAAGTCAAAGTCGATTAAGGCAAGGTAACTAAGGACTAAGTACTAAGTCTTGGACTAAGACTACTAAACTAAGAGATTAGGCATACATAGCCATAGGCCTAAGCCTAAGGCCTCATCAGCCTAATGACTAATGATAGGCTAAGCTAAATCATAAACTTTAACAGAACAATTTCCCTTACAAACAATAAATAATTAAAATAGCCTAGCCGGCCCTAGCCCTAGGCCCTAGTCTAGGCTATTTAATAAATTTTTAATTTAATATTTTTAAATTCACTATTTGTCTATTCTATTAAATAATACTAATAATAGGTCATACAATCATAAATTGAGCCTATTAATAATTAACCTATTATTAATTAATTGTAAAAAGTAGTCTATTCACCATCTTTTGTGCCGCGTATGTTCTCAAATAGTTTAGAGTAGCTCGCGAGGTAGTTGCACAAATGAAACTTGATTTTAATAACAACATCTGGGTCAAGAATACATTTATATATGACTGAAATTCTAAGTTGATTTATCTTTACTTCGTGCTCCCATCACTGGGCTATATATATAGCTCAGTGATGTAGCGTACTAACCCACCGAACTATATATAAATAATATATTATTAAACCATAGACCGCTAGCTTTAGTTTTTTGATGCTATTATCTTCTTTTTTTTGCAAATCCCGATTCTAAATATAGTAATTGTCATACAAGTTCCGTTTTATTAAATCGCATTTTTTTCGACTTTAAATGAATACTTCTTCTTCTTCTTCATATTACTGTGGATACCCCGTTAGAACTGAGGAAAGAGTCCACAATTTAAATACACATAAAATAAAAAACATCACAAACAACAATTATAAACAGATGACAGAGTGTCACTTTAGGTTTTTAGACCAGCCCTTCAGTGACGATTTAAAAGCCTGAACTGTAGGGGCAGTGATGGAGGCCTGGTCCAGGGTGTTCCACAGCCTAATGGCTGACGGAAAAAAAGAATATTTGTAGACGTCGGTGCGTGCATGTGGGACATGCCGTCACATGCAGCTTGAGCTGATGGCCTCGGGTAGAGCGGGACACCTGTTGGATTCGGCCTGGCTGAGTGGACATTTACACGTGGTCACGTGTCGGTTCACGATCTTGTAAATAGTGGTGACCTAGGCTTGTTTATCGCTCTGCGATGATATGTAGGGGCTCCAGTTGGAGTTGGGCCACCAAAGCTGAGGCGCTAGATTTAAGGCCGTAGTCCTGTAAGATACGACGTGCCGCTCGACGTTGGGTCATCTCCAGCTTAGATATCAGGTGTTGTTGATGAGGATCCCATACAGTCGATGCGTACTCCAGGATGGGACGAGCTAAACTTTTATAACAATGGGTCTGGATCCTGGTGGAGCATCCCTTGAGGTTCCTTTGGACGAAGGCGCAAGCTCTATTTGCTTTGGCAGCAATAGATTGGACATGTGTGCCCCAGTGAAGTTTTTCTGTGATGTTCACTCCAAGGTACTTGGCATCTGAAACCCTCTCAAGAGTGTGACCATGCAAGGTATAACTGGTATATACTTGTAGGCCTATTAATCATATTATCATTGACTATAATAAGATGGACCGCCTTCTCTATTTTTAGAGCTTATGTTCTTTTTCCGTGCGCACACAAGATCTATAAATGTTTCCGCTCTGTACAACTTTTGATTTTAATTTTTCATTGAGAAAAATACTCAGAAAATCATAGCGATTAAATAAAACGGAACTTGTATATCAATAACTTTATTTCTTGTATAGCAATTACTTTATTTAGAATCGGGAATTCCGAAAATCAGTGTTTCAAGTCATCATATAGCAGAAATACTAAAGCAAGCGGTCCATGTATATTATAGTCTATAATTATACGCGCATTTTTTTAAAATCAAAACTTAAAGCTCTTTCATGATAGGCGTAGGCCTACATGTGGGCAAACATTATTATATACATATAAATGTTACTAGAAGATACTAAAATTAAGGATGACCTATGTGGCTACTATAGCTGACCTATGAATTATTTAATCTTAACAACCTAGCCAAATTCTAATAATTTATTTTCTTCAGTGGTCCTATTTCAAAATTATTAATGATTTTAATTAAATAGTAAAATGATTTAGCATCTAATTTTTAAAAAAAAGACTGCCTAGAGTAGGCCCATATTCACAAGGCATTAAACTCTAATTTAGAAATACAACCCAATAACAGCCTGTTACAATGCTCAGTTCAACATAAAAACACTGTCCTTATCCCTTATGCGAGAACAAATGCATATAAGTACTCTTTCTTCCCGAGTGGCATTCAGGCATAGAATGGGTTGCCTGAACAAATCAGGAAAACCAGTAACTTATCATTTAAAGTTTAAAGCATTAATAAAGATGCAAGACTAGACTCAGAACATGGATGAGTTTAAGACGCAATAATCTTCTTTGAAGAAGGAGCGTCTGTAATATAAGATATAATATTTTATTTCAATATTGGCTTATTGGTCTCCTTTTATTGTATGTCTATTATATACCTTGTCCTTGCCTAAATAAAAATACCCAGAGGGCACACGTTTTTTATCCGCTGGGTAATGCTGGCAATATTATATTATTATTATGTAGGTCGAGCTATAAGCTACAAGCTTACTCTGCTCTATAGCACACACGAGGTCCTTCGTTTATTTTGGTGGTTATTTATGTGAGTTGTAGGGCAACTAGTTGTAGATTTTTCGTGAATGACTACAACACTTTGTCTATAGAAAGAAGGTATAACATATGCATATATACAACATTACGTATACCTTTGCCATGACAACTTTACTTTATGCCTAATATAAAAGTTCCACCCCCTCACACACATGCATAATTCTCAACAGTGCAGCGCAGTGGAACATTTTTTTTCATAGAGATTAAAAAATAATAAAAGGGGCAGAGGATTTTGATGAACTGCAGAACTTCTTGGCTCACAAACTATTTTCTAATGGTTTTCTTTAGAATGTCTTTTTTTTTTTTGCATAAACAAAAAATGCTTCTGAAAGAGTTAACAATCAATTGAACAAATCAATTTTTAAAAAAAAAAAAAAAAGCTTTTCATTATAGTTGGCATAAAATACCGGGTAGTGATTGTTTTTAAATGAGCCTTTAATTATCCAGTGGCCAGGTGTTGATTCCCACTATTCAGCCAAACCACCACCTACTTTGTTGTCTCCAATAAAAACAAGGATTGATATAGTTTGTCATTCCTGTGTCAAAAGAAAATCTTGCAATAAAGAGTTGTTCACATAAGACAAAACTCTAAAGTTAGCAGTATACACTGAGCAGACAGAAAAGGCTAAATTTAGCAAGACTTTTCATGTAAAGAGAGTACAGTAACCAGCTAAATAAAAGAAAGACATACAGAATCTTAAAATATCAGCCCAAAACACAAAAGCTTGATGCTCAAATTTATTCATTAAGTATTGAATTTTTAAAATTGCTAAACTAAACATCAAGTCTTTAGGCTTAAAAAAAAACAAAATAAAAGTAAAAAAAAATAATGAATCAAGTTAGACTGTGCAATTTTGGCTCTAGAAAAAACAACTGAAAATCCAAAATAAGCTATGTATCTAATTTCATTAAAATAAAAAGACATGGCCATAGATTGTTTGAACTGTCAAATCCATTGCTTGTGTTCAATGTTTGTGTTCAATGTTTGTGTTCATTCTGTCATTTACTTATCAATGTCCGGAAAACTATGTACCTGTGGATGCCATTACTAATGTAATTACCGGTATATTAAAATGTCATGTGCTTTACTGAGTAACCTGATTTTGTTGCCTCAGGATCTATCCAAATTGTATACAATGGGAGTGACATAAATGCTACTAGATCTAATACCAAATGCATTGCAATTATTAATAGTACAAATGTATTAAAAAGGGCACATTATTAACATTATAATAATGAAATTGTTACATACTTTTAAAGGTGTTTTAAGTTTTTTCTTTTTTTTTAAATAAATATTTTTATGTTTTCTTTTTACTTTATAAATTATAAAATTCCTTTCATCTGGCATGTTAGTGTTGTACCATACTTTAAAAATAAAATATATGCAATGATTGCCTCTTTTTCAAAAAGGTTTTCAGCTATGTAGTTTTAAAAATTACACATTGTCTTTTTTTTTCCCCCCATTGATATTTTTTTGTCTCATTACTATTAATAGCTGTTAAAACTTTTAAACAAAATTAAATAAATAAAGTTTTAATTAAGACAAATCACTATCAAATATTATCGTGTCATCCCCAACTGTTTTTTAGTTATGATGTTTTCAATGCCAGTGACATAATTTTTCAGTTTTTAAAATATTTTCTTTAGTAAAAGTAGCCTAATAGTGGAAAAAATTTGAAACTCTCATTCTATCTACAGTAATTACCTATGAAAGAAAATTGAGGTGTAATTGGAAAAGTCTCATCAAGATCTATAAGTATTACAAGTTCTAATCTAACATTATTTATCTTATCTTATAAGTTTACAGACGTAGTTCCTTCTAGATTATTACGTCCTCTAGGCCCAAAACTCCTGCAGGGCGACAGGGATCCGTCGGTGGCAGGGATAGAACCCGTGACCTGTCAGTTGGTTTTTGGTTGACAGTCCGGTGAACTAACCGATGGACCAGCCGGCTTCACTTATTCACATTATTTTGAATTTTATATAAAACAACCTTGACATAAGCCTATTTAACTTAATTTCATAAAAATCAATAGATCTAGTTGTCATTGCATATGCATAGGTTATATTTATATTACTATACTATTTTATTAGTAAAGGCAGGGTTAAGGAATTCATTATTTTTCAGACACACGTTGGAAAATGGTGTAGTAATAGTCTATAGAATAATAGGCCTATTACTATAGACTATAGATGATATGATTAATGATAAGCTGGTGAGTAAATACTTTGTAAATGGCTAAGCTAAATATATAATATAGGATATAGGCCTGCCCCATTTGTTAGGGCTAAACCATAGTTTAGTTATAACAATTGCAATAATTGAATGCTTGAAAAAAATGTAGGCCTAATAAAACTTCAGGGTAAGTCAGTAGGAAGGAAGAGTAAAAAAGTTTTTTATTGCAATGACTAAGCTACAAACCACTGTTAACCACACTAACATATGTATATATTGACATGAGCTAGTGTTTTTCATTCATAATTATTCATAATCCATATCTTTTATTCTTATCTTATAATGTAGTTTTTCCCATCTAGAATATTCTTTACTAGGCTACATAATATGGCTCATTTATAAGTTATAAGGCTTTATGCCTGAATCAATTCTATATGTTTTTTTTTACATATCCACATTGAAAATTCTTTACTGCATATGTAATGAAACCCCAGGGAATAGTAATGGAGTAGGGCAAAATAAGATATTTAGTTTTAGGTGTTAAAAGATGTCCAAAATACATTAATTAGTTTAAAAGTTTTTTCAAAATTACACAAGTAAAGTAAAGGCAAGGGAAGTACATTAGGAGAAAAAAAAAACAGTACTCATTTTTAACAATTCAACATTGCAACAGATAATTAAATATTATGATACCAGGATAAATAAATATTAATGTGAAAGTTTTAAATATAAAAAAAGATATTTAGTTTGAAAATTTCACAGTTATAAAGTTAAGGTATTCAATATTACAAACCAGTAATAATCTCAAAAATGACTTTTTTTTCACATTATTTTGCAATTCTTGAAAAATTGGTTTTACTGATGTCCATACCTGTTTGTGTCACATTTATAAGTCTATTAGCCCTGAATAAATTCTTTGGAGTTGTTTGAGGCTTCCAATTTGAGAAAATTCTTTACAAAATAAACATATGTCACATTTATAAGGCTTTATTCTGAATGAATTCTTTGGTGTTTTTTTTAAGTCTCAACTCTGATTTTTTTTTTTATACTGCATATGTCATATTTATAAGACTTTCATCTTGAATGAAATCTTTGGTGATATTTGAGGCCTCCAATTTGAGTATATTCTTTACTACATTTGTCACATTTATAAGGCTTTAAGCCTAAATGCATTCTTTGGTGATATTTGAGGCCTCCCATATGAGAAAATTGTTTACTACATTTGTCACATTTATAAGGCTTTAAGTCTGAATGAATTATTTGGTGATATTTGAGGCCTCGAACATAAGAAAATTGTTTACTACATTTGTCACATTTATAAGGCTTTAAGCCTGAATGAATTCTTTGGTGTTCTTTGAGACTTTCACTTTGATAATATTGTTTACTGCATTTGTCACATTTATAAGACTTTAACCTTAAGCTTGAATGAATTCTTTGGTGTTTTTTTAGACTTTCATTTGGACAAAATTCTTTGCTGCATTTGTCACATTTAAAAGGCTTTAAGCCTGAATGACTTCTTTGATGTTCTTTTAATTTATCCCTTCTAGAATATTCATTACTGCACATGTCACATTTATAAGGCTTTAGGCCTGAATGAATTCTTTGGTGTTCTTTTAATTTATCCATTCTAGAATATTCATTACTGCACATGTCACATTTATAAGGCTTTAGGCCTGAATGAATTCTTTGGTGTTTTTTTAGGCTTTCACCCTGAGAAAATTCTTTACTGCATATGTCACATTTATAAGGCTTTTTATCCTGAATGAATTCTTAGGTGTTTTTGAAAGCCCCCACTTCGATAAAATTCTTTCTTACATATGTCACATTTAAAAGGCCTAAATCCTGAATGAATTATTTGATGCACATGTAAGGTATTTCTAGAAGAAAATAATTTACCACACGTGCCACATATATATTGTTTTTCCCCTGAATGCCTCCACAAGTGGGTTTTCAAATATTGCATGGCGATAAATCTCTGATTACAGATCAAACATTGAAAGGGAAGTTCTTCTAAATGACACTTCTGATGTTCTTTTAAATTTACATTCCAAGAAAATGCTATACTACATATCCCACATTTAAATGTTTTTTTTCCACCTGCATGATACCACATGTGGTATTCTAAATAACTTAAGGCATACAATTTTACATTACAAGTCAAACATGTAAAGGTCTTTTCAGGTGAATGCATTGTTCAGAATTATGTGGTAGAAGGCTTTTCTTCTGTCTTCACATCATATCTTGCATTTCCAAGTGAATTCAGAAAATGTATTGTTCACCAGAATGACAAGTTGTTTAATAGCTCTTGAATTGTCAACCACCATTAATTGTTCTTTTCTTTCTCAAAAATGTAGTCAGATTTCCTACAAAACGAAAAATTACATTCTTTAACAAAATTGCAGTATATTAAAATTCAGCACAACATTACACATATAATAATTGAGCATTAAAATTAATACATATGAAAAAATAGAATATGGTTATGATTTATACATATTTCTGTAGGCTAACTTGGAAGTTAGGTGTCTAGAGTTATGTTTTTTAAGGCTGGTAAATTATACAAATTTTACAAATAAGTAATCTTTGAGTGACACTATCCATTCAACTTTAAAAGGGCTACAAAAGATTTCAATAATCATTTATTATAAACTTTATGTTTTTATATTTATCTCCAGTTTATTAAAGTAATTTTGAAAACATTTTTAAGATGGAAAAAACAGAGCTCAAAGCTTATGCTGGATTGGAGATGAAGCTACTTGGAGCTGAATTCTTATCCATGGTGTTTGATATTTAGCCCTTTCTAAAACTAAAAGTATAAGACTAAGACATGCATCTATATTCTATATAGATGATTTATCACAGAAATTTCTTCTAATTTCTACTATTGTAAATATTTCATATACTGGTAATTGTAAATTATAAACAAATTTGTAGTATTCATTAAAGTAACATAAACATATGGAGCTTTAAAAAAAATGTAAACATATTAACTTCTTAAATAATGAGTATTTACTGGTGCAGCACATATAATCTTTATATTACACCATGTACCGGTAACAACATTTTTGTTTATGTTAATTTTTTTATGTTTTTTACTTAATTTTGGTATGCTGATTTCAATGGTACCATTTGTTTTGCTCTATCATCAAGATTTCTTGAGAAAAAGTATAAAGTATCTTTTGGGAGTCTTTGTATATGTGTAATGCATTTATAACATTATATATATATGCTGATTTTTTTGTCTATTTTTTTTATAATCCCACTTTTCATATTACTTTTTCTATATATGTTTATTTATATTGATTTAGAGCTTGTTTTAAAAAATATTAGCACATTTTGGGTACGATTTAATTAACAAATGTTGCACGGTGGAGCCTCCAAGCATCTAAATAAAAAATCGTTCAATCAATTTATTTGAAACTCTCTACATTTATTTATAAAAAGATAACTTATAACATTATTGATTAGACTACAGTTACTATTACTACTAAGTCCCCTTATAAATTAGGAAAACTTTCTAGTTTTTTGTCTAAAGATTGAAAATTTTGTTAGTGACTTAATTAAATATAAGTAAATCAAATTAAAAGAAAAAAAATGAAAAAAAAAGACAAGTAGAAGCGGAACGCCGTAACAAATCAAAGAAAGGTACAAAGTACAAACCTGGACAATTTAATGTTTAATGTTGTTTTTCTGTTTATGTATATGTCATTGTTGAAGAAATATATGTTTGTGGTGTATACTGTAAAAAAAAATAAAACAATGGAAAGTTTTTTTCAGTCATTTTTCTCTAAATGTTGTTTTTGTGGTATTTTGGTCAGTAAAATCTTAAAATTTTAAAAATCCTTTAAGATATGTTAATTAAACTTATTAGGATGATACATAGATATATATTGCAGGTAACTAGCTAGTTACTGTTATGTTTGTCTCTTTCATAATTTTTTAATGAATAATTTTTATGAGTTATACTATACAATAATTTTTTTGGCAATTTATATAGACCAAAATGAAACAAATTATAATTTTATAATTTCTTAAAGAATAACAACCAAAACTAGCCAGTTACCCACAAAAACTATAATACAACAAATATTTATTTCAAACTTCCAAAAAATCATCTTAGTTTAGAAAATTTAAAGATTTAAAAAATATATATTTATTTTCAATATGGCCACCATTGCCATGGTAACCAATACTAGCATCATTATAAATTTAATATTTTTTGTTTAGTCTATCCTAGTCATATATAATATGGTGGAGAAACATTACAGTATTTAACATGTTACTACATGATATAGCTTAATGATGCAGCTAACCCATTTATTGATTTTGTGGTTTTATTAACAAACGGTTGATGCAATAAAAAAAAACAATGTCATATTCAGACTCGCACACTCAAATTAATTAAGAAACATCAAAAAATGTCCATAAACAGAGAAAAAGTTTTTTTTTGTTACATTGTGTTATAACTAAATTGCAAACCTGAGGGAAGATATCATGTAACCCTTTGAAGAAAGTGGGAGGATGCAAATGCAATATCTGCTTGTATGAAAAACCTCTGGTGCTAGGCAATTCTGAAAAAAAACAAAACATAAAGAGTATGAATAAATTTTCATAAAATTTAGCAATTAGCAGTAATGTGGAAGTGTATTAAAAACAGGGCCCTTCCACTAAGGTGACAGATATTTCCAGACGTTTTCTAGGAGACAAACAAAATTGTAAGGAGGGTTTTAAAATTCCAAGATGAAAGCCAAATGTAAGGCTGGCTTAAAAATGGATCCATCTACAACTATGAGATCTTGTTTCTCATTCTTCTGAAGCTCTACCATATGGGTCATTTGGAATTTTCAGTAAATTTAAAGTAGTTTTATTGCTGAATTAAATGTTGAAAATCAATCAAATTTAAGTATATATATAGTCTCTTTGCTATGGGTATTTTAAATAAAAAAAAAATAAAATTGGTTATTTATATAGCGCTTCTATCCATGCTATTTTAGCATGCTCAGTGCGCTCTGTAAACACACTGCTGCCTGCTGACGCAAATATGTTTACAGGCCCAAAACTCCTGCAGGGCGACAAGGATCCGTTGGTGGCCAGGATAGAACCCGCGACGTGTCAGTTGATTTTTTGGTTGACAGTCCGGTGAACTAACCGCTGGACCAGCCGGCTTTACTTTTTTAGATGCACTAGAACCTGATTTTGCAAAATTGTCCAACTTTCTATCCATCTGCTTTTTCTGTCAAAGAATTTCCATAGCAGCCATTCATGAATTTTAATGCATTGTAGTAGGCCTACATACTTTAAGCACAACATGAGCAACAAATTAGTCAAATATCAGAAAAAAAAATAATGTAGACATATTGTTCAATAAAAAAAAACTGATAATGTTGATTTTCAAAATCTTTTTAATAATAACTAGCAAATATAGTAGGCCTACTATACAAGTAAATGAATGACTATCATCATCATCAATCCCATGGCCGTTGTGGTCATTGGGGAAAGCGAATGGACACCTCAGCAGTCAACTTTCTCCGGTTTGCCTATCTTGAGCGGTTGTCAATAGTTGAGTCAACTACAGCCCTGTTTAATACTTTACATTGTCGAACCAGCATCTCTGCTGACGGCCTCACCTACGTCCACCTTCTACCCAGCCCTGGAGGATTGTTTTTGACAGGCTATTGTGACGCAACACATGACCGAACTATGTCAGTTTGCGCCGTTTTTTTGTTGCCATAATGTCTAATTGAGAGCCTGCAATTGAGGATTATATTCTGTCCCACACATACGCATTAGTCCAGTGTTCTGCGTAGGAGATTCGAAGTATTTTTCTCATGCATTTATTTTCTAAAGCCTGCAACTTGTTTTCAGTTATTGTCCTGGTCTCATATACATACAGAACAATATAAAAAAAAAAATGTAAAAATCATGCATTAATTATAAATCATTAAATAATGCAATATCTACATTTTTAAAAAAAGTAACAAATTCATGGGAAAAAATATAGCCATCATTATTAGTAGGCTATTAATATTTTAATAGAAGATAGCTTTTTGAGCACATAAAACTAAAACACAATGTTATTAAAAATTTATGGAAGGCAAGTTGCTAAGATTTTTTGGGGGGACTAAATATATGCGTTGGAATAGTTATATAAAAAGCCTAGCTTTTACATATTGACAATTGAAACCCTAAAGTAGGCCTATAAGGAATAAATCATTAAATTAATTTAAATGTAGGCTATCTGCTTAAAAATAAATAGTAACAGATTCTACTTTCATCTTGTCATCATCAAGTTGTACATACAATGCAATGTCACTATAAATTTAATTTTTTTGAAGCAAGAGATTTTAATAAATAGGCCTAATAGAATATCATCATCTTAAATTAAGGCTACTCAATGTTAGTTTATTATATATAATTAGTTAGTTCACCGGACTGTCAACCGACATATCGCGGGTTCTATCCCTTCCCCCCTGCAGGAGTTTTGAACCTACTGGACATAATAATCTTCTATCGAGATAATCTAGAAGGAACATCTGCAAAACTCATAACCTCATAATAATAAGTTAAAATTACAATAAGACTAATAAGTAGTTAGAAGTTATTTGACCTCATTATATATTATTATACATCATGATGATCATGTTCATGCTACATCATATCATAATCATTTTCATAGTCCATACATAGGCCCACTGTAACATAGTACATAGTGTAACATAGGCCTACCCTACTTAACCTAACACTAGTACTAGTAATACATGATTAGGAGGCCTACATGACATGCACTTACTTTGTCATAACATGATAACGGACTCATAACTAAACTAAAGTGTCTAAAGTCTAAAGTTCTAAACTAAACTCAAGTCTAAAGATTTTATTAAGACTTGTGATTTAGAGTTAGAGTGTTAGAGTCAATACATCCGTTTTGCAGTTTTATCCAAACTAAAGTATAGTAAAGTATAGTCAATAGTCTAAGTAAGTAAGCCTGTGTGTGTGTTAAGTTAAGTAGGCCTATGGCCTATACTATCCTATAGCTATAGCCTACATTTAGTAATACATAATTTAGTATAGCTAAGTCGCTAAGTATAGCCAATAGATAATTTATAAGTTTTATTTAATATAGCCTATGTTATCCTATATATTATAAAATAGGCCTAAGTATAAAATGGTAAGCCTATAACTTCCTATAAGTATAACTATAAATTTAGTATAAATCTTATAATTTAAATTAAATTAAAAGTAGGCTATATAAGGTTAAGGGATATATATATTCATTCATATTCATATAGTATAGATCTAATAATTAATAAGGGGACGTCCATTAATTACGTCAACAATTTTTTGGCGATTTTTACCTCCCCCCCCCCCCCCTTGTCAACAACTGTCAAACTTTCAGAGACCCCCCCTATATAATTAGTCAACAATTCGTTACCCCCCCCCCCTTTAACAAGTAAAAAATAATTAAACGCTGGCTTTTCTGTTTAAAATAGATTTGAAACGGAAAGGTCCAGATCTTTACTATAATTAATTGTAATACATTTTAAAACCTGTTTTAAAGATTTTATATTGACTAGATAGAACTCTCATAGGCGTAGCCACGAAAGGGGTGTAACATGCTTACTATCCCCCATCGCCCCTCCCAATTTGTTTTTCCAATCCGAGGATTTTAACAATATTTCTTTCCTTTTTTTTTACTATTGTTCTTTTCATATAGAAATATTGAATACATTGTACGTTTCACTAATGAGCTTTTAGTACAATGTTAATTGTTAAATAGCTTAGGGGGAAATTGTGCACCAGTTGTAAATTAACCTGCTATTTTAACCATATGCTCACTATTCCTTCTTGCATTATTGCCCCCCTCTCCCCACACACACACATTATATGATTATACACACGGTAGTTGGCTTCCCTGCCCCTACCGCTCCTACCTTGCACTATTTGCCATCCCCACCTTGCAATCTGGCTACGCCACTATAGGCCTACTAATACATTTTTATCTCATAAATTTTTGTTTACAAAATTAGAAATTAAAACTAAAAAATTACTATATTTAGCCTAATCACCAAATTTTAAGGTTTCACCCATTATAACGTGGCAGCAAAAATATATTAGTTTATATATCAGAATTAGGGATGCTAAAAGGAATGGTAGGCTAAGTATTTCAGGACTTCATGGGCCACGAATTATTTTTCTGAAGGAAATAGTTTAAAATAACCATGTTGGATTCACACAATACACTTCATTCAATGCAATTCAAACATAGTCTCAGAGAGGGCCTATTGTTGTTTTTAGTTCTATTGCCAATCCCAGCTATCGCTTACATGGTGTATATAACGAACGCCAGTCTCTGGCGCCTAATTTCACTACTGTACCTATGAGCCCCAAAGCTGGCGAAGTGTGTAAACCGCCGATACGTTCCCATTAAGAATACACCAGCGGGCGAACGCATGGGAGAGAGCTCCCGCAGCGGGTCCGGACAGAGCTGAGCTCAACGCTAAACGTTACGCCCTGAACACAAGACGGGCTCGTCCGATTTTATTTTTTTGAGACCTTTTAACTTGGTTCCCCGAGTGACCAGTGAGCTAATGCATGAGACAAGCGGTCGCCGAGATACTTCCCCTCCCATCTCTGTAAGTGACGGAGAGAGGCGTGGTATCCCGAGCTGCAAGTCTGGAGATTAATCGGCTTGTTCTGTTCTTCCATTTGGGGGGGCCTGTGAGGTACCCACTGTCCGATTTCTGGCGTCTCCGGGGTGGGGGCTGATGCGACGTACGGAAAGGTAAACAAAACGTCCTGTAAAGACGGCTGCTTTCAAAGGTGGCCTTGAGGGGATGACATCTCCGTGTCAGACGAAATCCGCTCGGCCAACACACCGTCAGCCCACATTACAGGAATACGAGGTAAGCCATGGATGGCTCGAGCAAATGTACGTTCGTAAAAGGGGAATCCGAACAGAGCAAGCCGACCCAACAAGTGACGGCCTTGTAGGACAACGCCTGCCTACTCATATCTTTCCATGTCGGAGTGGATGGCCTGCTAACGCTGATCCAAACATGGTTTCAAGGGTTGGAACTTGGAAAAGACTCAACCATGGGCGTTGAATTAAAGCAGTCGACTCTCGGACAGTGTTCATAGTCCTTTCAGGACTCAATAACAGAACGGCGCCTAATTTAGATGTAGGCCTACTGAGCGGCAAAAAACTGGGTTTCTGTTTCTGAACGTACTCTGCAGAATGTTTGTTGGTGTGTTTATGTTCTTTTGTTATTCCAGTCACAATGGCTCGCTAGACTAGAGAAGGTGACGTTTTTTACAATTGGTCGGTCATTTTGCCTTGCTAACAATTGCATTAGTTTCCACTTTCCACTCATACATAGATCTACAAACTAACAAGATGAACACAAAAAGGACATGTCAAAGCGTCCGTAATTTTAATTAATATATTTGTACTAACGTAAAACCATGTTTATATTTTATGTCTGCTATGTAAGTGGCACATGACAAATGTAGCCTAGAATTTTGTAATAAATTTGTATCATTATTTAATTTATTTTAAAAAAGTAACATTGTTGACGTCAATTTTTCTTGACCTCCCCCCTTGTCAAAATTTTTCAGACCCCCCTCCCCCCTATTTTGTTGACGTAATTAATGGACGTCCCCTAATATAAAAATTAATAAAATATAAATTAAAAATTTATAAAGTGGGACTTAGTAGGCCTACTACTTAGGACTTAGACAAGAAAATAGGATTTTACCGAAAATAGAACCAGTTCAGTTACAGTTACACTGTTACGTTACAGTTACACCAAACAATCACTGAGTCTGAGTAATCACTAATTTGTGAATAATAATAATAAAGTAAGTCAAAGTGTATAGACTCTAGGCCTAAAGCATAGCTGAAAAATAACTTACACTGACAATGGCACTATGATTCACCAAACATAAATGGTAAAACCGGGTTTCCGTAAAACCACCTCTAGAGCTACTCCAGAATTTTAAATAATTTTGATCGGTCAATCGTTATTGGTAACTACCTAAACGGCCACTCTCGTACTACAAAAATTAAAATGTGATGTTAGGGGGGATAACTACTTATAAGTAAATAAATATAATTAGCCAAGTTAATCCTTGTTTATATAGGTCAGTTGTAAGTGCTAGATTATAAATCAATGATATACAATATGAATACAGGGGATACAATAATAGGCTTATAATTAACACAGTTTTAATGAGTAGGCCTAGGCCTCAGGTTCAAGGACGGCTGCAAACGTGACCTAAACGCTATAGATGTAGGGGAAACTGGGGTAAAATGAGATAGCGGGGTAAAACGAGACACACGAATTACTGAAAAACATAAAGTGGGAGCTCTTTAGCAATGAGTCTAACAAAGAGATCACGTGATACTGCCTTGTCGGCAAAATCCGTTTTGTTTGGTTGAGCTGCGTGAGTCAGTGAGAGGCAAATATTTCAATTTTAGCTATTTTGATATATTTTTATGGTTATGATGCAAATGTGTTCATTAAGAACAAAAATACAGATTTGTCAGACAAGAATTAACATTCTGATATATATTTCTGTGGGCTATGGTGCTATGGTAATAGATCCATTAGTTTGGCCTACTAATACATGGCGGCGTGTGGTTAGGAGGCTACGTGAACAAGGTTATGTTGGGGTAAAACAGGACAAAACAATGGGGCAAAATGGGTAAATACTGTTAATAAATCATGCGTGTCTCTTTTAAAACAAACAAATCACATGTCAAGGTTTTTTCCCTTAAGTATCTCGTTTTACCCCAAGTTCCCCTAGAGGTCGGAAACTGGGAGAACCTTGCTCAGCACAGAAGTAGTTGGAGAGGCACCCTACACACCGGTATAAATGCTGCAGAGGGCAAACTTCGCCTTATCGCGGAGGCTAAAAGAGCAGCGAAGAAAAGTAAAGAACACAGGCTGCCCCTGAAAAACTCCAACTCCAACGGTCCGGCTTTCAAGTGCCAGAGATGCGAGATGCGATCTCTCAAGGATAAGTCTCCACAGACACGGTCAATTCTGGCCAAATCACAGGAGCGCAAATCTAATCGTCTTTCGAGACTATGGAGCCAATGATGATGAATGAGAAGGCCCTACACAGAAAAATAAATACGCTAAAAATCTTTAAAAACTTATACTTATATAGACTATTTAAAAGTGTGTAGTCTAGACTGAAAGGAAAAAAATACAGTCCATGGCCCTCATTTAAATCGCATGTTGCTCCTGAACTGACACATTATTCCAAAGCCATAATATTCAGTTGATTAGGACTAATGGAGTTCGTCTTAACCCAGGATCGCATGAGGCCACGTGATAAATGAGTTGGAGACACTAGTCTTGAGAATCAGATGAAATACAAGGCCAAACACCGCCAGTCTATCAATCAATATATCCGTCTGTCTGTCCATCTGTCGATCTATAATATCTATCTATCTTATCTATCTATCTACCTATAATATATATCTGTCTGTATGTCTGTCTATCTGTCTGTATGTCTGTATGTCTGTCTATCTGTCTGTCTGCCTGCCTGTCTGTCTGTCTATCTGTCGGGATATAGGTACTCGGGTCAGGCGAGAGACAGGCAGTGGTTTTAATAATTTTGCTACGTAGTAAATATGTGGGGGGCAAAATATCGCGAAAGTTAAATATAAATCAATAAGGTGATCGACGTGTCTTTTATTGACCAATGTATGGACATCGAAATTGACAACACATTCAACTTTATATAAATATAAATAAAGAATAACTCAAGCTGCTTGGTGAGTAGGCATGAGATGAAAAGCCTCAAACCACAACCTCATATTATATTAGCCCAATATTAGTGAAATATCTCATATTGGAGCAAGGGCCGTATTTAGGATTGTGGGGGGTCCTGTTCCCAAATTTATGTGGTGGCTCCTCGTGGCATCGCCATGCCTTACACATACCTGAAAAAGGGCCGTTAATTTATGTTACATTCAAAAAATCATATATAACTGTTATGGCGCTTAGCTTGGTTGGACTGGAGCGCTTAATATTGTAGGGGAATAAATGATTCTTATTTTCATTTTCAACGAAAGAATGGGTATATCACTAACAAATTTCTTTTTGGGAAGTGTGGGGGCCCCTTTTGTGTGAGACCCCTGTTCCAATGGAACATGTGGAACATGCCTAAATACGCCACTGATTGGAGCAATATATATAGTTATATAGTGTGCTGTTAGGGAAGCCTCGGGTAGAAGGGAGATGGACAATCAGTATCGGTGGGAGACCAGTCATTAATCTTCGCTTTGCCGATGACATAGATGGCTTAGCTGGCAGTGAAGATGAACTGAGGGAGTTAACAGCCAAACTAGAGAAAATATCAACGACGTATGGCATGGAAATCAACGCTGAAAAGACCAAAGCTATGGCAAACAAAGATTTTGAATCCGAATTACAAGTGGGCGGTCAGAGGCTGGAGAAAGTCTCCTCCTTCAAATATCTGGGATCCATAATATCCGATGTAGGATTCAAGCCGGAAATTCTTACAAGAATAGCAGTGCTATTAGCACAGACAACTGCAGCACTTTGTAAGCTAAAGAACAACTGGCGACGCAAGAGAATCTCACGTTACTCGATGATTCGACTGATGCGCTCCCTGGCGATAGCAGTTTTTATGTAGGCCTATGGTTGTGAAACATGGACACTTACAGCAGATCTGCAGAAAAGAATCAGCCCTGGAAATGAGATGCCAACGTAAAATTGGAAACATCTCCTACAAAGGTTGAGTTACAAATGAGGCTGACCGCAAGCGAATCACCAACATCATCGGCACTCAGGAGGATCTACTCAGCGCCATTAAATCCAGAAAACTCAGATAGTACGGGCATGTGGCGAGATCCGAAGACCTGGCGAA
Source organism: Anisus vortex (assembly GCA_949126835.1). Classification (NCBI taxonomy): domain Eukaryota; kingdom Metazoa; phylum Mollusca; class Gastropoda; family Planorbidae; genus Anisus; species Anisus vortex. The sequence continues at coordinate 10,640,372 of OX421502.1, read as the reverse complement.
AACCATCCTGCAGGGCACAGTGCGGGGTGGAAGAAAGAGAGGCAGGCAGAAGAGACGATGGGATGATGACATCAAGGAGTGGACCGGCTTGTCTCTTGAAGACTCCGAGAGGGCGGCGCAGGACCGAGGCGAATGGCGTAAAATCATCCAACTGTCAAACAATGGTGCCCCAAGCCCAACGATGCTCACGCGGGTTATGGGATAGGTGAAGGTGAATTTATTAGTTCTAGATAAAAAAATATTTAGATAACTATAGGCTAATTAATTACATTGGTATAGTGCATTAGTAAGTCAAGCTATTATGCTGTATGTCAAAAAATGAGTCTGCTGGCTTTCACATTTTAATGAAAAAAAATGTAAGAATTAATTTTTAGTTTGTTATGGAATCCATGTTGAAATTAACATACTGAAGGTCTCAGGTGCACAAAGACACTACTGTACCCATGGGCCTCAGATACTGGCGTAGTGTGTAAACCGCCGATACATTCACATTAAGAATACACCGGCGGGCGAACGCATGGGGAACAGCCCCCGCAGCGGGTCCGAGATCCATTGGACTTCCGATAGGCCACCGGGTCTCGGTGGGGAGGAAGCAATGGACGCTGCAATCCCGTCTCAAGAACCACCCGATGCCTGTGCCTATAGTATAGGATTTGTGCTACCGGGTGACAGAGCAGGTATACGGGCGAGGCACCATGATAATGATCTTCAGGGGAACCGCAGCGAATGGTCGCTGGCCGGCGGAGACCATTCCCTTTAAACGGCACGCCACGCCTTCTGGTTGTCGTGGGGTGGCTGGAGCCCGGACAGAGTTATGCATCCACCTCAAAAGTTCCACTGAGGGACAAAGCTAGTTTTGAGAAAACTCGCATTTATGTTTGTAGGTTACTCAGTGAGGTTTATATGCCCAACAAACATCAACTTTGGCCTTTCTGTGGGGAAGTTTACAAAAAATGTTTCGTAAACCAATAAAAAAAATACTCACTATCAAACCAGTCTTTCTCACAAGTGTTGTAACTGTTATATATAGGACCATGTTCAATCCGTTTGAGGCGCAGATTTTTTGCTGAGTAAATAAAATAAGGATTCCATCAGCATAGCAGCAGCCATTTACTGTTACATGTTCCCTCTCCGATCCTCCATGAACCCTGAGCAAATTTTTGACCCCCTTTTCTGGGCTAACTTTCAATCTTGAACGGTCAAGAGGTTAGCCGGTCTCTACAGCATTATAAAAAGCTTCTGGCCTGTTGGGGATTTTATTTTCTGTGATGATTTTAAAAAATATAACATTAAAATTATTTGTGATTTCCTTAATTCCATTTTTAAAAAAAAACTGCTCTGGTTTTCTTGTTGATATATGTTAGTACACTAGTAGGCCTATTAATTTACTATCTATCTATATATATAGTCTATATCAGGGGTCGGCAACCTTTTGATAATAGTGTGCCAAGTAGGCTTTCTAATTCATTTAGCATACCAACAGCATACAAGTCACCCAATACTTTTCTAAAGGAAGAAAATTGAATTTCCTGTCGGATTCTTCTGCGTGACATTGAAAATTGCTTGGCGTGCCAAGATGGGCACGCGTGCCATAGGTTTCTGACCCCTAGTCGATATCATCCGAATTATATACTTATTATAAATCAAATATTTGGTCTATAGTCTATGCTGTCTATAGTCATAGTAAGTAAGAGTATAAACTTAGTTCTATTAGTTCCAATTCTATAATTTATACTATACTTCAATATAGTTTATACCATGGGTCGGCAACCTTTTGCAAACAATATACCATACTAGGATTCAGTGGCGTACCGAGGGGGGTGCGGGGGGTGCGGACCGCACCGGGTGACACCCTCTCAGGGAAAAAAAAACAATATTTAAAAAATGATAATTTTACAGAGCACGCACTGCTGGTCTAATCCGATAACAGAACGGATGGCAGATCATAATCAAATAAATGAAAATGACTAGCAGTTAGTGTGTCATCACCATACAGCATGCAGACAAGCCAAGATGTAAAATCTAAAGGAGATGTGCGCCAGCTAACAAAACAATGGTTCTACATTCTACAAGGTAATGCCCAATGGCGAGAAAATAATGCATTCATGGATGGTTGTCTAGTGAGAAATTATGCCGTTTTCGCTGCAGATTGTTTGCTGTGGATGTTACCGAAAAACATCTAAATTTGTTACTGGGTTTGATAAGTGGTTGAAACTGAGTCCAAAACAACATAATCATGAGACATCTGAAGTGCACCTATGTTGCCTTCAAAAATGTAAAACATTGGCAGCAGAACTTAAGCTACATAAAACAATTGATGCCGAAAATTTTGCCATATTGGATAGGGGGAAGAATAAGTGGAGGGATATCCTACACAGGTTGCTAGATATCACATAGTTTCTTGCGAAGCAAAATGTGGCATTTTGCGGCCACAACGAAGATGAATCCTCGTTGATAAAGGAAACTTTCTTGAGATGGTTGAGATGCTTTCCAAATATGACCCAGTGCTGAAAGAGCACCTAATGAGACTAAAGATAAGTACATGTACAGGAAAAGCATCTGTATCCTATCATCCACCAAAAATTCAAAATGAATTGATAACTGTACAGGCCAACCATGCAAAGAAAATTATTGTTATGGATATAATGGCCACAAGGTATTTTGGAATTATGTTAGACAGCACACCTGATATATCACACACTGACCAAATGTCTGAAATGATCAGATATGTGAAATTCCACAGTGGGAAAGTTGAAATGAGAGAAGTGTTTCTTATTTTTTTCATCTAAGGGGGAAAAAAAGCTGACGACCTCAGTTCTGACATTCTTAAACATCTAAAAAATTACGGATTTGATATAATGATGTGCAGAACTCAGGGTTACGACAATGCTGCCACAATGTCTGAAATCCATGGAGGTGTTCAAACCGTTTTGAAAAGAAAGAACAAGAAAGCTTTTTTTTAATGCATGTTTGGGCCATTCCCTTAACTTGTGTAGTCAACACTCCTTTGCCGAAAATGCTTCATGTATAACATTTTTTAGTACCCTTGAGATAATGTTTTTATTCTTTGTTGCTTCCACTCATCGATGGGGTGTATTAATTTAACAAACTGGGGATGTCGTTGAAAAGGTTATCTACAATATACGTTGGAGCGCTCATCATGCTGCTGTTAAACCAGTGAAAGATAAGTTTGATGAATGTATTACGGCGAATGAAGCTTTATGTGATCCTCGTGAAAATTCGGACATAAGAGGTACAGAGGTAATGCTGTCTGTGATTTCGCTTTTATCTGCTGCCTTTAACCTTTGGGCTAATATACTTGAAGAAGTTAATCTTTCACAGCAGTATCTGCAGACTAAAGACTTAATTCTTGATAAAGTGGTGACCATGTTAGACGCCGATTGTTTTCGCACGAAAAGCGAAGTCAATTAGTGGATCATGCTATTGAACATGCACTTATAAAATCAGACCAACATGGGATTTCGGTAGAGAGAAGGTTAAGATTCAAGAAGAGAATGGCAGGGGAAAATTAAGAGATGCTGGAATTTCTATGCGAGAAGAAAGCAGTAGGAAGATGCTAGAGTGTATTGATCGCTTTCATTCTGATCTCCAGATCAGATCAACAGCGTTTAAGGAAGTTGCAGATATGTTTGAGGCTGTTCAGCCCAAGATTTTACTGTCAGCAAGTGAAAAATAGTTATTGGTGTCTGTTCCCAAATTAACCTCTTTCTATGATGAGATTTTCAAAAAAAAATACCACGGCTTAGACGACACCTAAAAGCAGCTGATATTGACCTTAAAAAAGCCATGGGACTGGTCAGTATTAGATATTTTGAAATTCATAGCTAAATGGGACTTCATAGAATCTCTTCCAACTCACTCGCTAGGCCTGCAATTATTTGTAACGGTATGTGTGTATGTGGCTTCATGTGAACGGAGCTTTTCAAAACTAAAGCTTATAAATATGTTATCGATTGAATGGGAAAAGCTTACTGTGAATGATATAGAATTTGATGGGGTGATTGACAAGTTTGCAGTTTTAAAGAGCAGGAAAGGAACAATATAATTAAATAAAGTAGGCCTACTTTTAATGTAAAATTAACTAAGCGTACGGTTGTTTCAGTTGTTTATTGCTTTTACTTTCTAATATTAAATTAATATTGATTTGTCATCTTATCTTATACATATTTGAATGTAGGCTTGTTTTAAGTAGATGAAAGCTATGGTGAAAGTCGTTGGCGGGGGGGGGGGGGGGGGGTGACACCCAAAGTTTACCGCCCCGGGTGACACCAGTCCTCGGTACGCCACTGCTAGGATTTATAAATCGTTCGGCGTGCCAACAGCCTAAAAGTCAACCTGCTCTATTATAGGCCTACTTTTTAACAATCTAATAATATTAAACGAGAAAAAATTGGGGGTATATTTGTGAGTTTACTTACTTGTTATTTGTTTGTTATTTACTTATTTGTTTGTTTGTGTGTTTGTGTCAGCGTTCTCGAAAACGGGCCCTACGATTTTCGCGAAAACTGTCCTATTGATGTATTCTGGTGAGAAAATGCGTTTTTGATCAATCTAATTTCTTTTGAACCTCTGCTTGACCCTCAATTTTTGGAAAAACCACTGACCATTTCTAAAAATAGCTCTTAAATTGGGTTAAAAGAAAAAAAAACATGTCATTGGATTCCCCATCTAGCGCGATCGCGTTCAATACAACTCTTTTGACGTCATAGTCAAGACGACTTTCATTTTTTATCGGCGTTACGGTAATTCCCGTTTTAAAGCATTAAAATTGTTACCATTTTCGCCGCGCAATTAAATATAATTAGCATGACATTGTGTCATCAATAAAAAAAAAGAAAAGCATTCTTCTACACAGATATTATCATTTGTATTCATGGATACACTTGATAGTTTATGTTTCTGAGATGGGTAAGATCTTAAAGCTATTACCAATATATTTTTCTATCGTTTTAATTAGTATTTAATTTGTGTTTAAAATAAATTTCTTTTTGAATGGTTGCTTATAGTGTAAATAATTAGATGGGGTAAGATGTGTTTGATAGTTTATATGTTTGAAAGAGTCCAAGTTAATTTAGCCCTTTCCAATACATTAAACAATTTGGTTGATATTAAAGCTGTGGAATAAATTAAAATTTATATTGTTAATTGCATAGTTGATATGGTAAGTAAAGTATACAGTCTTCAAAGTTATGACATTTACAACTTCAGGAAAATGCCTGGCGGACGAAAAAAAAGAATCATATTTTAAACTTGGGAGTGCAGAAGAAGACACTATTTTTTAAAAAAGTATTTCTTGCATGACTTCACAGATAACTGAATCATTGGATACAAATATGAAGGCAAACAGAGCAGCCAAACTCAGGTGCGTGGGAATAATTTCAGAATTTATTAACACAGAAGTAGCAGAAACATGCAATCAACAATTTAAAAAAAAAAACAATGTGTAGATTACAGCAACTAGAAAAGGAAACAATAGATGAGACAGAAGTGAAATTGGATTATCAAAGAAAGCTTAGGGCAAAACATCAAGATGAATAAACTGCAAAATAACGAGAAAGACGATTGGAAGAAAAAGGAAAGCGGAGGACGAAACAACTAGATGAGGAAACTGCAGATGAACGAAAAATACGATTGCATGACTAAAGAGAGCGTAGGAAAAAAAAATAGATAAGGAAACTGCAGATGTAAGGGAAAGATGATTAGTCGATCTGAGACGTCGCAAGGCACAGCAATTAAAAAATGAAACACTAGATAAACGAATAGAAAGGTTGGAACTCAAGCGATAGAAAGCCAGTCAAAGACAATCGATAGAGACCATTGATCAACGTGAACAACGATTGGAAGAGAAACGTCGCCGTAATGTAAGGAGACAATTATTTATGAAACAAAATATATTGCCAACCTACAAGTGCTCAACCAATTCCGACGTTACCTACACAAGTTTGGGACCTTTCAATATAGCATCTATTCACTGTCAAGCTGTTCATTTTACCGAAGAACGGGTGTTGAACAGAATCAACCGCGACTTCTTTGATGACTGTTGTTTACATTGTCGAGTAAACATAGAGCTATCAGTGTTTTCAAATGAGTTGGCCTGCCTCTTTTTTAAACGTTATTTGCTCGCAGAAGAATTCCACAAGAGGATCAGTAACTTAAATTTATGTTTCGCACTGGCTTCGTTTGACGTAGATGACGATCGGACAATCAATAGTCACGGAATGTACAGCTTCATTGCAGCAAGACAAGTCTACCATAAGATGAAAATGGCAGTACATCGGACACAAAATATCTAGGATGAATTTGAAAGTCCACAATATCGACAGATGTAGCCTACTTCTTAGATTCCGATGACGCCGTCACCGAGCGCCTGAAACATCCACTAAATTATGAAATCAGTCAATCTCTGATTAATTTATTGGAACAAATCATTAGATCAAGCAACCCTTTTGCACAGGCTTTCATGATGATGAGAGAATTGGAAGAAGAGTTCAACCTTCGTGCTACTGAAGAAGGAAATGCACCACCGTATGTGCGGCTTATTTTTAATGGACCTTTATCCAACAGCTCATCAACCGGCATTTATTAAATGATATCACTAAGTAATTTTTTTTTGGTTTTTTTTTTGTAAGCCCTTAAAGCACATTAGGATACAATATATTAAGCAAAAATATTGAAATTGAAAAGAAGAGATGACTACAAAATACATGTGTAGGACTACACCTGATTTAATATGCTCCCCCCCCCCGTAAATAGTAACGCATATACATGTATCTTATTGTTTACAATTTCACTATTGTTTTAAAGATCTTTGATATTAAATAAATATATCTTATAGGCCTATTCTAACAATATTATTATATATAAATGATAACGCTTTCCATTTCTATTATTAACTTCAGCCTATAAAGACCGATCTCAGATCGGTCACCCCGATATTTATTTTTATGCAACAATTAATTTAACTCCATAGCAAGACCAATGCCAAAAAAAAAAAAGATTTATAAAGAAAATCATTTAAGCGTTAGATATATTATACAAAATTAGCGTGTTTGTGATTATAATCCTTTTTATTTTAATTTATTTCAAACACAAATAAGCTTATTTATTACCATACTTTCACATAAATGGTAGTTAATTATTGTCTAAACATCATTTGTTAGCCAAGTTGAGGATCTAATACCTGCTAATATTATTTATATTTGATCTCAGTTTTACCATAGACTATAATATAGGCTACATGGACCGCTTGCTTTAGTATTTCTGCTATATGATGACTCGAAAGACTGCTTTTCGGAATTTCCGATTCGTTGTTTCCTTTGCACTTCCGTTTTATTGAATCGCTTCGATTTTCTCAATGAAAAATTAAAATCGAAAGTTCTATACAGCGGAAACATTTAAGAAACAACGATGAGGTGCGTAGAAGTCATTAAAGACAGCGTTATTGGTTGCGCACGCAAAAAAAGTACATATAAGCTCTATAAATAGAGCAAGCGGTCCATCTTATTATAGTTTATGGTTGTACTGAGATATTATTGTGTTTTAGATATATTGTACACATTCAAACTGGGTAGTTAATGACATATTTAAAAGTATACATATACATTCTTTAGTTATATAATATGTATATAATTTTCAAATGCTTTTTACAGTTTGATCACTTTAAAGTTATATATTATAAGTTATTTATTTTGTTTAAAAGAAATAAAAAAAAAAGAAACATATTGGTAATATTAGCGGGGAAAAAGGGTAATTACCTCCCTTTAATTAAAAAAACGTGTTCACATTTATATTTTGATTCAATAGTGATGCCAAACAAGTTAGATCTATGTTTCGTAAAATAACAAATATTACTGACTTATAATTATTTCTTTTTATGAATACAACATTATGGAATTCATTACAAGATTTAATTACTAAAGGATTTTGAATAATTCCCGTTAAACAGTTGTTAATAAACTTTTCCTGCATTAGGCTAATTGTTTGTCCATTTAAGCTGGAGTTTATATGCCTTAATATAGGGATGTACCTACATGTAGTAAACTTTTTTGAATTCCTTTCATGGCACAATATATCCAGTTTCAATGCAAATCAATTCCAGTGGTCCTTCTAAATGTAAATTCAACTCATTGAAATGTGTCGCTATGTCATTCAGAAACATGGGCATCAACAGTCAGTTTTCTTCATTCAGAACCGGAAAATGTAGTTTTTTAATCAATAAAAAAAACTCTTGGAAGTCTCTCGCGTGCCATTGAAAATAGCTCTGCGTGCCAAGTTTGGCACGCGTTCGACCTTAGTAGGTTGCCGACCTCTGGTTATACCATGATAGGCCTTTATGTAATACATATAGCTCAGTGGCAGTGGTCTATACTAGTATATTATTATTTTTATATGCCTAGGTTAATTATAACAAAATAACTTTTTGTTTGTCTTATAACGACAAAAACAAGAAACGTTACCCCTCTTATAAAAAAAAAAACGGAAAAAACAACAACATGTAAACAACAACATAAAATAAAAACCAACAATTTAGTGAAAGCCTAGCCAAATCCCACATTATTTATTATATAGCTCAGTGGTTGCTAAACGTTTGTATACTTCCGGTTTTGTTTGATGAAAACAGAAAGCGGATACAGGAAATAAGAGACCCAGTGCCTGCCTATGTCCGCAAAACTAAACTAACCAGTGATTTATATTCCAGACAATAGGACTATTTGGTAATACGACTTTTTAAACATAAAAAATAGTTAATACTATTGCTAATAAAATAAATAATCCAAAGTTTACTGACTCTTCGATCTTTGACTCCCTGCCACTAGAGTCTCACTAGACTAGGTCTAGTACTAAGTTATTAAGTAGTAGCCTACAGTTTAACTTAGTAACAACACAGTAGCATAGTTAGTATGCTACTGTTGTTACTAAGTTAAACTGTAGGCTACAGCATACTGAGCATAGTCACTGTAAGTAGTGTAACTGTAGACAGTGTAGTCCAGTGTAGTGCCAAGGCCCAAGTCCAAGTATTAGAAGTATTCAAGTGCAGGCTGCAAGATTTTTAAAAAATATATTAAAAATAGGTTAGCCTATAACTAGTATAACCTATAACTATAACCTATAACTATAGACTATAGTGGGGCTTATTAGGCTAAATATTATTAATTAGAGATGTATGTTAGCCTACATTTTAAGCAGTTTAATTAAGTTTAAGCCAGTTTTAGTTTAAGTTTACGCTTTAACATTTTAAAATTTAAGAAGTAAAGTAGGCCTATTTATTCAGGGAAGCGTTATTTAGGTATGTGAATTTCCGATTTTTACGTCACGAATATGTTGTAAAAAAAGTGAACCGCGACTTTTATACAGCTGCGCATTATGAATCACTTCAAAAATATTTTTTTGTGTTTATATTTATAAATTCACACCAAATTGAACTTTAAATACATAATGCAAATATTTTGTAATGTTTTAGACTACTTTTATGTAACGCGGTTTAATTTTTCATCGGACTCGGCTGTGTGAAAAACATAGGTTCTGCATAACATTTAAAAAAAAATGGTAAGTATCGATAACTAAACTCCCTTTTGTGAAAACTAGTTAAATTATTAATTAAACTAATTTAGTTTTAAAATTTTAAATAAAAATGACTTTAATCAAATACTTAAAATTTAAAAACAAATGTAGGCCTATCAATAAAACCAAGTGAACTTAAGTCTCTCAGGAAAAAAAACACAAGAGAGGAGACTGGTCATGTGACTATATTTCCTAAAATTTCATTGGTTAGGCCTACAGCTGCTATTAGTTTTGTAACCATGTACGCTTGCATTTTATGTTTTGTTGCAATAGGTATAGGGCGTTTGCAATCCCGTGACAAAAAGCACGTGATTTGTGTTTACTTTGAGTAATGGTGTACAATTAAATATGGCCGCTGTATTAATAAAGTTTCATATAGGCTCGAGCTTTTTTTAAATGATGTGTTGTGTTTTAAGTCTTATTAAAATTTAAGCTGTATTATGTATGTTAACTATTTTATTATTATATTAGACATAGATCATAGACGATGTGAGCCTAATAGTTACTTGACTAGATAGCCTATTCACCAACAATATCGCTTGACATCGTAGCCTAGCCTACGAAACATTAAAAGTGTAGGCCTATAAAGTGAAATTGAAAGTGTAAATAGGTCTAGCCGGCCCTAGCCTAATCACATTAATCAATTAATCTACAGTACTACTATTTACCTCCTTATTTTTGAGTAGGATAGCCAATATTCAGATGTGAATTTTGCACGATAAAGAAGTACTTCACTTTCACCACGTTAGGTTTGTACCTCAAGTGGGTTCTATATTTACACAAATACGTCACTAAATTTACACAAAAAAACTTAAGCTCCGCCTACTGAGAACGCTCTATACGATTATATTCTTTAAAAATAAGAATATGGGCATTTTGTATGAGTTCCATTAAAATAATTGTATGTTGGCTGTAATAAAGATAAAATAGATCATTTTTTAATCATTGTTTATCATTAAAATGTAAAGATAGCCTCATAATTTATTCTTTTAATAAGGTTTTTTAGTGAAAGGCTTAGGCCTAAGGCTTAGGCCTAGAGTCAGAGTGGCTTAGACTTAGTCACTTAGACCTACCATATGCTCCTACGGCCTACAGTTTTGCACTTGCAGTTTAGGCTTATGCTTAAGCTTAGGGACATATTTAAGCCCAGTCTTGGACATAAGTGTGGCCATGGCCTATAATTAGCCTACTAGGCCTAGAGTTAGTATTATTAGTTAGATATTTAAGACATGTCTATTTAAGACCAACACTTAGGGCCACTTAGGCTAATAATTAATAGAATTTGTATAAGTGATAATATTTTGTTAAAGTACCAGTAACTATAATTTAATAATCTGATAAAATTTGTAAAAAAAACAGCACTATTTATTAAAATTATTAAAGATTTAGCCCAAGGCCCAATGCCTACTAGTCTAATGGATTTAAATGTAAATTAACATTATGCCATTATTTATTCACAGCTGGATTTGTATTTAAGTATTGAAAGCTGTTTGATTGTGATATAAGAGAGGGAGAGGAATACCTGTCTAATATTTTATTATCTTTTTCTTAAAATAATGGCACCCAGGAAGAAGACAAATGGTTATATATATGGTGCTGCTAGAAAATATGTAGAATCTAAATTTCATCTCACATCTGAGAAAAGTTCAGATTGTTGTCTAAATGGTTACATTTTTTTTTTGTACTTAAAAAATGAACAGTCCCAAACAAAGACTGCAGGAGAAGTAGCTACAATATTTACAATACAAACCACTGCAACTCAAATAATGAATTTAATCATAAGATATAAACATTTGGTAATAAACTTTGCTAGGCCTGCAAATCGCAAACAATTTGAAGACTTGTGTAAAGAGCCTTTTGTCCATAATGAGCCCACAAAAGAAAGTCCAACAACATCATTTCAAGATCAACATGAAACACCAGTTCCAGCCATAGGCCTATTAACTGATAAAACCATACCTACCAGTGAACCTATTCCGTCCAATACAAATTCTAAAACCTACACACGTTCAATGCAAGAACTGACCCCAAGAAGAATAAATCTAAGAAAAAGACTCTTTCAATTGTCACAGCAAATCTCCATATCTTCAACAAAATATAGAAGCAAAATCAATGACATAAAATCTAAATTCACTTGTCTGCCTCATACATTGAAACTCTTAAAACAAAAATTGAGGCGACGAAACAGTACGATTAGGAAATTAAATGCCGCTAAAAATTGCAGCGGTGATGTTTTTCCAACCACAAAAACTTTTATTTTAGTAACACCAATTGAAAAACTAACCTCATATTATTATAGTGCTAGAATTGATCTTTTTAATGGTATCATTTTTATTAGTATACATGTTAGATTTGTTAGAAAAATGTTTAATAGAAAATTGTGAAAAATGCTAAAAATCATGGCTTTTCAGCGGTTTGGAGTACCTATTAAGAGAAGAAATTTCAGCATTTAAAAAAATTTGTCACCTCTGGTTTGACAATAACATTTCAAAACAAGACTTGTATAATGGACAAATAAATAAACAAAAGAAAGAAAAGACAGACATAAAGTATACAATTTCATACTGGAAAGGAGATGAAACAGAAACAGATGCTACCGACTATATACTGACAAAGTTTCAACTGGCATCAGATGTTGTGTCTGGCGAGTTGATTCTTTCTTGAGACAAATATTTCTTCCAACTCATAGAATCATCCACTGCAAGAGTCTACTGACAACTGGTCCTTTATCTTAGTAATGGCAATGGTTAAGATATCAGAAGATTGTGTTAACTTTTGGTGCTGTCTGCAGAGGTTGTAATTTTTTTTTCAATGTAAATAAGTTTAAAATGTCATACCTGTTTATTTCACTTTTTATACTTTCTTTCCTGTTCATTGCTATGTAATTTTTTTTCAAATCACTTATCTTTGATAAATGAATTAATACTGACAATCATTTTTGTAAAAATGTTACTGTTACACATTTAAAAAAAGAACACCTTTTGACTTTTGGGGGAAGCTTAAATAATTTAAATTTCTCATTTTTATTATTTTAGTATTTATATGAAAAGTGCAAGTTATATATTTAAATAATTATGTATTATGTAATGTACTTATCATGTAACATCTCATTTGTAGAGTAGGCCTAAATGAAGTTTATGTCAGACTGATTTGATCTATAGCAGCATTCACAAATTTCTTTGGTCACAACATACAAAAAAATTGTTTGGCAAGCACAATGCAAAGCCGCCTTACTTATCCCCTACTTCTTTCATATACCCATCAAAGATGGGTAGACTTAATAAACAAATCCTAGCCTCCATCAGTAATTTAACCCAGGACCTCTGGTATGACAGCTTATTGAGCTGATTCTAGGCCACCTTGCCACATATCTCATTTGTTACAAGATGTTGTTTTTTTAATGTTAATAATAAATTATATTTTTATATTTATGTTTTGTAATAATATTTTAATAATGCCAATAAGTTTTTGTATGGCTTTAATGTTGTATATTAGGCCTACATAATAGGCCTAGTTGTTTCAATGCTGTAAAAAATTTCAATAAATATGTATACTTACCTTTTAATAATGGTATCCAAATTTATCCACATTTCATGTTAGAAAAATTAATAATTAAGTATTTGTAATATAATTTTTCTATGAATGTATGACACATTGTATTATAACCTTTCATTTGATACCCGTTTGTTTCAATCTAATAAAAAAATTTTAACATTTATGGCTGTTTAAATGTACAATGTGTGTAGGCTATATTCTTAAATAGAATATCTAATTTCATCCAAATTTCCTGTTTAAAAAAAATAACAAGCACCTGTAAGATAATTTATCAATACATGTATGGCCCTCTGTATTGTCTTTAATTTGATACTTATTTTATGCAATTTGGTACACAATTACAAAATGTATGCCTATTTGAGCAAACACTGTGTGTTATCATGAAATATCCAATTTCATACAAATTTCATGGTATAAAAAAAATAAGAAGAAGCGGCTGTAATCTTATTCATATATGCAAGTATAACCATTGGTAAGGCCTTTAATTTAATACCAATTTTGTGCAATTTAGTACAAAATTGATAAAGTTATGACTGTTTGAATAAAAAAAATATAAAAATCAGCTTCAGTTTTTCTTCTTTCCCTTTGTTACTCAAATTTCATCACATAAACATTCGTAACTTTTTTATTTCTGATCCGATTTTAATAAATAATATACCATTGGAATTGTCTTTTCAAGCTCTTTCCAATGATATATGACAAAATAATATAAACTCATTATGAAATTTTCATGTCACATACCTACGTTATTCGAAGACCTACTTAATCTAGGCCTATAGTACTATAGTCTATAGCCTGGTAGCCTGGATATCTAGTCTATTATTTAGGATCATATTCCTAGGTTCTAGCTAGAAAGAAGGAGAATTTATTGATAAAAATAAAGCCCGAACCGGGCCTAACCCTATTTGACTTGAAGTACTGACCTTAACAATAGCCTACTAATACTAACATCTAGCTAGGCTAAATAACCTTTTTGTTTGAATTAATTATAAGATAAGATTACTTTATTGATCCAAATAAATGGAAATTTACTTGATTAGGCTACATAAATTATGTCTTTCAGCACACTGAAAACAATATTAAAGAACCATTTGTACTCAAGCACAATACTGGACAGATTTTTTTTATACCACACCAGACCTAACTGGTTTGATCTTACTACAAACTTCTTAGATGTAGATATCTTTTTAAGTGGAGGAATATTGGCGATTTTAAAATGGAGCAAGTTAAATTTAAAAAAATGGGCATCCAAATGTGCCCATTTGCGGAATAAAACTGTAAGGATGCTGCTTAGGAAAGTCAACTGCTATTCTTAACTGCTTGGCATTCGCTCCTTTACTTTCAGCTTTTGATTCAACTTACAACTGTGAACAGATTTGATCGCACATCAAAGCTGTTTGTAAGCATACATTGAGGTCACCTAGACTTGACCGCTCATTAATTGATACTGACTATATTTGAAAGAGTTTTTATTTTCATCTTCTTTAATTAAACATAAAAATAATTAATTCTATAACAAATTTATTAGTATAATTAATTTAGAAATATAAGAGACTTATTTAATAGCACTATATTAATAATTTCTGTACTTATTAATGTATAAAATATAAACTCCTTCGATGGACAAACAATTAAAGCAGTTAATGTTTATTTGCAACTGTTTAATGTAAATTATTTTAATCCGCTGATAATTAAATCTTGTAATGAACACCATAATGTTGAATGTATATAAAGAAATAATAATAATATTTGTATAGCGCTGCCAACAAACATAATGTAAGCTCAGAGCGCGTTTAACATACAACTAAGAATACGGATATTACCCTAGGCCAGGTGACAGAGCTAAATTGATGATTAAAAAAGACAAAGCACAAATAAATGTAGTATAACCGACCCAACCCATAAATAAGAAATAATAATAATAAGTAATATTTGTTATATTACAAAACAGAACTTGTTCGGCATCACTATTAAATCAAATGTGGAAACATTTTTTAATTGAAGGGAGATAATTAGCCCGTTTCATTTGAGCTAATATTTCTAATGTTTTTTTTTCTTTTATAAGAAAATAAATGGCTTACAATTTATAACTTTGAAATGATTAAACTGTAAAAAGTATTTGAAAATTATATAAATATTATATGACTAAAGAATTTATATGTATATTTTCAAGCATTACAATAAATACCTAGTTTTTATGATTACTACGTATCTATACCGCTTTACTATAATTCCCACAACATTCCCAAAGGCTCAAACACATCAAGGACATCTTGGTAAAACTGAGTTCAAAATATCATTAACATTAGCAGATGTCAGGGCGACAGTGATTGGTCAGCAGGGTGACAGTCCAGCCGGCTGCACACCATATTTGTCAAATACTGACCCCTACTTCATCATAGGCATTGCGATTCCCATTTCTTATTAGTATAATAATATGTAGGCCTACTGTTGAGAGATATCAGATATTTAGCAGCACTTGCGTTTATATCACATTTCATCCAAAAACTAATCAATTAAAATAGCTGAGGTGTTCAAATTATATCAGTTACGTTTGTACTGCCCACTTGCCCTTCACCACCCCCCCCCCCAATCGCCCCCGGGAATGTCGGCACCCCCCTAAAGCTTCTCACCGCCCCCCCCCCGGGGGGCGATATCGCCCCCGTTGAGAACCTATGATATAGCCAAATCATAGACATCTTAGCGTCTTAGACTCACACTCTTATCTATGGCAATTATAAGTGTGGACTCACGAAAAACTGTGAGCTTAGTCTACCTACACATTAAATTGTTAGTGTTGAGACTTGTTATAACATTTTTAATGTAGTAAGTAATAGTATTATTAGTTTTTTAGTCTTATTAAGTAAATATAATTTATTAAAAAACTAATCTAACAATCATCTAAAGTAAATGACGTCAATTACACTGACTACTGTCACAGTCTATTACTGTACATAGGGACATAAATAATGCCTACAGCTCATCCATATCCTACAACTATTTTAACATTGCAATGGACTTTTTCTTGCAAAAAATTTGGACCGTTGTTTGCACTAGGTAACTAGATTATTTCAATTTATTGTTATATCTATTTTGGAGACACAGCATTGAGTCACTATATATCTATGTCATCATATGACATATATCATATTATAAAATAATTGTAATATGGCAAGTTGTATGTGGTTTTAGATTTTTATGCTTACAATTCAATATAATTTCAGTAGGTAATTCAGAGAAGAGAAAGATATATAACAGAATAAGCAATCCTTGTTTCATTTAAAGGTAGTAATCTTTAGAAACAATACTATTATTATAGTTAGTATAGTAAGATGAAATAATGATTAAAAGATAATCTTGATGCTTCAATTATCAGGGTTCCCACGCTTCCGGGAAAGTCGGGAATCAGACGGGAATTCAGTAAAATTTTATCCGGCCGGGAAAGACGGGATTTAGTAAGGAAAAAGGTCTAAAAAGCCGGGAAAAAAAAGAAGACAAAAACCCAAAACAAAAATGTCACAGATGCATAGTTTTTCTTCGCCGAATGTTTATTTTTCGATCATTACCGCCGTTTTTTGTGTTTTCCACCCAATGCGCACTGAGAATTTAAAACAAAGGTATAGGCGAATCTATTCCTAATTATATCGAGGTCGGAGGACTAGTTCACTATGTTTTACGTTTTTTGTTTGTGATCATTCATTTAATCCTTTAGCGATCTCGCCGTTTTTTTTAACACATATGCCTACTATCGGTATTTTTCTGACTTGGCTTTGCTGATTTTCTTTAAGGCAAGTATCTTGTATTGTTTTGTTTTATATTTAAAAATGCATAGGCCTAGGCCTATTCGTATTGATTCTTACTGCTACTGTCCACTGTCGTAAGTTCCAAAAATACAAGATCAAAAATCAAAGGTCAAGGACGGGTCAACGTCCTCAATGTTATTAATTTTATATCAGATTAAATCCAGCCATTATGATTTTGATCAATTGACCATTTACAAAAACAAAATCATTCTTCTTTTAGTCTTAGTAAGCCTAGGCCCAAACTTCGCCCATTACTATAAGTCTTCCATTATATATTAGCCTATACTTGAAGCCGGCTGGTCCAGCGGTTAGTTCACCGGCCTGTCAGCCAAAAACCAACTGACAGGTCGCGGGTTCTATCCCTGCCACCGACGGATCCCTGTCGCCCTGCAGGAGTTTTGGGCCTAGTGGACGTAACAATCTTCTGTCTAGAAGGAACGTCTGTAAACTTATAAGATATACTTGACTTTAGACTTTATGTAATTAATTAGGCCTACTTGGGTTAAAGCGGCCGATTTTGCCTAAGACAAAGAACAAAGATGACCTAGTTTTGTCTCGCGAAAAAAAATATTTTAGAATGTTTTCAATCTTTTGTTCATCTTATGGCAAATGTAGGCCTACTATCATTTAAGAACACATTAAATTGGAATTTTCGCTCACAATTGTTTTAAATATTATATAAGAGTCATTTATTTAAATATTAGGCTAAGGCTCTGATAAAATGAATTGAGGAACATCTCCTAGTAACCGTAGCCATAGCGTCATAGCCATAGGCTTGCCACTTGCCATAGATCTAGTAGTAGTTAATGGGCTAATGTGAATGTCCGATTTTCGCGTCGGAATTTGTTGCTAAGAAACTATAGTTCTCGTCCATGCCTAATTTTGTTTAGACAGTTGTTTGAATGTGGTTTCAAAATTTATTTTAGTGTAGGCCTTTAGGCCTATGATTGGGGTTTCAAAACTTAAACATGTATACAATGTATATTTAGGCCCTAGTAGTTTGTTTGATTTTAGTTTTGATGTCATTAACTTTGAAGTTTGTGACCTCGAATTCACTGATTCTGCATATCATAAAATAAAAATAGGAAATATTGATGTATTTGCAATCAAGCTTTTTCATGATATGGATAAATAATTGGACTAATTATATAATTTTTAATTTATTAAAAAAAAAATGGACGCAAAGGCTTTTTAATTAAAAACTACGAAATGTATATAAAGCAAGGGGGATCACTCTTAATTATTATTAATCCTTAAGTCAGACCCAGTTGTCCTTTTTTGTCTTTGTTACTAGGCTTACAAAATATTTTTTTCAATTAGTTACCTACTTTTAGTAAATGAGATACTAATAGTAGCCTCTCTTAAAGACATTTCTAGTGATATTTAGCAAGATAATATCGACTTAGAGCTAAGCAACACTAATATCATCATGATTTTGGCTTTTTTATGTTATTAAGAAGACTTATTTGCCTATATATATTTATAATATGAAACACTTTGTGTGTCTTTCCCAGTCATTATCAATGAAGATAAGACATCAGAAACTGCACACCTATTGCAAAGCCCACCACATTTCTCTCAAAACAAAAGCATTGGGAGAAATGACAAGTGTCATTGAGGAGATAATAAAAGTTGTACAAAATTAATAATTTTGTGATTAAAGTTTATTATCTGTAAAAGATTTAATTGAATTATTAAATCTGAATTGTCAGTTTATGTTGTGTTTAGACTTTATGTAAGTAGAATTATACTCGTTATATAGTACATTTAAATTCATTTTGGTAACCAGGAATTTTGCTCTTATAGCAAGGAAATAGTCAGGAAACAGTCAGGAATTTTTTTTCTGAAAAAGAGTGGGAACCCTGAATTATAATTTTGAAAGACATAGTCTAATAATAAAATTACAGCTCAATTTTTTTTTATCATTAGGAAATATAATATTACCAGCTTGAAAATAAAATGTTAATGACATATGTTGCTACAGCCTACATTTGCACATATAAATCAGTTCCACCTATATTGAGTTAGTAAAAATAGTATATGTAAAAGCTCCTAAATGTCTGTCATTCTCTCTGTCAGAAACATTTACTGAGAAAACAGAACTACAAAAATCTCATGCTTATTTTCAATTTATAAAATGTGTTTTGGATAGAATGAAGATTCTGCTATAAAAAAAAACCTCAGTCATGACATTATATCAGCACATTCAAGTACATTTGTATAAACTAAAATTATATAAACTCTCTCTTTCTGTATGTCTTTCTCTCCTCAACACACTCACACACAAACTTGCATACATTTAAGAAAAAGTGTAGCCTAGAGTCCTCTAAATCAACATCATAGATTTTTTCAAAGATTCCTCCACTTCTAATTGAATTTCAGGTCTCTTTTATACTTTATACACCACTGTAGAGCTTATATACAAATAGATCAGTCATCATTTTGATTACGAACCATTGCATTATTTTCCACCCATACATGAAACTAACAAAAAAGATATGTCAAACATTGTTTCAATATAATCTGTATTAACTTTAAGTCATGATTACATGTTTAAAATGTAAGTTTGCATTGGCAATGAAAAAAAGATCAGTAGTCACATTCTATACATTATAATTTGTCTTTCTTCCAGGGGTACATTGTGGTAGGAAATGTTTTATATTTGTAGAAGGCTTATCTACATACATAATATATGCTTTTTATCACCAGATCCTTGTTGATATAATTTTATTGTGCAAGTTAAAAACACATTTCCTAGTGGAAACAGGGTCTCTGATTAGCTTTACATGCTAAAATATTTAATTCTTTATCCAACGATCCTTCACAGAAGAGTTTACTTCCAAATAATCTGCTTTGTATTTTGTTCTTTCAATGATTATGTTAAGAATATTTTTCAATCTCAAAAGTTTAGCTATTTCTGCACATTGATAGACATCATTGACTGAAGGAGTTTGTTTATAGTATACCATTTCCATCATTGTACAGGTCATCTGCAGTTAGATGACAAACATCAGTAGTTTGGCTTTAAGCATCCACATGGCAAAAGTAACACATTAAAAGCCTGTACTGTTTTGCTTATACTCAAAATGACTGAAAAAAATGACTTGACAATAACAAACCCTACTGCAATCTGTTAACATAGTCACTTATCATAACTGCTGACCTCTACAGCTTTAATATTTGCTGTATGTTTTGCTGAGTTTTGTTGAATAGATCAAGCATTTTAACAGGATATTTTATGATTTCATTTTGTGATGTCATTTTATATTTCATGAAAAGAAACATATTACAGGTATATGTAAATGTGTTGTCTTGGCAACTACAACTTTGGAAAAGTGGAAAGCAATTTAAGATGGTGTGATTTTCTTTTAGTTCCAAAAAAAAAACAGTCCCATGTTAATATATATATATTGTATACCCATATATAATAATGATCAGTGACTCTATCCAGTATTAAAGTTATTCACGTGTAATTTTTGACAATATTAAATTAAAATATATATGCCATTGGCAACACTAATATTAAATGTTAAAATAAAATACAAATACGATAAAAGTGTTTAATCACACATGTGTGCAGATTTTGGTCATTGAATAGAAAGGAGCCTGGCCAGTCTGATTTGAAAAGGTGAAAGTCATTAACATCTCAGCTTGCTAACTAGAACCCTGCTTGGGCCAAATAATAGGGGGGAAGCATTTAAGTGCTTGTGCATAATTGCCCTTAAGTTAATTACCCCTGCTTTACCAGCAGTTGTAGGCCAGTCTCAATGTACCAGAAACTCTTTTGCCTTATTGTGAGTACAGGCTTATTAAATGTCATTTGATTAATTTATAACCTTCTTGTTCAAGTTTTCTAGAGCTCTGAAGTATTGAAGAAAAGAGTATTTTTCAAAGACGTAGGTTTCTGTGTATATTTATTTCTGTTAGAATTAGCAACCAAAAATAGGTTGTGCATAAGGGAGAAGCTAATATGGCTACCAGCAGCTGGCACACTGTTCTCTGTGTCAGACTGAATTCTAAACAGTTTACTTTAGAAATACCAAACGGTGAGCCATGTGGTTTAGTTGCCATGTTGCATTAACACAACTTGTACTGGGTGAAATTTTTTTTTTCCAACTCAGTTCTTCAGGTATTATAAAAATTCTGGATATGTGAACTTTTTATTTTATGTATTCAATAATATAGTCGCTTATCATGATAATGAGATGATAATGCTTGAGCTTTTGATTTTGGTAGCTCGTGTGTTTTAAACATATTTTTTTCATTCATTGTTTTTATTGCTTATTTGATTTATGTTAGATGTTTGATTTTTAATAAATAATTTCACTTAACCAATTTTTATATCAAAATAAATGCCTGTGTCACCCAATCCTCGTTGTTAGAATTTTATTGTGCAGGTAAAGAACATATTTCCTAATTGGGAACACAGTCTCTGATTAGCTTTACATTCTATAACATTTTATTGTTTATTCAGGTACTCCTTCACAATAGATAATACTTTCAAATAATCAGAATTGTTTTTTGTTAAACAGGAAAATGATTTGTTCAAGGAGTGATACCATGTCAGAGAGGTGATAAAGTGCCAAGCTTTATATATGTGGAAAAGAATAATGCTCTTAAGCAGACACTTATTGATCTAGATTTCACTCCCAATGGAGCTGCACAGTTTTATACTTGCTAATTTACTGTTGATATGTCTTCTGCCACCAGTTGTTATTGCTCAAGTGCCACTGGAGAGGTACACTGTCAATGCTAGCAACGGTCCATTGCATTCCATTTACTATGACAAGACTGAGAATGCACTTTACGTTGGTGGTAGAGATGTGCTCCTAAAGCTTGACTCAAACTTGAACCTGATTGATGCAGTGCCTAAAGGCCCAGTAAAAGACGACCCCACTTGCGGGCCATATGATGAGTGCACTGCTGGGACTTTCATACCAAATGACATAAAAATCGTTATGTACAGTGAGCGGAAAGGACAGCTGTTTGTGTGCGGTACGGCCCATAAAGGAGCATGCAGCTTGCATTCCCTGAAGAGGATTAAAGAGTTCAAAGATTTAACGGGTTTATCTACTGGGCACTTAGTTGGCAGTAAGAAATCTGTTCAGGTACAGCTGAGCACATCTTCCGACCCAACTTTTGATGACATCTTGTACGTTTTCCACGAGCATGATGAGAGGCCCGAAATGTTCTCCCCTCCCATTGTGTCATTGAGAAAGCTCAATTCGTCAAATTTTACTCTGGATTATTTGATTAATGATACAGTATTGCATCAGATTTCCTGGCTGGCCATTAAGCCTGAACTGAAACAGGACTATTATATGTCATTTGTTTTTTCCTTCCGCTATGATAGTCATGTATACTTCCTGATGAACCAACAGAAAAGCCTGGACAATAAGAATGATGTTAGAATCAGATTGGGGCGTGTTTGCTATGGCAGAGATGACCTGATTTTTCGTTCCTACATAGAAATGGAGCTTTTTTGTAAGGATGGGGACATTCTGTACAATAAAGCTGTCTTAGCCACATTTGTTAACAATAATTTATTTATTGCGGCAGTGAAGACTCAACCATCCAGCCGTGAAGACATAATGCAGGACAAAGGGACAGCACTGTGCGGATTTAGTATATTTACCTTAAATAATTTTTTTCAAGAAGGCAATATGATGTGTTACAGTGCAGGCAAAGGTTCAAGGTTGGAATGGAACAGAGAAAATCAGCAGTGCAAAATAAACCAGGTAGGTTTCTATTATAGTCTACTGTCAATGTGTTGTAAAGCCATCAAGTATGATAAATAAATGTTAAATAAATTCAATTCCAAATTCAAATTATCAGATTTCCACAAGAAGTTTTCCCTAGGCCCACTACCATTTCTTATTCGTATAAATGAGTTACTTGATTGTATTAATCCTGAAAAAAAAGTACTGTTATTTGCAGATGATTACATAGCATTAGGACACTAAAATCAACATTAGATACTGACATTAAAAAAAAAAAAAAAGCAAAAGTAAAGCATATTTTTTGATCGAGAATAGTTACAAATACTAGAGTATCAAAGATTTATGCAAAATATTTCAAATTAAAAATACAAAAAGTACTTATTTAAGAAAGTAAAGTATAGACCACTTTGATTTATAGGGCCGGCAAAGCATTGTGCACCTGTTTCTGCGGCCATGGCTTACTAGAACCCATCAGAGCAAGACTCTGAGACACCCCCTCCAATCCGGAAAAAAATCCTTGCTTTCACCAGGATTCAAACCCAGGACCTATTGACACCCCATTTTTTAGTCATATTCGGAATCCATGAGACACCGCCCAAGAGTCTTATCCACCCCTCACTGAGACCTTAGAGCTAGGTTTAATTAGCGGAAGCAAAGACATGCATGTTATGCAGGCATGGATTGAGGAAGTCCTCTTAGCCCCAACCTTGTCCAAGGCGGGCCCCCACTATCAGAGGGACATCTGTGCGATCCCTAGAGTTGTTGTCTTGCAATTTTATTATGATTTCAAAAATCTATTTACTTCCAGAATTTCATGCAAGACGCCAAATCAGAAACATTTTGTGGTAGGGATGAGAATGCTGGTATTCGCACCCAATTTGATGCAAAACCTGCAGGAAAGTTTATGATGCGACTCAGTTCTACTAGAGTAACTGTCATTAAGCCGTTTGGTGATGTTGGCCTTATTGTTGGAGATGTAGATGGCAACATCAAGAAGGTAAACCATTTTTTTTGTCAAACATTCAATTGAAATTTTTTTTTACTGCACTAAATAAGTTGAGGTATTTGGATTAGCTCTGTGTTATGTGTATGTGTTTGTGTGGTATGTTGAATCAGTGTAGAAAGCTTAAGTACCTTTTGCTCAAGTGCATTTATTTGGTATGTAACTGTAGTATGCAATGGGCATTTGTTCCATGCCATTGCTGTTAGCTTGTAACTGTCAAAATATATGTTTAGAGTGTAATCAACACTTTTGGTATAGACCTGATTACTTTGACCCCAGTTGTCATGGAGAGTCATAAGACTAAGTGTATTGTTAATGCTATTGTAAATTCTTTTGTATACATTAACCTTTTGTGTTGTAAACCAATCCTTGTAATTTGTAATTGAAAGAAGAATATTTAAAATTATTCTAAAAAGCCAACTTTGTGAGAGTATACTTTTGATTAATTGCATATACCAAGTATTTATTTTTCAATACAGTTTATTTATCTGGTATAGCCTTTAAATTTCAATTAAAATAAAATGTTTGTTTTATTGTTCAGTCTTCTAAAAACAAGTCACTTTAAGTGATTAATAATACAATTTAATTTGAGGTTGTTAAAGCAGCAACTGTCAGTCTGGTTGGCTCACCATACAAGTCCCAGTTTCTGTTTAAGAAAATTAGCAGGGAGACACATGAGAGAGAGATATGACTTCCCAGAATAGAAAAACAAAAGTAGGCTGTGTGGCCCGATCACCATTAAAAAAATCTTGCTTTTTAATCCATGGTAAATGTCAAGGTGTTCCTGAGCCTACTCTGCTCTGATGGGAAAATTACATTCTTCTTCTTCTTTTTTTTTTCATTCTCAAGTGTGTGTCTGATATTTGTGATAAACTGCACAGTGGTAGTGAGCTGCCCTAGTCCACCAAATAAAAATATCCCTGTCTGACCGAATTGATTCATAGGGCTGGTGAAGAAGCATTCACCTGTTTCTGTGGCCAGGGCATACTAGGGAATTCTGTGGTCAGCACAAAACCCAGCCGCCTTTACTTTACCCCAACTCAAGTCAGGTACCCATTAGAGCTGGGTAGACTCAGAGACACCCTCCAGACTCAGGAACAAATATTAACCTTTACTTTACCTCAAGTCAGGTACCCATTAGAGCTGGGTAGACTCAGAGACGCCCTCCAGACTCAGGAACAAATATTAACCTTTACTTTACCCCAACTCAAGTCAGGTAGCCATTAGAACTAGGTAGACTCAGAGACACCATCCAGACTCAGGAACAAATATTAGCCTTCACAAGGATTCAAACCCAAGACCTTTGGCTTGTCAGCTGAACTCACTGCCGCTCTGCCACGGTGCCCTAAAAGGAATACTATCTTTTTTTTTTCTTACTCGACGGTCTACATATACATAGTTTTCAACAGGTTGTACTGGACAGCACAAAAGGTGTGGAGTATGTGTCTGTCAGTGCTAGCTCACAGCCCATAGGTGACAATATGGATTTTGACCTCTCATGGAACTACTATGTGCTCTCTGGAGATCAGGTAATGTCAAGTTACCATAACTATGTAAAGCTAATATTACAGCTGTTGTGCCGGGATTGTAAAACAACAGATTTTAATCCAAGTCAAATTTTCTTGTAAAGCCCACAAGCCTTTGAATTTGTTTCTGGGGCATTTGAGAAACATTTTTTTGACATTTCTTTCATAACTTTCACCTACAGGCACATTTACAAGCTCACTGACCCAAATGATATCTCTTGCTGGGCTTTTACACTGATCCATAAATATAATGGATTAGGCTAGGAAGCAAAATTGTTAATCTCAAGTGCTCAACATTTTTAATCAACATGATTTAGAAATATATATTTATAAAACACAGAACTGTTAATACAGATCAAGTGATTATCACTTCCTAATACACTTATTGTACTGAATTATATATATTAAAAATATTTATCTAAAAAAATAATATGATTGGAATACAGAAACAAAATCTTTATTTAGTAGAAATTTCTCCCCTTGTACTAAAGACTTCCTCTTTCATAAAAGTGCAGATATCAAGTGTCTCTATGTTGAACTACATTTGGGCATTAATTGTCCATTTTATTGTATATCTTTATTCTAATTATTGGTAGTGATTTTCCTATTTGAATTGTATTACTCGCTTCTAATGATTAGTGATGGAGAAGAAAAATGGAGGCTAGCTTGTTTCCACTTGCTTCATATTACACAAATGGATTCATCCATTCTTTTTATCAGTGGTGTTGTTTTGTTTTCCCTCAGTTTTGTAAATCTGTTACACGAATGCCTTGTACTTCACCCAAACACATCTAATTCCACTTCACCCAAACACATCTAATTCCACTTCACCCAAACACATCTAATTCCACTTCACCCAAACACATCTAATTCCACTTCACCCAAACACATCTAATTCCACTTCACCCAAACACATCTAATTCCACTTCACCCAAACACATCTAATTCCACTTCACCCAAACACATCTAATTCCACTTCACCCAAACACATCTAATTCCACTTCACCCAAACACATCTAATTCCACTTCACCCAAACACATCTAATTCCACTTCACCCAAACACATCTAATTCCACTTCACCCAAACACATCTAATTCCACTTCACCCAAACACATCTAATTCCACTTCACCCAAACACATCTAATTCCACTTCACCCAAACACATCTAATTCCACTTCACCCAAACACATCTAATTCCACTTCACCCAAACACATCTAATTCCACTTCACCCAAACACATCTAATTCCACTTCACCCAAACACATCTAATTCCACTTCACCCAAACACATCTAATTCCACTTCACCCAAACACATCTAATTCCACTTCACCCAAACACATCTAATTCCCAACCTTTCCATTTAGGTCATCAAGTTCCCAGCCGACTCATGCAGCTACTACAGAGACTGTGGTGACTGTGTGACTAGCATTGATCCTCTGGGCTGTGGCTGGTGCTCTGAGACCAATACCTGCACCAAGAGTAGTGAGTGTGGTGCTGGGCACTTTGAGAGGTCTGCACTTGCCATGTGTCCTCCTTCAGTTTTTAATGTGAGTATAGGTTTAATCATTTATTTCATGCCTGGTCTTCTGTTTTTAGCGACCCACCCACCTCTTTAGTCAAAATTTACCTGCCCTTCTCCCTGGAAACCATTCTGCGGATTCCCTTAGTAATGATATTACTTACCTCAGTTTCTGCAGATTACCTTAGTATAAAAATTACTTACCTCAGTTTCTGCAGATTATCTTAGTATGGATATTACTTACCTCAGTTTCTGCAGATTACCTTAGTTTGGATATTACTTACCCCAGTTTCTGCAGATTCCCTTAGTACTGATATTACTTACCTCACTTTCTGCAGATTCCCTTAGTATGGATATTACTTACCTCAGTTTCTGCAGATTCCCTTAGTATGGTAATTACTTACCTCAGTTTCTGCAGATTCCCTTAGTATGGATATTACTTACCCCAGTTTCTGCAGATTCCCTTAGTATGGATATTACTTACCTCAGTTTCTGCAGATTCCCTTAGTATGGATATTACTTACCTCAGTTTCTGCAGATTACCTTAGTATGGATATTACTTACCCCAGTTTCTGCAGATTCCCTTAGTAATGATATTACTTACCTCAGTTTCTGCAGATTACCTTAGTATGAATATTACTTACCTCAGTTTCTGCAGATTCCCTTAGTACTGATATTACTTACCTCAGTTTTTGCAGATTACCTTAGTATGGATATTACTAGGGATGTTAAACAAAAACCGGAATACCGGATTCTGGTTTTGAAAGTGAAAACCGGTTTTGATTTTCAAAACCGGATTTCGGTTTTTTGGTAGCAACCCTTTTTTTTTTTTTTTGATGGAAATATTTTTAATAAATAATGTTGGATTCGCACAAAACTATTCTTGAAATGCCTTGCTAACACTATTTAGTCTTAGATATTGTGTTTCTTTTTTTCCTAATAACAACTAGGGCCTATGGTTTGCGATAAAAACAACATCAAACCAAATGTTAAATTACAGTTACAACTAAATAAATATTTTTACTTTTCGGTTCATCTTCGAAAACAATTCTTTAACGATGGCTCAGTGTAAACTATGTTCCCAACAGATAAGCCTGAGCGGTGGCAGTACCATTGGATTGCGTACGCACCTGCATACGAAGCGTCCTGTATTAACATCGTCATTCTCTTCAAATGCTTCTTAATACGGTCAACGATAATCGGAAATTAAATTATCACTATTGAAAACTATTATCGGTTTTAATCAATTAGCCCAGATTTTTTAGATCTAAAGAATTTAATGGTAAAGTGTACAAAAGTATATTGTATTCACACAAATCAACCCCTTGAATGTCCTGCAAACAATAATAAAGTTTGAACTATTTTTCAAATATACCTACAAAACTACGCACATTTGGCTTTTCTGCCCGGGGGGGGGGGGAGACAAATCAAACCGGTTTTATAGAACTGAAAACCGGTTTTGAAAACAAACCGGTTTTAACATCCCTAGATATTACTTACCCCAGTTTCTGCAGATTACCTTAGTATGGATATTACTTACCCCAGTTTCTGCAGATTACCTTAGTATGGATATTACTTACCCCAGTTTCTGCAGATTACCTTAGTATGAATATTACTTACCCCAGTTTCTGCAGATGCACAAAGAAGGTACTGATAGTACTGACCCCACTTTCTGCAGATTACCTTAGTTTTGATGGTACTGACTCCATTTTCTACAGATGAACAAAGTACTGATAGTACTCACGCCAGTTTCAGGCTCTGACCCTCATTTCTGCACAACCTTACTTGTTGAATTAGTTTTATGATATGTTTTCTTATTCATTGCTATAATTTATTATCAATTTTTTAATCTGTTCAAGGCAAGATTTCTTTACTATGGGAAATGTTATGCCCACTTGGCTTATATTTGTATTATTATTTAACCTTTGACATTTAGGTCTGCAATCCTTTGTTGTTTATTTTTTTTTTTTACTTTCAAAGGTTCCCAACTTGTTTGTGTGTTTACATTGATTATAATGCAATGGGAGATATTTTTTCTATGACAGATATCTCCATTGGCTGGACCTACCAAAGGTGGCACCAATGTTACAGTTACAGGAAAGAATTTTGGAACGTTAAAAGAAAACATACAAGTTTCAGTTGGGCAGGTCAATTGCTCTGTGATTAGATTTAACCACAGTCAGTAAGTCTAAGTTCAGTTGAATCTTACAACTTATGTTTTTAAACATAGGTTCATCCAGTAGGTTTGAATAGGTTCATCGAGTAGGTTTGAATTGATCTATTCTTGAATCAAGTTTTGAAACATAAACATTAAGATTCAACATTTTTAACCTTTTTTTTTTTTTTACAGAAAAACTATATTGTGTCAGAGATTGTAATGGGCTCAATAAATGAAACCTTCAAAATTTAAATATCAATTTCAGAATTGTTTGTGAACTACAGTCAGCTGACTTAGAGTTTTCCAAAAGTCTGTCAGTAACTGTTCAAGATTATTCTGCTCCCCTTTATCGACCTTATCAAGTTTTTGGAACTGCTGAATCAAAGGACAATTTTTCATTCAAGGTAAATTGTTGTGTTGCGATTATATTATTGACAGTATTAATCTTTTCTTCTCCAGAAAAAAATGTAAAAACAGAAATATTTTTGTTTGTAAACAATTTTGTTTATCTTCTTGTCCCCCTCCCCACCCACAAGTTGCTTACATGGCAAATATAGTGCAGTTTACTAAACTGCTATAAATAAATACCAATTTAAAAGAAAAATCGGTCAGTTCTCACAGGTAATTTGGGATGCTCTGATGGCTCTAAGAAATTACTCATTATTTGTACAAATGTTTTACATGCATTTATCAAGTTTAATTATGTTTTATGAAGCATATTTTCTTGTTTGTGTAGGTTCCTAGCATCAGAGGATTTTCACCAATGAGAGGACCTCAGTCAGGAGACACTATCATTACTGTCACAGGTGACAACTTGGATATTGGTTCCAAACAAGAAGTTTCAATAGCGGATAAATATAAATGTACTTTAGAAAGGTAGACGAATGCCAATTTAGCGAAAAGATTGAATGTTTAAGCTATGGCTAATGATGTATGTGACCCTTGCAGACACTGTCCCCTATAAAATCAACTTTACTGTTCAGCCATCATCTGTGCATTACCTTTGGCCCAGCAGACACAATCTTCTATTGCACCAAAAAGATTAAAGTTTGGTGTATATGCTTTTTTTTTTTTTACTTATGTTGTGGTTTTGCATAACATCCCATCCAGGTGACTACCGGGTTGCTGGGTTAAAAACTAAGATGGGAAAGGTAGTCTACCACCCACAATCAGTAGGCAAGCCGAAGGTGTTGGGTTTGAATCCTGGTGAAGGCCAAGATTTTTCCCCCAGGTATGGAGAGTGTCCCTGAGTTTACCCAGCTTGGGTACTTGACATTATTTAGGGAAATGTAAAATATGTCACCAGCCCTATGGATCATATTGGTCCCTTAGTTCAGAGGTCGTCAACCTTTTGATAATAGTGTGCCAATGTAGGATATCTATTTTATTCAGTGTGCCAACAGATGAAAACGCACCCTGCAATAGAACTCAATTTTTTGTAGTAAAGACTTCGATTGCCTAATTTTGGGGTCCTGTGCGTGCCATTGAAAACCACAAGTCTGGCATGCATGCCGTGGGTTGCCGACCCCTGCCTTAGTTTACTTGTTCTACTGATATTTTTATGCCTTGTGTTCTTTTACCAACACCCTATTTGATTTCTGTGTTAGAGCATCTCAGGCATTTCTTTGTTCAGTTACTGCTAGCAGTAGTTGACCCGAGGTATGCTTA
Organism: Anisus vortex; assembly: GCA_949126835.1. NCBI lineage: Eukaryota > Metazoa > Mollusca > Gastropoda > Planorbidae > Anisus > Anisus vortex. The sequence goes on along the minus strand of OX421502.1, from coordinate 10,609,837 downwards.
TGGTGACCAGTCATTTATATACTCACAGATCTGTTACTTAAAATATATCTTTTCATTCTCTTCTAAGTTCAAGTATCAAGCCTAATCAACTGCAGTGTAAAACAACTAAGTGGTACTCCGACAGAAGAAAGAGGCAATCATCTGACAGGTCTCTGGCGAATGGACTTCTCAAAGTTAACATAGATAACGAAAGTGTTACATCTAAATATCCTTTCTCCTACTTCCCAGACCCTGTGGTGAAAAATATTTTCCCTAGAATGTCAATTTTAAGGTAGGTTCATTTGCAATTTTTATTTTAACCGTTTGGCCCTTGGAGTCGCCGCGCGTCGCCTCTACTGATAGACCCTTGGAGTCGCCGCGCGTCGCCGATTACGGGTTGTTTCGCATTTGATCCAGATGCGAGTTTTTAAATGCTTATTAAAGGCCTTTTTTTACTCTGACCAAAGAGAGCGATAGTGACGCTATTTTTAGACGTTTGTTTGGTAGTTTTAGCCCGATCGGTCGAATATCAGTAAATTTTTGAAAATAACGCATTTTTAGCGCTAATTCTACAAAAATTGATGGTATTTCGGAAATATTTAGAGAAGCATAGGCTGGGCTGATGAAGGAAAGGCTTTATTATTTTGATAATGCCAAGATAATCGAGTTATTTTAAGCAGTTTAGAAGTTGAATAGGCTTTGAATAGTTAGGATTTGAGTCTGATACTCTGATATCCTAGTTAGGCTAGTTCCATGACAAAATATCGGAACCGATCGGCGTAGGCTGAGCTATTTATTTTATTTTCCTTTTTATTTATTACTTTATTTCCATCTCTACTGGTTTGAATTAAACTATACATTTTTATATATTTACTATGAAGAATTTAAAGCAGCTGCTTTGATAGTTTTTTTACAGCAAATTTTTTAACAATATTTTTTGTCCGATTTTTTTTCAATATACGGAGTTATGCGACTTGACTCAAGGTTTGGAGGGTAGAAAACTGTCGACTAATTAAGGGGCAAAGGGTTAAGGTTGAAGTTGTTTTTGTTTTTTTCTAGTTACCATAAAATATGCATGGAATATAAGTCTAAACATGATGTAGTGGCTGCTAGGTATGGCTGAACAGATGGAGTTTAGAGTTGGACATGGAGTGCTAGGAGCATGTAACCGACCATGCTTCAGGAGTCATGAATATAAGGTTTGATGGTAGATGGCACAAAGGCCAAATGGTTGGAAAGTGTGTTAGGGTGTACGTGTGAAATACAGAAGGTGGTGGGCATTCTGCTACTTTCACAATCTACCATCATGTTGTGGCTAGCTTTACCTAAACTTTGTACCCAAAGATGCTAATGGGAACTTCTCTTGAAAGTGTTTAGAAAAGCAATAAATGAAGTATATATTTAATCTACCAACTATAAATGGGGCATGCTAGTCTAGAGGTAGCAAACTTGGCTGGCACACTGAAGATTTGTGGCTCAAATCCTGGTGAATGCTAGCATTTTTTGTTTCCCAGGTCTGGAGGGAGTCCTTGGGTCTATCCAGCTCCGATGGGCTAGTGAAAAAGTAAAAGAGGCTTGGCGTTATCCCCTAGTCTGCCATGGCCATGGATGCTGGTGAACACTGCTTCAATCGCCCTACGGATCAAATTAATTTACTAAGATACTATTAAATTAAAGATTCTTTTTAAATGCGGCTGGGCATTGTGCTACACAATCCCCTAGTATTTCGCGGCCACAAGAAACTGGTGAATGCTGCTTCACTAGCCACATGGATTAATCTGGTCTGACGGGATACTTTGCTTTTTACATTTATTTTGTTTCTCTCAAATGGCTGTTAGTCAAACTCGCTTTCAGTAAGCATTGTTACTGATAAAACTTTGTGGAACCACCATCATTTCTTTCTATGTTCTAATTTGAATAGTTCAGCTTTTCTAATTTTCTCTAACGCTATTATTTATTTCAGTGGTGGCATTCCCATCACAGTAAGGGGAGATAATCTTGATGCCTCTGAGACACCAACATTGACTGGAAATTTTCATGGGAGAGAACTGGCCACCAAATCTGTATGTTATATTTTGTATATATATTTTTTCCTCATTGAATTCACAGCTACAGTTGACAAAAAAGCATTATCTTTAGGTCTAAGTAAATTTCACCCTTGTAAGTCTAAATTTAAGTCTCAAAAGAGAAACATCAATGAACCCCTGACTAATAATGACTAAGTCATGAACTAAAGAAAAATTAAACTTTATTATAATTATACCATTATCATTTTCTCATATAAGTGTATTAGCTGATGGTGTAATTGGGTGACTATTTTATGTGTTTTTAAAGAAGTTATCAGTTTGTAACTAAATGCTTACCACTTGTGCATGATATGTATATCTTCTTTGTTATTCAATATATGGGATATAATAATGGTCTAGCAGCAAAACGCTTGGATTGTCATTCCTAATGCATGTAGTTTGATTAATGGTAAAACACCAGGATTTTTCCCTGCTTGAATTGGAGTAATGGAGGCTGGACATTGAGCTGGCCACACAATCCTTTTGCCTACTGCTTCCTTGGAAAGTGTGGGATGCAATTTCTTTAGCCCTATGAGCCATGACTGGTCTGAAATGGATACTTTATTTATTGGTTTTTCTATATCGTTGATAGAATTTTGACTCAAACAATGGAACCATGTTTTTGGGGGTTGGCTTTGAGCTTTAAATTAGTATTCCAATAGTGCTATCAGATTAGATTTTCTTCATTAGTACATGATTAGCTGTAATATCTAGAGGGTTCTGTATGATACATGATCTGTGATATCTCAGGATTGTTTAAGTGATTTTAGCTGCCAACTATAATATTTAGAGGGATGTGTATGGTATCATCTGTGATATCTTAGGATTGTTTCAGCCATAACTATTGATAGTTCCTGATTATCTTATTTTTTCCCGCTGACTAAATTCTCTAAATGTTTTTTCTGTTTTAAGTTAGAAAAAATTTTCACCCAGAGATTTACTGAAAAGCTTAACTAGGATATATTTCCGTATTTACAAATTGACAATAACGTCATCTTAAAACTCATTTAATTTATTCTAATTTCATTAATTCTAATGTGTATTTTCTTTTGTCTAACAGAGTTGCACAGTTAATGACAGCGGCAATGAAATGGTGTGTCCTTCTCTGAAAGTTTTGGGTGAAATTAACGACCCAGACAGTCAGATCAATCTTCGCTTGGTGTATGATGGCATTCTAGCTAAAATTCCATCTGGTGAGCTTTGATTACTTAAAAGACTCTAAATATGATCAAAGCAAAAATGCTCAAAGCAAAAAAGTGTTAAGATTTATGAAATATATTTTTATTAAATGTTTCTTCTTTCTATACTCACATATTGCAGAGGCTCTGCTTATATAAAAGATTATTGCAACTAAAAGTAAATAAATGCAATATAACTATCTCTTTTGTATTTTTCACGAGTGACACAATCAAATTTTAACTGGTTTTGACACTTGTGCTCTATCAATTATTTATAAAGAGGCAATCCCTTTTCAACATTAATGATCATCTGTTTATTTTCTGGTCAACAGATTTTTCATCCTTCCAGTATAAGACTGATCCTGTTTTCCCCAAGTTTCAAGGAGTCCAAGAGTGTATTGTCACTGACCCCCCAGTTATTATCTTTAATGTGAGTATGTTTTCATCCATCCAGGGCTTGCAGTTGAAATCTCTTATCTTCTTGAGATGTTAGTGTCTCCCTTTCTGAAGCAAAATGTTCATGAAAAGCTGTTTGGATCAAACCCTAATGGTGATGTATCTACACTGCGTAATGCATGTGTGTTTATTTTCCAAGGCTTAAGAGAGTACTCTCAGCTCATTTCTCACTTTAGACAAGTGGGCTTCTATACTGGAGGTTGTCCCTGAGTTTGACATTAGTTGGGGAAAGTATAATGTTGTATGCCATGACCACAGAAAGTGCTGAAGGCTGCTTCATCAACTTAATGGATATAATGTCTTCCTTCTCCTTATTAATATTAATTTTATATATTTATTATGTCTTTCTACTACTTCTTAATATTACTTTATTGATGTCTTCAATTCCATTATTTCTCCTTCTTAATATTACATTATGGATGTCTGTGATTTCTACCAATTCTCCTTCTTAATATTACATTATGGATGTCTGTAATTTCTACCAATTCTCCTTCTTAATATTACATTATGGATGTCTGTAATTTCTACCAATTCTCCTTCTTAATATTACATTATGGATGTCTGTAATTTCTACCAATTCTCCTTCTTAATATTACATTATGGATGTCTGTAATTTCTACCAATTCTCCTTCTTAATATTACATTATGGATGTCTGTAATTTCTACCAATTCTCCTTCTTAATATTACATTATGGATGTCTGTAATTTCTACCAATTCTTCTTCTTAATATTACATTATGGATGTCTGTAATTTCTACCAATTCTCCTTCTTAATATTACATTATGGATGTCTGTAATTTCTACCAATTCTCCTTCTTAATATTACATTATGGATGTCTGTTTCTCTTAGGGCTACCACGTTCTCAATGCTAATGGACCGAGCTACAGGATCACCATTGATAATAAAACCTGCGTTAATGTCGAAGTGGATGAAACAAGCCTAAAGTGTCAGCCCGATTTGAAAGGAATAAATGTGGGAGATGGCACATACTATGTTGTAGAGGTGGGTGCATCTATGAGGGCCGATTGGTTTGAACCACCTCAAGCTTTTCTATTATAAAAAATTGTTTTTTTCTTATTGTTTTATTTTATATATATACATATGACTTTTTTTTTTCTCTAATTGCTCAAAGATTAAAGTTGGCAACTTAGAGTTTAAAGACCTGGGCTATGTGATGTTTATAGAGTCTGCACAAGCTGGAATATCAAGTGCACTCATCGCCCTGATTTTTATAGGTGTCCTTATAGTTTTATTTGTGGTCATTTTGCTGGTCCTGATGAAGCGCCAACGCTGTGGATTTTTCAAGTTAGTATCCAACCTCTTTTTTAAAAAATCCTTTGGCATATAAAGGCGCACTTATCTATCTACATGCATAGATTTACTTTTTAACCTATAAACCACTTTAAAATGTATAATTGCGATTGTTTAATGTATATATATTTATGTGAAAAACCAATTTAAAGTGTTTTATTTTAAATTTTGAGGTCATAAACTCTATATGTTGCACAATTGTAAAACAAATTTCGTTTAGGATAAAAAAAAACAAAAAAACTAACTATTTTGTAACTAAAACTCAATAAAAAAAAGACAAAATAAAATCTAGAAAGAAAATTGTAAGATTTTTTTTAAAACATTGTTTAATCTATACTTTTATATTTATTTTATTAAATTATTAATACTATATTTATAAAAAAAACTATTGTTAAAAAACAAAATATAAGTGAACTGGATTCAAATGAGAGAAATGTAAATTTTATATAATCAAGTTTGTATAGTTTAGTGATATGAAGGCATTGTACAAATGTTTGGCAAAGAAAGAAAACTGTGTGTCAATGATTGTATGACAGGTTTAACTTTTTTTTATGATACAGTGATAATCTATTATGTAACACTGTGGTCTGTTGGCAGAGTATTGTTTTGGCTTTCTTGGCCATAAAATCCAGCAGTTTTTGCATCTTCTGGAGGGTTTTACCCCGATCTAATGAGCTCTAATGAGCTCTAAAGATTGCCAGTCATTGTGGAGTCTTTAATTTTATTGTAAATTTTTTCAAAGAAACAATCTCTTTCCCATTCCTTTGTTGTGAAAAGAGTTTTATTGTGCACACTTCAATGTGCAATAAGTTTTGATTGTCTGATGCAACATTTTTATTACTGCATTGTTATTAAATAAGCTCTTTTTTATTATTTCTTCATTTTGTTTTCTATGTGTCCCTGTTGCAGAGTCAAATCCAGCTCTACCGCAAGCGTCCGCTATTCGCAGGAAGAATCTCAGAATTTCATTAGACCCCCAGTGGCTCACAGCTCCAATACAAATAATGGTAGGCCAATTCACTCACCTTGCCTATTGTAAATGTATTATTTTTTATTTGTACTATGTTGTTGTTTTTTTCTTTAACCAACGTACGTGCATTTTAATTTTTTTTTTTTTTTTATTGTTTATTTAAGATATGTTCTAGAATGCTTCGTTAATCTCATTTATTTTTACTATTGTCTTGTACAACAGGGTTTATCAAACCCTCTTTACCCCTGTGAGTTCCTTGTAAGTATTAAAATGAATAAACCATGTCCTTTTTTAAATGAGCAGATCAGCAGACATATTCAACCAAATGATGTTTATTTAAGTGTAATGGTTAAAAAAAAATATTTGAAAGATACTAGATCAAAATATATGATTTTATGAATTTATGATATATTTTTAAGAATGTAGATTTCATCATTCTAATTTCGGGAAAAGTTTTATAAATCCTCTAAAGTATCTAGTTTCTGAAAGATTAAATAGACATTCTTAAATGTACTTAATCAATTGTCGTAATTTGTAATGGATTATGTTAGAAAAGCAACTCTCCTAGGACAATGACATTATTTTACCTTGTTACTTTTTGCTTTGAAAGGGAAGGTTTTAAAAGGGAATTTTTTCATAATGCATTTTACATCAAGATGTTCACGATAACATCATAATGCATTGTTGTCTTATACAAAGAGCTATAAATTTTACATCTGATATCTAAACAGAATACAGTGATGGAGGGCTCCAAGCCGCATCTTTGCAGCCACACACCCACATTGATGAGGAGACCCTCAGACTTATCGAGTCTGAGAATCTTCTTGTGGACAGACAATGTCTTGTTCTAGCAGATGAAATAGGCAAAGGTAGGACAATGATGTTTTTATTATAGAACCAGCCATTTAATGATTTAAACTCAATATGGTGCCTACTTTTGTGGTTTCTGCTGTAACTTTTTATTTTGATACCACTGATAACACAGTAAAAGTTAAAAAAAGTAAATAAAGTTAAAATCTGATAAGTTCTAATGGTATGATATTGTTTATTTAAAACTTGCACAAAAAAAGGTAAAATAAAAATGTAACTTTCAAAATTGTTTTTTTATGGTCAGATATGTTTAGCAGAATTTCTGAACATATAATATACTAGATGGTATGTGCCCGGTCCTCCGAACCGGCTAAAAGTTATGTTTACATACACTCTAACTACTCAGGCAGTTATAATGAGATTGCCCGCATGACCTACGACACGAATTTAAACGTGAGGTAATTTTTTATTTGCCCGCTACAACATGAATTACCCGTTAAAATCATTACTCATCACCCATTATAACAATTACAAAATTGCCCGCCGCTATAAATTACGACGCAAATTAAAACATGAATATATTTTGTTCTATTCATTGATAAAGAACATTCGACAGTACTTTTATTTTTTTTTTAATGATTGTTTGATATATTTTTTTACGACAAACATTAAGTCGCAGACCTATGTTGTGTTGTTTTTGTTTATTTGCTATTTATTTATTTATTGTTGCTTTGGAAGCAAACTTAGAATTAAATTTTCTATTCAACATGTAAAACAATAACAAATGAAACCCATATGAAATAATGTTTATAAAACGTATACGACACGAATTAAAACTTTAAAAAGTTAGTTCCGGCAATTTGAACATTGCCCGGCAAATTAAACATTGCCCCGCAAATTAAACATTGCCCGGTAATATAAACATTGCCCGGTAATTTAAACATTGCCCGGTAATTTAAAAATTGCCCGGTATTATAAACATTGCCCGGTATTATAAACATTGCCCGGTAATTTAAACATTGCCCGGTAATTTAAACAATGGCCGTTACCAAGGCGATAAGCCTAAAGGTGCCCAGTTCTCGGAACTGGATAAAATAACCCATGGAGTTATAAACAATAGTCTTAAGCGGGGATAAAGTATTTTCCGGTAACTTAAACCATTTAAATATTGCATTCTACAAATTATGACGCAAATTAAAACAAAATTTTGTTCCCTTCTTAAACGCATAAATACGCAAAATTTGATGACGCCATATAATTATAAGCTTAAATATAGAGGTTAACCAGGACCACTGCGTTTAAATAAGCTTACTAAGGCGTCGATATTACTTCCCGAAACAGGAAAAAAATACTATATCTATTTGCTTTGTCCTATGTTTGTAAAGTTTTAAATTATTAATTAGCTTTAAGTCATGTATTCACAGTGTGCAGCATTAAAGTAGTGATAGATTAAGAAAATCAACTACAGTATTGGTAGTGTAAAGAATTTATGTTGTTTATGGCACGTAGGCAATTTAAACATCAAGAAAATTTGTTCCCGTCATTGAGTTGAGATAAAAATCCATGCACATAGTTTGATGACGTCAATTTAAACATGAATGAAAAATGTCCCTTCATTGCTAAAAAATCCATGCGCAAACTTTGATGACGTCATAAAAATAATCTCAGCGCATCCTTTTTTTTCTAACTTTGTGACGAAAAACTATAAAAAGTTGTACTGGCAAAGACAATGTGAATCAAAAGTTGTGTTTTTTTCGAGTTTTTTTTACCAAACTGACCACTGCGGTCATTTTAATTTTTTTAAAACCTTGACAGTGTTTACCGCGTAACGCAAAGAATATTTGTAGCAAATTTCACATTTTTATGTCCAGTATTTAAAAATATTATGCGGTATGTACATACCCAGCCAGCCAGCCACATACATACATATTCCTTTTGAGATTTATATATATATATGATAGTAGTATAGTCGTTCACCCAGACAAACTTAATGCACTTTGCCAATATCACCACAGCTTTAGCTAAAACATACAGATATTGTGAAACCTAATAAATAGTTTTAACAGTTGACTTGTCCAAAGGAATAGATAATAATAATAAAATAGATATCATATATTCAAAAGCATTTGATGAAGTTTACCATATTAGTTTACTAAAAAAAGACACAATTTTTTTTAAAAACCTCTTGACCCTTACATCATTGAATTCAAGATTTCTATGTTAGTTCTAATCATAGTGTGAAATATTTGCTTCATTTACCATTTGCCTGAGTTATAAACCAGAACTTTTCCTTCACACAACAGAAAAAGCTTTTTTTTCTTCCACTATTTTGGGATATAAAAGGCTTTAATTGTATATAGAATGTGATTAATTTGCTGTATAGTGAAGGTTGTGATTCTGTTTTATCCAGGCAACTTTGGCTGTGTCAAACGTGGCTTCCTGACATTACCAGATCAAAAAGGAGACATTCTTGTGGCAGTTAAAACTTTACACAGTAAGACTTAAATTTGTGTTCTTCTCATCAAAATCCCAAGGTTCTAACATTTTCAAAGGTGTCACCTTGATTGTAACACAGCTTTATTTCACAATGTTTTGTGTCCTGAATTTAGACAACAGATTGATTGCTATGTGGCATCCAATCCCAGTCATTGCATACATTTTTCCATTACAACTAATCCAAAGTGCAAAACATGGAATGTAAACTAGTACAAGAAGTTTCCTTTGATAGTATAGTACTCTGGTACACAAATACTTATTTAGATTATTTATTTGACAATCTCTGCGCTGCTAGTTTCTAAGAGAATTGTAAACCAAGTAAAACAGATGGGGAGGGGGGGGGGGGGTTAAGCACTTAGACAATCTGCAGGCCTGCTACAGTAATAGTTTGTCAATGAACAATGACCAGCAATGAACAGAAGTTCTCTCAAGTTGTCCATAGAGTAAACAGGAATAAACATGAAATTTAAAATAATAGTATCTTGTTACAGTTTTCAATATAAACAAAGTATGATGTTTATAAACTGTATAGTGGGTATTGAAAAACATTACTGTGTGTATCAATTTCAGTTTTGATTTTTTTTTTTTTTATCATGTTCTTGTTTGGTTTGATTTTTAAATATATGTTGTTTTTTATTTAACAACTTAGAATAGCCAATAGGATTTAACAAAGATTTATCATCATGAATTGCTGAACATTGAATTAAAATGTTTTTTGGTGCTTTTTTCAGATAACAGTCCTAGGGACATTGAGCTGCAGAGTTTTCTGCAAGAGGCCCTCAGGATGAAAGACTTCAACAACCCGAATGTTCTGACTCTCATCGGCGTGTGCCTGGACCTGGACACCATGCCTCTGGTTGTGCTGCCTTTCATGAAGCACGGTGACCTACTGACCTACATCAGGGATGAGAAAAATGTAAGCTTACTTTGAAATGTCTGTTTATCTCTCTTTCTAGTGAGTCATTGACAGACTCTTTCTTTCTGCCCAAAAGGTGTTTGAAGCAGAGTGTGTATTTTGTCATACAAAATTACTATCAAATACAACAAGGTTAGCTAGATTAAACGGTGGTTTAACACTAGATTGGTTTTGAAGACGACTATGTTGTTATGTCTTTTTGTCTAGACAAATATGTTTTTCTATGTTTTATTTCTCTTTAAAAAAACAACACTTTCTTACATAAAAACTTAACTTCAAAATATAAGAAGAATGAAATATATCAAATAAAACAAGACACAGAACTTAAATCAATGTAAAGAACAAACAGCAATGTAATCACATTGATCTATAATACAGTTAGAATAAAGTAAATAGTCGAGCCTCTACAGAAATATCTTTGGACTGACTGGTGGACTAAGAGTTCACATGAGAAGATTGGTGAAGGCTTAAGGTCTATCTGAAATCCCATTGGATGATAACAAGTTCTAACTATGGAACAGCATGAATCGTGGGTCACTTGATCACTGAATACCCTACTCATAACAATGTACAATTTTTGAGTTTATTTTGCATCTTTTGAGCCATATTGATTTTAATGTAATACAGTTTATCTTCCTGAGATTATACATGCTTATTCTCGAACATCTAATAATATACTATCTTTTTGTGTAAAATAATTAGTTTCAATATGTGCTACCAAGATTTGCCATTAGAAAGATATCTAGGTTTGGTATAGACTCTGGTAGTTTTATTTTTTCATTTTGTTTGCAGTTTTAAACATAGACTAGTAAAAAAAAAAGTTTTTGAGATTTTTTTGTTTTAGTGTTTACAAACAGTTGTTTTTTTTAACATTTATTTTGGGTGGTAAAAAATGTCTAATTTCAATGGTCATTTTGTGAAGTGACACTAACACGAGGGGACAATCAACAATTTTTTTTAAAATACTCAATTGAAAGTGTGCACTTATAATACAATTACTATACAGTTTACAGATTTTTTTTGTTAAACAAAATAAAACGCTTAACAGTTTAAAAAAATGTAATGAAATAGTTTTAGTATTATAATTATTATTAATAGTATTAAAGGCAGTAATCTTTTTTTCAATGCACTAACAATTTTCTTTAATCTTACCACACAGAATGTAGTTCATACAAAATGCAAAACCCATTTTTGAAAAATAGCTGCCCAAACATATAAAAAACATGTGCATATGTTCTCAATACATTTGTTTCAATATAAACATGATTTAATTTTCTACATTTTGTGACTCTTCCCACCAGTTTTATTAAATGAAAATTAAATTGGTTATTTATATAGCGCTTCTATCCATGCTATTTTAGCATGCTCAGTGCGCTCTGTGATAGAACCCGCGACTTGTCAGTTGGTTTTTGGTTGACAGTCCGGTGAACTAACCGCTAGACCAGCCGGCTATAAAAGCATACCTGTCAATTGTGATGCTTTGAGTTGGATGTTGACCTGTCCTCCTGCTTTTCCAATAAAATTTTTATTTATTTTGAGTTCATAGACAGATTTAAGAATTTGAATATCTTATTTGCTTATCCTGTCCTTCTTTATTGGTTTATTGTTGAATTAATTCATTTATTTATTGAAGAACTGTAAGTTATATAGACTTGTAGCAGTATTTCCGGAAATATTAAATGCCTAGAGAAATTGTTTGCACGTATCCACTTTCAAAACCTTTAAATGTTGTCGGCTGTTATATACTCACCAACTCAGTCAACTGTTACTTATAAAAAATATTATACATAACATATTATTCATTTCCTGTTTCCTTTATTTGCATTTATCTGAAACATTTTCTTTTGAAGAAGTTGTAAAAAATATCTGGAAAGCTTTATTTTAAAATAAGACTTTCATACAAAAAAGGGCTATATGATTAATCATTTGACTAATTCATTAAAAATAATTTTTGTCCTAAATGTAGGCAACTATTTTTTTATTTACCTAGCTAAATATTAATTTTTCAATTTAATAGACATTCTTCATTACTATTTTTGGCTGTAGGACAATTTCCTTCAATTATAGTTGTAAACCCTAATGCTCCCATTTTTAGCACCTTTTGCCTCTGCATATTAGCAATTTGTATAAATCTGATTTTAGGTAGATAAGTTTCTTTTACTAAAAGATAATTTTAAGTTTTTATTATAAAATTGATTTCAAACACACAAAAATGTGTGGGTTTCATTTTTTCAGCTTCCCACCATAAAAGATTTAATAATGTTTGGCATTGATATTGCCAAAGGTATGGATTATCTCTCCAGTCTGAAGTTTGTCCACAGAGATTTAGCTGCTAGAAACTGCATGTAAGTTTGATTCTAACCAGAATGACAAAAGAGACACACTCCTAATGATGTCCTTGTCATTCAGCTTAATTAAACAATTGTAACAGTTACATTTACTTATAAATCAAGCAATAAACTGCATGTAAGTTTGATTCTAACCAAAATAATAAACATTCCTAAAGTATCTTTATCATTCAGTTTGTCATTAACTTAACTCTCAACATTTATTTTATTAGCATTATATTTTATATGATTTGTTCATTATCTTTAAATATTTTTTTTTATTAAGTGGTTGGAATTAATGATTCATATTTATATATATATATATATATATATAAATGTATGGAAAAAACAGCCCATGCTTCTGGTTTTGATACTGTGGCCACTAACCTAACTTCAGACTTCCTTTGCCTTTACTCCTTTAGTAAATAATTTTTTTTTGTTAAACAAAAATGCTCTTCTAGCCTTAAGAATTGGTTAATGATCAAACGACAAATTGATGGCTGAACAAGTTTAGAATCATTTTATGTAAGCTTACATGGGGTGTTCTTTTTTTATATATTTTAATGCAATTCCACTATTTAAAAAACATTTTTCTTTCTTTATCTTCATAAAAAAACAAAGCAAAACAGGAAATGCTGATGAAGGTTTCCACTGAATTAATTCTTCTAGTCTCTTTTGTCTGAATTTTATTTGCATTAAAATGGCATGTTGATCTCTTTGATAAACTTTGTGCAAGCCCCATTTGCCTAGCAATCTGTTCCCCCTCTAAAAAAAAAGGTTGCGTAATATACTTCAGGATATGCTGTATTGTAGACCTGGAGTTTAAGAGTGCATTACATTAATTGATTTCTGGAATTTGTCATAATGTCAATAATTTTTTTCCTTACCAAAGAAAAGCACAAATGTTTCTTGGGCTTTACTTGTAATTCTCCTGCTAATGAACTACTTTTTTGTGAAGGCTGGATGAAGAATACCATGTTCGTGTGGCTGATTTTGGACTTGCCCGTGACATTTATGAGAAAGAGTACTACAGCTCGGCTGACAAAAAGGCCAAGCTCCCAGTGAAATGGATGGCCATCGAATGCTTGGAGAAAGGGACATACAGTGTAAAGTCTGATGTTGTAAGTGAATATTGTTGTTTTAATCTTCTGTTTACTTTAAATGCAAAAAAAATTTGTGAAATCATCCCCCATATTTCTTGTAATTAAATTTGTTTGTCCTTTTTTCTTCCCAGTGGTCATTTGGTGTTGTATTATGGGAGCTGATGACCCGTGGCCTGATGCCTTATCCAGAAGTAGACAACTGGGACATAATACGATATCTGAAAGCAGGACGCAGAATGCCTCACCCAATCTACTGTCCAGATCAGCTGTAAGCTCACATTTTAAACTGGTTTCACTAAATTCTCAATTTCAAAGTTTCGACTCAAGGATTACATGAAGGTGGGGGGGGAGGGGGGGGGGGAAGAGAAGAGGGCATATTTTATATCTATGTTCAGATGTCTTGTTGTGTATATGTGCTCTATTTTCTTATAAAAAATTTTATGTTGACCTTCCAGATATGAGATCATGCTACACTGTTGGAAGGAGGAGCCTAGCCAACGGCCGACATTTGCACAGCTTGTGGATGACATCCTCAGCATGGTGGCCCAGATTGAGCTCAAGACGGGAGTGATGCGCCGCAACATCGAGTCCACCTATGTCAACGTGGGTGAGTGCAGCAACTACCATTACAAGGACGAGGTGGACGGGGCTGGCCTTTCTGGAAAAACCAAGATAGGTGCCACTAACGGCAGTGTGAAAAAGGATGAGAATGACGATGTTTTTGACGAGGGCGATGTGGCCACGGAGGCGACAGCTCTGAAAGTATAACATTAGCTCATTGTCTTTTTACAATTTAATGTAGGCTGTCTCTTTAATGTTACTCTCCTGTTCTTGTTGTTTTCAATGATGCCTTCTAGTTAGCGCCCTTAATGTTAAGTTAGGATGTACATTTGTAAATAAGAAAAAGAACTATACATGATATGATTCTTTTTTGTTTCTTTATATCAATCAATATGTATATAAGTATGAAGTATTAATGAATGTAAGAAAAAGAAAGCTTAAAAAGAAATCTGTTTTATTTCTATGCAATTCTAAAGCCTCTTCAAACATGGCCTTGTTAAAGTTGTAAGATGTGTATATCAAATTCTTGACTGATCATAAGAACAGCTCAGTCATGATCAGATGCTGGGAGAATTTAGTACATAAATAGATTCAATCCAAAATATAACTTTTTTTTTTTCTGATGTTTTATATTCTAAATAATTTGTGTTTAATGTTCTGCCTTGAAGTCTTTCTTAAGTTTGTGACTGAAAATTGTAACTAAAGAAAAAAATCAATTTTTTTAATTGGATATTGTAAAGTTTCTGCTCTTACTTTCTCTCTCTCTTATCTTAGTCCCAATGTATATTGTTTATATTTAATCATGAGAGAGAAAATAAACAGGTGCCTTATTTTGTTTTGGCTGCAGCAATGAATGTTTGACACTAGGACAATGTGTTGGTATCTAAATGTATAATGCATGACTTTTTTTTAGCTGAATGCACAGACTTAAGGCATTTTGAAAGTAAGGTACCTTATATTTTTTTTTACCTTATATTTTTTTTTTACTTTGATGTTGGCATCAGTAGACTAATCATTAATAAGTAGAACTGCCCTCAAAATGTAGATCCACCATAAGTAGGAGTTTCTGTCAGTAGACCCAACCATAGATAGACTTCTATCAATCATACCCATTATCAATCAGTAGACCCACCATCAATCAGTAGACCCACCATCAATCAGTAGACCCACCATCAACCAGTAGACCCACCATCAATCAGTAGACCCACCATCAATCAGTAGACTCACCATCAATCAGTAGACTCACCATCAATCAGTAGACCCACCATCAATCAGTAGACTCACCATCAATCAGTAGACCCACCATCAATCAGTAGACCCACCATCAACCAGTAGACCCACCATCAATCAGTAGACTCACCATCAATCAGTAGACTCACCATCAATCAGTAGACTCACCATCAATCAGTAGACTCACCATCAATCAGTAGACCCACCATCAATCAGTAGACCCACCATCAACCAGTAGACCCACCATCAATCAGTAGACCCACCATCAATCAGTATACCCACCATCAATCAAATGCCCCACCATCAATCAAAAGCCCCACCATCCACCAGTAATCCCACCATCCACCAGTAATCCCACCATCAGTATATCCACTGCCTTTCATTTAATTTTCTTTTGTATTTCCTTAGGGCTGTATATTAACACAAGCCTTTTTATGCAGCTAAAAAACTGTACAAGTTCTTTGCAGGAACCTAAAAGATGAAAGCTTTTTTTTTTAAGTTCAACTTCTGTAAAAATTGTAAAACATTTGAACATTAAACTATTTTTTTTTCACTGAATCAAAAATGTTTCATCCTTGGAAATATGAATATGTCATGAAATGATGTTAAAGACTTTTTTTAAAGCCTAGACAAGTCACATTTTTTTCTACATTGGGTTATATTGTGTAAGTTATAGCAATATATGAATTTCTTTCAATATTTTAAAATGTTCAAATATTTTTAAAATAACAAAGCATTACTATGGACCAGTTCATTGTATATTTATATTGATGTATTGCATAATTATGTATTTTACACTGTCTAAAAAAACATTTTTATAAAATGTATTTTTTTCTATCTGGAAATGTGACTTTTTTTTTGGTTTTGTCTTTCTCCAAGTGCCAATAATCATGTAGTCTAACTTCAATTTATTGTGATATAGATATGTTTTTGTTTTTCACCCTGGATTATCATGACAAATGAGAAAAGAAAATATCACAGGTGTGCATATATGTTTTAATGTCACAATGTGAGTGTTATATTTACATAAAGTATCCTATTTGAGTATACAAGGAGATTTTGTGAGCAGTACAATACAGTTTGGCCTTTACTTTTACACAATGAAAGCTGGTTAGACTCAGGGATGCTCTCCAGTTCACCTGGAGAAGAGCTCTGTCGTTTAACCGGGATTTGAAACAAAAGCCTTAGGAGCGGCTATCCAAGTGCCATTCCACTGTGTCCCATAATGCATGTTTGTGCATTAAAAAAATCTTTTTTTTTCTTTCCCTAACTCTTTTAGAAAGCCAGGCTCCACGTAAATAAAATAATTTACTCTGAATTGATTTAAATAAAATGTTTCTGTTTAAGAAAAAATTAACAGTGCATCTGCTGGTGGTGTTATTTTTTAATTTTTTTTCCTCCGCCAGTCACATACAATTTTTTTCACTGCAGTGTTTGTGGTATTAAACAAGATAATTCTCCCAGTTGTTACTTGACATGTCCTCTATCAGTGCTATAGTCTGTGAATATTTATGTTTTTTAAACTCTAATGCAGCGATATCTTTTATTGTCAAAGAGCATTCTGTGACCTTTTCTTCAACAATTCAGTGATTCCTATTTTTTTTTAAACTTAAAACTTTCAATTTAAAGTGACTCTCAACATTCTTTTATATATGTATATTTATATTTTTCATATATTGTATACATTTTTGTCACCAGTAATTGCAAGTCCCACCCATGGTCTAATACGCAGCAACAGTGAATTATATTGTGCATATTTTAATTGCATTAGCATCCCAAAGAATGTCCAGCCCCCAGTTATATACATAACTGTTGACTAGTTGAGATGGGTGGTCCTAAATAACAAAATATTCCTTTTGGTAAACATGATTTACAAATTAGATGTTTTAAAATACACTCTATGCTTTCTCTGATAAACCAAAGCCTCCTCACTTTAGCATCATGGCTGTTGGCTAAATGTCATTTATTTATATATATATAGAGAGAGATATATATACATACTGAATACAGTATATTTTTTTAAATGCTGACAAAAAGTTGGAAGAAAATTGTTTAAAATAGAAAGATAGCATTTATGTGTAATAATAATAAGCCCTTATGAAATATTAGAATTAATTCAGCATATAGAAAAATGAAATTCATTCTGTCTTTTTATTTTTCAGGGGAAACAAAGCATTTGTTGTTTAATTAAAGTGAACATATTTTATTTCTTAAACTTTGCAGCCAGTGCATTTTGTTTTATTGCATTTTTAAAAGATGTCTTATTTTTTGGCCTTTGTTGTCTTATTCATTTCAACTTTGATTGTAATGAACTCAACAAGCCAGTTTGTATACAAGACATTGTAGACCTTTTTTTTTTAAAGTTTGTAAAATGAAAAGTTTAAAAAGTTTTATTAATTTTTTTGGTCCCTGTTTATTTAAAATCTTGTCATTTTTTAAAATCATGTTCACGTTTTTATTTTATTTGCACCAAATGGCACTTACAATTTGTATAGAAATTATATAATTCTTGTTTTAAGTTTTCATTCAATAATACATATCTTTGCATTTCTTATATTCAATAATTAAATTATAATTGCTGACATATATTAATTTCAATGATTTTACCCCCTATCTTTTAAAAATTTCTTTTGCATTAGAAAATTAAAGTTTAAACAATTTTTTTAAATACTGCTGTCATTAAGAAAAAATATGTTGACTATAAAATATATTTACCGGTCATTATTTACAATTTTATGACATGAAAATTGCAAGTTGTAACATCCAGGAAATGTTATTCTTTCATCTTAAATTCTATGGACAAAGAAATGTACTAAGTGTGCTTAGCCAAAATGAATTCTGTCTGTGTTACAAGACTTCTCAAATTAAACTTTCAATTAAAGACATTTAGAAACGATCATTTTGAAAACTGTTCTGATGCCTTGCCATGTGTGTATTTTTCATGACTAGTCTGTTTTGTGTGTGTTTTAAAGTGCTTCAAAATTTGTAAACATTTTCATGGGAAAGTATAAAGTTCCACTTGTATGTCAACGGTAATGACAAAGCAGAGTTGACAACTTTCATTGGACCAAGACACACATGAAGGCATCGTGTGTCCAGCCACCCTTTTACGTTCCTTACCTTATGTCAGGTTACTGTCAAAGCCTTTTTGACTCAAGGGCAAGCTCCAAACTGGAGGGAAAAAATCCAGGCCTTTTTCCCTTGGTTTGCACTCAAGACCTTCAGAAAGTAAACCATCACTCTCCTGCTATTATTCAATGTTGGACTTCCAGTATATTAACCTTATCGAGCTCTTATCAATCTTTGCTCAAAAATCAAATTTCTACTCACTGCTGGTTTAGAAGTGCAATTATTTTATTTGCAAAAAAAAGTAATCTTTTTTTTATATTACGTTGTAACCACTTATAAATGCTGTTACAGTATATATATTATGTATGACACTTTTTCACTTTATATGCCAATCTAGTATCCTGTAATTCTTTTGTTGTATTGTTTAGGGCCAGACTTTATAAGTATGTTTATAAAATTATAGAATAAAGTTATGTTTAAAAATTTACACCTAATTTATATGAGCATAGTTTGATTTATTTTAATGGGCACAGAATACAATAAATTGTGCTTAGAAAGTTTTGGTAAATTTAATTTACCTTAATTTTTGTATTTTAGTATACTTGTACATAATCACATGCTTCAGTAATAGTAATAGTCAAAACATTACTATTTTTGTTTTTAATTTTAACTCAAGGGTAAATTTGTACTTAAATTCTTAAACATATGACTTTATTTCTTTATATATAATATTAATGACATTTATGTAATATAGAATTATAAATTCATAAAATATTACATTAAAACTACTTGTATTGTTTTATAAAAACATAGTCATATGCTAAGCATTTAGCTATAGATACATCAATTTATTGGTTAAAATTTTACAAACAAGAATTATTATCCAAGCAATCTATCTTAAGTATATATATATATATGTTTATGTATATATACTAAAATAACTTGTACATTCATATAGAGTATATTTTCCTATACCTGGCCTAAATGTATTTCATTTTATTGCTTTATTTAATAATATGAAATATCTTTCAGATATTTTTGTACATTTTCCTTCTGTTTTTTCTTTTACCAACTGCTTTATATATAATGTCTACAACTTAAATAACTCGTGTTTCTAGTATCTTTAAAAAAATAATTTTGCCAAGTAATAAACAATTCTTCTATTTCAAATATTGTACAATGTATGTGTTTGTGTATGTTTGTATGTATGTGTTTGCGTATGTTTGTGTACATTTTTGTGAACAATGTTTGTAAACAAATGTTTTTTAACAAGTTTTTGTGCTCTATAGCATCATGGTACTTCCCAAGCCCAAATATGTAGTAAAGTATCCCTTTTAGTACTATTACACCAAATTTATCTAAAGGGCCAGTGAACATTGCAAGTTTCAGTGGCCATGGCATACTAGGGCATTTTGTGACCATCACAATGACCATCCAGCTTAACTTATTCCCAATTACTGTCAGAGCTAGGTAGACCCAGGGTCAACCTCCAATCTTATATGTCTCTAAAATAGAAAAGGACGAGCTGCCTTTCTGCTTTTTAGCCCATGGTGGCACACCAAGAACCTGTCTGAGTCTAGCCAACCTGCAGCATGCCAATAGTGTCTGAGTCTAGCCAACCTGCAGCATGCCAATAGTGTCTGAGTCTAGCCAACCTGCAGCATGCCAATAGTGTCTGAGTCTAGCCAACCTGCAGCATGCCAATAGTGTCTGAGTCTAGCCAACCTGCAGCATGCCAATAGTGTCTGAGTCTAGCCAACCTGCAGCATGCCAATAGTGTCTGAGTCTAGCCAACCTGCAGCATGCCAATAGTGTCTGAGTCTAGCCAACCTGCAGCATGCCAATAGTGTCTGAGTCTAGCCAACCTGCAGCATGCCAATAGTGTCTGAGTCTAGCCAACCTGCAGCATGCCAATAGTGTCTGAGTCTAGCCAACCTGCAGCATGCCAATAGTGTCTGAGTCTAGCCAACCTGCAGCATGCCAATAGTGTCTGAGTCTAGCCAACCTGCAGCATGCCAATAGTGTCTGAGTCTAGCCAACCTGCAGCATGCCAATAGTGTCTGAGTCTAGCCAACCTGCAGCATGCCAATAGTGTCTGAGTCTAGCCAACCTGCAGCATGCCAATAGTGTCTGAGTCTAGCCAACCTGCAGCATGCCAATAGTGTCTGAGTCTAGCCAACCTGCAGCATGCCAATAGTGTCTGAGTCTAGCCAACCTGCAGCATGCCAATAGTGTCTGAGTCTAGCCAACCTGCAGCATGCCAATAGTGCACGTTACCCAGGAACAAATTCAAACTGCGTGCTACAACTAGGCCACTGTGTTTTATATGTCTTGAAATAGAAGCCTTCAAGTTCTGTTGAATGTTTGTCCTTTGTTTATAGGATATAGTTAAGTTAGATCTAATCAGAATCCCATAAATTCTTACTTTTTTTTACATTTTAGTTTGATTTTTTGACTTTGGATTTGAAATCTTTATAAGTGTTAGATTTCTAAACCAAAAACTCCCTTTAAATGACAGGTTGTTATCCTTAAATTTTAAATAGACAATCTTTTTACACTTGGAAGATCTAAGAGATTACATCATCAATTTTTCAATCAATAGAATAGAATACAGACAGTTAATTGAATTCAAACAAACTTAAGAACACAGAAAACAAATTTAAATGCATTCTTTAATTATGGGTATGAAAAATCTGTAGAAAATATTATACAGTAACAAAGAACAGTAACATTTAGTAAAGTACCCTTCGGACCAAATTAATTGTGGATATTGCCTTTCCTAAGAATACTAATTAAATTAGTTATTTAAAGGAATTTGGGTATTTATATTGAAATTTTTGTATTTATTTCATTTTCTATGGCCACCGTATACAAGGGGATGTGTGGCCAGTACAATGCCGCCTTTACTTTACCCCAACTAGTGTCAGGTACCCATCAGAGCTGGGTAGACTCAGGGGCACCCTCAAGTCCTGGGAAAAATTCTAACCTGCACCAGGATTCAAACCCAGAACTTTCGGATCGCCAGTTGAACGAGTTGCTGCTCGGCCACAATGCCCCACTATGTTCATTTACATTCAATTAAATGTGTGTTTCTTCACAGAGATTCTGATTAATGATATCCATGGGTAGGTTTTAATTTAGTTAGTTAAACTAAATAATTTTGTGAAGAATAATTTATTGAGAACATAAATACATAAACCATTATATAAGTTATCTGCTTATGTTTAAATTAATTTCAATATATTCTGGCTATTCCCCATAACAAATAAATTTCTCAAATATGACAGTAATTGACTTTAAAAAAATAGCTCCATGGAAGCTAGACTACAGCAGCAAGCCATAGCTAATTCACAGCTCTTAGCTTCTGTCAACAAACACATAATTAACAAACCGTAAGAATCCTATGATCTGTTTCAAAAGTGTTACAGTTACAGGCATAATTTTACAAATGCTTTTACTGTCAGCTGCAACAAACCCTGGCTTTGTATAACATCAACTAGAATGAAACCAGCATCACACATTGTCGACTATAACAACTTGTTGTAACATATAGTCAGCAGCCAGCCCTGGGGTGATGTGGCCCTTCACAACCAGCTCCTCCAGCACTGGCAGTATGGTCTTCACTTTGGGCTGGTGTTCAAATCTGCCCATTATGTGGTCCCTAATGTGATTCCACAGCCACAATTTCAATTGTTTTTCTCTGCGGGCTATAAGCTCACCGGATACCAAAGTACTGTTTTTAAAGTCTTGCAGCATTTCCCATAACTCAGAAATTCCTGTCTTATCCAGGGCAGACACTCGAGTTACCTACAGAAAAAAAAATGAAAGTACAAAAAAAGATTATTCTACAAAAGAATGTAATTGTGCTTGACATTATTAAACAAAACAAATACTTTCTTTTCTTTCCCGCAAGTGTAATTCTGATTTTTAAAGTAAACATTTACATAGCATTAACATTATTAACAAAATAAACAAAAATAAACGTATAAGTATAGGGAATAGAATAATTACTTTTGGTCGCCAAGCTTTAGAACGAGATCTCATGAATCTCAATGCACTTGAATATTCTGTCTGTATTCTGCGAGCTGCTGCCGTCAGATCTCCATCACTTTTTGTGACCACCACAACGTCTGCCACCTCAACAATGCCCTTTTTAATACCTGACCAATGGAAGACAAGAATACTTAAAACATAAAACTTCATATTGTAGCAGTGCAGGAAACAAAAATTTGGATGAAAAGACTTCAGATACAAAAAAACATTAACCCTTTAACTACCTAGAGCTTTTTAAACCCTTGGCTAATACAGACATCCCATTGACAACATGGGTTTTGTACACCCATGTACCAAAGACATGTTTGTCATAAAATTTAAAGAAATTGCACAATATTTAAATTAAAAAACCTGAAGTAGTGAAGGGTTAAAATATTTTGATGACTTTGCATAGTGTTACAAATTTCTTTATCTTTTCAATGTTTTTCTAAATAAAATCATAATTTAAATAAGTGATCACTGTAATAATTTGAAAAAAATATTTCATGGTACAACTATGCAACAAGAACAAGTGATCCTTAAAAGAGCACACCCAAAAATAAAAGGCAAGATTAAGAAATGGTAAACAACTTAAGTTTTGGGCTTAAAGTCTTTAAAAACAAATGTTTTTAAGTTTTCAGTGAAGCTTTAATCTCAAGTACCTTGCAATTCATCTCCCCCTGCTGGTGGTATAAGTAAACAAAACATGTCCACCATGTCAGCTACAGCAAACTCTGACTGTCCCACTCCTGTTAAATAAAGAATGTGATATGTGTAGCTATAGAGCAAAAATATAATAATTAACTGTATAAATCATTTGCTACTAACCTAGTTTCCAAAGACACCCCTAAAGTTACTAGCCAAAAGGAAGGAACTCCTCATTAAATTTAGTAAATTATTTTAAAATATTTTTTTAATGACTAAATATTCCCCAAACTTAATAAAAAAATTACATCATAAACTAGATAAACTAGATAGCTTTCTGGAAATGTATACTTTTATACATAAAAATGACGAATTATTGGTAGAATCATTAGCTGAGTGTTGAGACCCTAGGATTTGGCTAAATATTTTCAAAAGCCCTTGCGTCAAAGTTTGATAAAGTATCATAAAGCCCATAAATCGAGTTGTAATGGAAATTCATCAAAGTATATATCTGCAGCAGCCTTATTATCAGAACTATTGATAAATGTTATATTTGGAGGTATAGAGCTATTGATTAATAAACTAAAAAATTAAAGGCGAAGGCTATAAAAAAATATTATAAGACAAAAGGCCATTGCAAACTGCCCTTACTTTGAAAGCGCATCGCAAAAAAAAAAAAACTTAATAAAAACATCCGTTTTTTTTTAACGAAGACTATATTCCTAGTTTTTAAAAGCCATGCTTGCAGTAAAAACACCACAACAGAACGCATGGCAAACACTCAATAAACGACGATAGGTTAGTCACACATATGTGCCGCTTTTGGGCGCATTAGTACGGAGGAGGTATGCCGCATTCAGTCGCAATAGTAGCAAATGAGTAAAAGTATAAAAAATTCTTACAAATGTAAATGCTAAAAACACACAGACTGCTTTGCCAGCGATAAAAAAAAACATCTAAAAAATGTCAAAATATATTTAAGAAAGTAGACTTTTGGACTTTTGGACTACAGAATTTTATTTTATGAATTGCCAGGTGGATGAACTTCTTTCAAATTTTAACTGCTTAGTTAAGGCTGTTGTATGCTAACTATGGTTCAAAGCGTAAAGAAGAATTTTCCCCAGGTCTGGCTGGTGGTTTACAAATCTAACTAACAATGACAATAGTTAGGGAAAATGGGGTGCTTGTGCTGGTTGTGACATGCCAGGAGCATGGAAAATGGGGTGCTTGTGCTGTTTCTGACATGCAAGGAGCATGGAAAATCAATAACATTTCTTTGCTAGCTATTTATGGCAAAAATAATGGGTATAAAATGGATACTTTCCTTATTTTTACTATACTAACTCATTCAGTTTATCTATCACTTAAACCAGTGCTTTTATTGTAAAAAAATAGGTGCCGGTACTCAGTGATGGATTGCCTAATTTTTAACGCAGTTTTTGCATTTTATATTTTAATTCTTATTGCGCGCAATTTAAAAAAATTCAATTTTAACAAATTAATAATATAATTAATTAATAATAAACGTTAAAATACAAGAAAAGTAATCTTTTTTCCCCACATTGAAAAATGTGCCGGTACGCCATACTGGTGCGTACAGTCACAAAAAAAGCACTGACTTAAACATCTCAAACCTCAAATCACTTGGTAAGAATAACAATAACCTGCACTGACCTACAGTTTCTACTAAAATAATGTTGTATCCTCCTCCTTCACACAGAACAATGGCCTCATTTGTTGTTCTTGTTACTCCACCAAGAGATCCACAGGATGGCGACGGACGTATATAAGCTGACATATCTCTTGAAAGCTCAGGCATTCTGGTTTTATCTCCTAGCAATGATCCTACCTCAAAGTAATAAGTAAGTAAAATCTTTTCGTCTAAATTAAAAAAAACATTATTGTATTTCACATCCAAGGCCCATAAGTCTAGCATTGTAAGTTAAAAAATCAACAGCTTTACTTTGCAAATAAGTTATTGTCAATTTTAAAATCAATATTATCCTTGTTGTGTCTTATACAACATTGCACATTTAAAAATAATAACTAGTGGTTGAGGACAGAAAACTACAGCATGCTTGTTTTCCTTTCTTGTTAATGATATGTATCTTACCCAGACATATTGTTAGGTTTAGAATGTCAATTTTAATAAAAAAAAATATTTTTTAAATTTCTGAAATTTCAGCTTTTTTTTAGTCTATTAAATCTAACCTCCAGTAGTCGAAGATGAAGGGTCAACAGCAAGAACAGCTACTCTATGCCCCAAGCCTGTAAGATATTTCCCAAAAGTTTCAATAAAAGTGCTCTTCCCTGATCCAGGTGGACCAGACAGACCTATAATAAAAAAAATACAATGTCAACTGCATGAAAGTTTTATTAGAAAACTAAGCGAATAATTTATATAAATCAATATTCTAAATATGACAATGTCTCACCTATTCGAAAAGATCTTGGCCCTTTCAAAGAATACTGATCTTCCTCGCTCATGTGTTTCAGGACTTTAGTCAGCAGATATTGGGCTTTCTTCTTCTTCTCTGGATGAGTGGACTCAACAAGAGTTATTGCTCTTGCCAAACTTGCCCTATTTTTGGCAATGAGACTGCAGAAAAGCTCATCAACGTCTTGCATATCCTCTGTGTTTCCCAACAGCTTTCCCACATCTATAAATGATCTCTGGTAACTAGCATATTTGGTTTTCTTTAAAGTGTTAGTGTTCATGTTAAGTTGTTCTCCTGTGTTGGTTTCATTATCTGTCTGAAGATGTGTAGATTGGTGAAGTGAATTTTGGCTCATCAACAGCTTGATGCTATTGTCTTTTAATATAATCCTTGGTATAAGAGTCTTATAAAGAAATGGCATTCCTAAACACTGGGTTGATTTCATCATACTGATGGAAATATTCATTTTTATAGGCTTGTCATTTCCTGTAACATTAAAATAAGATACTTTTTTAATGAATTAAAACAAACATAAAATGTTTTTAAAAAGATTGCATATGAATAAGGGAATTCAATGATAAAAAAGTTTTTTTAGATGAGAAATTCTATGATTTTCTAAAAGTGAATTTTGTATGTCAATTTTGCCTTGCCATAGTTTTCTGCACAGTGGTATATTAGAAGCGTGCTCAGGTTGACACACCAAGGGCCCCGGGTTTACGTCCTGTTAAAGGCAAGGAACTTTTCCTGGATATGTAGGGTGTTCTTGGTTTTACTGAAGCTGTGATGAGTACCTGACATTAGTATAGGTAGCTGGGCATTGTGCTGGCCACACAATCCCCTTGTATGGCTACAGAAACTAATGAATGCCACTTCACTTGCCCCATAGATTAACATGGTCTGAGAGGTATACTGTATATTTTATATAGATCTGCATTGCAAGAAATCATCAGTAATGTTGGCATTAGAAAGAGCAAAAATACTTATACAAGAACAAACGCATATGTAATCTCATTTATTCCTAAGTGGCATCCAGGCATGGTATATGTTGCCTAACTAAGACATGAAAACCAATGAGATTAATTTAAACCTTTCTCAAAATGCAAGACTTGAATCAAACTGGAGATAAGTGTAGGAGACAATAATCTTCTGTATAAAAGGTGTGTCTGTAATATATTGCAGCATATAGTATAAGATAAAACTAATTGTACAATTCAGTTCCAATATATTACTTAAATCAATAAAAATGTTTCTGATACTTTTATTTACACGCCATTATATTGTCCTTACTTTTACTATACTGGGTTGCCTATTGTTAGCATACTAGGCCTTTGACATATATTCATATGTAGTCTTCCTGATTGGCATCTGATCATGATTTTTTAAAAATAACCAGGACACCCTTATCAAAATGAAAGCCTGAGAAATCGAATGATAATCTGTGAAAAATTAAAAAAACAAGACTGCATAAAATTATAAATATTTCATTAGAATTACAGAATTATAGGCCTTATTCTGTGATAGTATATAATTATGCCCTATGCATAGACAGGTATTATTTGGTTTATTAGCTGTCAGTCAGTTTCCGCTTTCAAATCTGTACAAAAACTTGAAAAAGTATATTTTATTAATTAACCAAACTGATCATAGGGCTGGTGAGCCACAATGCCCAGCCACCTTTACTTTACCCCAACTAATGTAAGGTGACATCAGTTGCCCTATGAAAGTATGCTGGGTGAACCCTCAAGTCCTTTCAAAAAATCTTAGCCTCCACCAGGATTCGAACCCAGGACTTTCGGATCGCCAGTCAAACGCGCTGCTGCTCAGCTACCATGCCCCATAATTAATAAAATAAATCTACTGTAAATATAAAAAATGTTTTTTTACTTGACTCATCCCCTACTCAGGGGGGGGGGGGGGGGGGGGGGCTGAGGAAGGCTAAGTTAATTTTTGTTAAAATAAGTACTAAATTTGCTTAAAATTTGGCAAATGTTTGTTACGCAAAAGTTCCGCCCTCCCCCCCCCCCCCCCCCAGTATTTGGTAAATATTTGTCACACGAAAGTTCAGCCCCTCCCTGTAAAAAATTTCTGGCTTCTCCCCTGCCCGTTCTGTAAGGCGGATTTTGTGTCTCGAACCAAAATTGATATCAGCCTAGAAGCTAGTTTTTGTGACTTGTGCACACTTTTTAGAATAAAATCTCCAAATCACACATTTTAAATATAAAGGAAACTTTAGTTTTGTCAATTTTGGCATCATTCATCTCAATTAAATTCTAAAGTGATTGTGAAAAAAGAATATTTTTTTAAATCAGATTAGCAGTTTCTCAGTCATTGTAAGTCAGAAAGAGATAATGATTAAAATGTGTGTGGTCAGACCTTTAAGCTTACAGCAAACTTTTAAAAATGTATAATAATGACTAAAAAAAAAGTTGTACAAATATTATTTTTATTGAATTAGTAGTTCATAAGTTATAATAATAAAAGTTAGCAATTTTGTTTATTTTTCATTGTTGTGAGTTATATAAAAATATTCTCTTGATCTTAAACTAAAACATATCAAATTTATCATTTTGAAAACTTGTTCTTATAGACTATTCTATAGACAGTTTTTTTTTCTGTTTCATTTGATATTATCATTGCACATGATAAATGTGTTACTAACAAATTGGGTCATAAAAAATGATAAATGTGTTACTAAAAATTGGGTCATAAAAACTGTCCAGTCAGAATGAGGGGTGCTGTTATTTAAGTAGGGAAATGAGTTTAATTGTTAAAGTTAAATTTTAAGGCATTTAAATTAAAGGCTTTATATTTATAAGCTAACTAGAAAAGTTCTCAAAGCAACAATTCTTTGGACACTTGACTTAGGTGACACTAAGGGCAGGGCCAGCTCACCCATATAGGCAAACTAGGCGGCCGACTAGGGCACAAAATTGTGTTTTTTTTATATTTTTTATTAGGGGATTTAAAAAAAAATATAATTAAAGTTAAGTACTTCTGCAGCGCTACTAGAATAGGCAGACCAATTACTAGGTAATGAAATGCAAAGAGTATTTTATTTGTCTTAGCTTAGAAAATAGGAAAGGATGCACTAACAACACTAATCAGTTTCTCCCCTCCGAAGGCACTTTAAAGAGAGAGCAGAATTAGTTTTTGCTTCTGCCTAGGGCCTAGGGCGTCAAAAACCCTAGAGCTGGTCCTGACTAAGACTAAAAATTTTAGTAAAAGTTAAAAAAAAAGGCCGTCTGTCATGAGTATCATGAATCATGAGTGATGAGTTATAGATATAATCATGATCAAATCATTGTCATCATTATTACTAATATTACTGAACTGTGACTGACCAGCATCAAGATCAGGATTGTCCTTAAAAAAATATTGAATAGGCCTATTCCTATTGTCAATAGTTTTTACTATTAAACAACAATAGTCAATACTGTACTGTTCAATACACAGTACTCAGTACAGACCAGTAGACTCAGACTCAGTCTCAGTATTAAACAGTACAGAATACACTTACACAGATAAGATTAAAATATTAAGATACAATATTAGTTTCTGTTGTTAAATTGGTCAACGAAAAGTCTATATTTTTGGTAGTAGCATTTGATGATTTGTAACCTTCATTCACAGCATTACAGGTATTCAGTAGTAAGTTTAAAGTTATTGGCCAACAACGTAAACTTACCAAACGTAAAAACGAAAGAAGAATGTATAGTTCCGGTTATAGATCAGAAGTAGGTCATACTCACTGAGCTATATTATTGTTTACCTACAATACCACTGATTCTTTTTATAGATCACTGTACAATACACAATTATATTACCTTATATATCACAGACGCTCCTTCTATTTTTTATTTATATATTTGTATTTTTTAGATACATATTTTATCAAATTAAACAATTATGTACAAAATAAACAAATTAAATATCCATTTTTTTTTTCTGCGTTATAAAAATGCTCATAGTAGTCATAGCAACGAAAGGTTACATCCGGCCAAGCCGATAGACACTAACGTAAACAATTTAAACGTTAACTAACTTAAAATAATTGTTGATAGTAAATAACAAAATTGTTGGAATGTCTGGACTCACCAGGGATGTTTTGAAGTGGCTTCAAAGCTTGGATCTCACTTCACAAATAAGAAATCCAAAATGGTAAAATAGCCTCGTCTCGTAGGACTTAACTTGTTTAACTTGTTAACATATAACTATGACATAGTCACATAGATTAGACTTGGACTTGGGTCACTTGGACCAAACAAATAGACCAAAATCTAAAGTTTAAAACTATTTTTTTTTAGTAAGGCAGTAAGACTATTTAGTATCTAGTCTATTTTATATTATCTTATATTAATAGATGAGACACTCCTTCTATAAGTTAAGTTAGGCTACTGATTTTCCTGGTTTGTTCAGTAACCCATTTCCATTCGGAACATTCCTTACTAATGCCACTCGGGAAGAAAGAGTAGCCTACTAAAACTAATTTAACTAATATTAATATGCATTTGTGCTCATATAAGTTAATAAGGGATAAGAAAAGAGTTTTTGCCCTTATGTTTATCTGAGCATTGTGTTGTATTTTCTAAGTTAGAATTGAATGCTTTTTGCCTTATCGCCTTATGTATTATTAAATTACAATTAGGCCTACTTAAGCTATTTTACTCTTTGCCTTTGCCCTTCTGTCCTCCAGTGTTTCTACATTTAGGCCTAGTGATTTAAGTTACTATTGATGATACTCTTGTCAGTTGTGAATATTTGCTGGTAATGAACCTTGCAGTTCTTTTCTCAATTTGTTCTAATGTTATAAAAGAATATTAGAAAATATAGAGATAAATATAAAAACAC
The DNA here is from genome assembly GCA_949126835.1 of Anisus vortex. NCBI lineage: Eukaryota > Metazoa > Mollusca > Gastropoda > Planorbidae > Anisus > Anisus vortex. The sequence goes on along the minus strand of OX421502.1, from coordinate 10,579,401 downwards.
TTTTCTTATTTTTTACACATTGACTTTTTATACATACATTATAATATATTATTAAGCCTAATAATTAAAATATAAGTAAATATAACACATAATATCATCTAAGTTATAAGTTCTATTTTGTCTCAATTAACATTTAAAACATAATGAGGGATACATAAACCTTGTCATAAGCTAGTCAGAAGAATGGTTGTTGAAGACTACATAATATGCTTTAGTGTTATTCTCTAACTCTTACCATACATTTAATAGATTAAAGGTTCATTGAATGAGAAGTCTCTTTTCAGACCATAAAGTCTTTTTGGGCAGCAAAGTATATATGCCAACCCTAAACACAAATTCCTGGAACTCTTTTTGAAATTTCATTTTCATTTGTTTGCAGAGGGATTGAATTGTTTAGTTTGCCTGCACTAAAATATCTATGTCTTGTTCACATAGGCTACAATAGAGTTATCTATATAATAAAGATGCTCCTTCTATAAAGAATATGATTAAATGGCGTCCAACGCTCATCCGTCGTCTGAGTCTAATCTTGCAATCTGATTAGTGTTTAAATGATGTTAAGTTGCTGGTTTTCCTGGTTTGTTCAGTAACCCATTTCCATGCCTGGATGCCATTAAGGAAGAAACAGTAGGCCTACTTATATTATTTATATGCGTTTGTTCTTGCATAAGGGATATTAAAAAGTGTTTTTGTCCTTATGGTTATCTGAGCATTGTAACAGTATAGGTAGTATCGTTTGGTAGTATTACAACTCTATGTATCTTTATTTTACTTTCGGTACTAAGTCCTCTTGTTTCTCAAATATTACCAAATATTTGCCTCCAAATGGGTTAAGGCTTTTCAAATCCTGCTGTTGAATGTGATAGTGTGCACCCAAAGTATATAGGCAATGTGAATTTATTGAGGAAATATATTTTGTGGCCCTAAATTGTGATTGGTTGTTAAAAGTGCATTTTGCTTGAAGCAGGCTGTTGCAGGACCTTGTTATTTCTATAATTGTCGTAATACCATAGTTATCTTATAAGTTTACAGATGTTCTTTCTAGACAGAAGAATCTTACGTCCACTAGGCCCAAAACTCCTGCAGGGCGACATGGATCCATCGGTGGCAGGGATAGAACCCGCGACCTGTCGGTTTTTTGGTTGACAGGCCGGTGATCTAACCGCTGGGCCAGGCTTTTGTGATTGCAATTTTCTTTCTTTATCAGCATGAAGAAGTCTTATATATATATATATGTATCTTTCCATAACCTAATATATATACTGCATATATAATTTGTGGTTTGAATACAACCCCATCAGTTCTTTACCATATTATTATTGTATATGATTTTCTTACATTAAAGGAAGCAGACATTGGTTAGCATGTATAAGACAGTGCTGAATAGTCTAGAAAAAAATAACACAACCTTGTTTTCAAATTTTTGAAATACATTTTGTCTAGGTATATAGAATACCGGTAAATATGCTGCCACTGTCTTAGAAAAAAAAATGATTTGGAACTGCAACATGTGTGACCTCTTTGTGTTCTTTTATGCATCTTTTATTAGTTAATTTGTGTAAAAATAAACAAGTTGTAATTTGCAGATTGTGTGAATATCATACGCTGTTTTATAACAATGAGTTGAAAATGTTTTTTTACAATAAATGTTTCTTTCATTTTTCAAGGGATTTTTCCAATGGATATTTAATAGCAGAAATCTTTTCTTGGTATTACCCTCAAGAGATTCAAATGCACTCTTTTTATAATGGAGAATCTTTGGCTCAGAAGAATAAAAATTGGTACTTGTTGAAAAATGTGAGTTACTCATCTTTTATTTTAAACTTAAATACTTATTATAATTAAAAGATGGTAATCATTTCATTCAGATACAAATATTTTTTATGTTATCTTTTTAAGTAAAATTTTTATATTACCTTTTTTCCTTTATATTTTGTGTTACCATTTAGTTCATTCTGAGGAATTGTTTTGACTTAAAAATGGAAGATATTGAAGGGACTATACATTGCAGGGAAGGTGCTGCTGTTCAATTAGTGGAAAATATGTATGAGCTTCTAACCAACAAAAAGTCAGTATCAGACTAAGTGTTTCAACAATTTATGACAATCAGTAATCACAAAGTCCTAATTGATTGCAACTAAATGTTTCTCACTATTAATTTTTTATGCAGAGTAAGAAAGATTTTACCAGATTTTGAAATTGATTACACAGACTACGCTTATCAACAGCGCCTACCAATGCATGCCAGGTCAACAGCTTCAAAAGCTTTAAAAAATAATTTGAGGTTAACAGAAATATTGGCTGACCAAAATACCATTTCATCAACACAAAAGGTAATAAATAATTTGGGAAATTATTTTGTTTGATGTGTCTGTTTTAAGATATACTTTGTGCTAATAACATAATAAGCTCAGTTTGAATTTTTAAATCTATTTTTATTAATAATGTAACTCACTAATATAATGCATTACTTTCTTTAGATCTATTTATGGAAAGTTTATTTTTTTCAGAGACAAATATTAAATTGGATTTCTATGAAAAGGAGTAGAAGTATAAAAAAAACAACTTAAATTATGCTTATATAAAACAGCAGGCCTTATAATGACAACAGTCAAATTTTTTTTTTAATGTGTTTCTCTTTCAGGCCAAATAATTTCAATTAGAAATAGTTAAGCAAACTGTAATATAAAAAGGAAATCAAAAACAACAACATGAAAACATGTAAATTTCCTGGAATTAATATGTAGCCTATTATAAATAGCTATTATACACTGTATTTATTTTTTCACTGTCAGTTTGAATAGATTAAAAATAGCCACTTTTTTTGTTGTGTTTTTAATACATTGTGTAATCATTTGATTAAAACATTTCTATATACCATCATATGTATATATATAGTTTTTGAAGTGTTAATGTTTTGCAACTTGAAATTACAATGGGTAGGCCTGTGCCCTTTTTTTATGTAGGCCAAGTAGAAATCAATAGGCCTACTAAATCTCATAATGGTTAATGGGCAAAACGAGGAGCAGCTAAATGTGTATAGGCCTACTCTGCAACTTTATTTTAAGCATAATAGGCCTATACTATATAAATCAATGTACCATTTTAGGAGAAAAATTTAACTTGTTGTACATCTTGATGCATATTTCATGCTATCATACTTAATAACCAATGTTGCTATACTTAAGCATATATTAATTTATCTATACAGTAGTTTGCAAGATTGCAACTCTGTTTTGACGTGATTATTATCTGTGTGTCAAGTGCAATAATCATATATATAAAACACAACAATTAAAACACCATGTGAAAGTTGTATTTTCTTAACTTGAAGATATTAATCTTTCTAACATTAACCAAAATCTAGCCTGATTGGTTGCCCCAAAGAACAGTTTTGAAGGTAAGATGGTGCTGCACTCTATGAACTCAGCAATGTTTATCTTTGTTGTTTCACTTTGCCTGTAAGGAAGAAGTGTTTTAATATTTTGCATTTTAGATTTCTTTTCCCACAAATCAGCTTCCACAATTGGCTACTGTTTCTCACTTTGTTTTGTATTTATATGCACAAAAAAAGAAGAGATGCATTTGCAGTTTTTGTCGGGTTTATTTATTAATCAATCATCTATAGCCATTTATATATTCTGATGCACCACATTCATTATATATGCTATCATTATATTTTCCAAATTTAGACATTGGAGCATAATTATATTTTTTATTTAAGGAATTCAAACTATTATGCTTTATTATAACTTGTGAATTTATGCTATATATAATTTTTTATGTCACATAAAATTACTTTTGTTAACATAAAAAAAATCATACCAATTTAGATAGTCAAAAACATTTATCCTAGGCCTACTATTAGACTAAGAAACCAATGAGATTCATTCAAAATCACAAACGTCTTTTTTAATAATGCCTATTCTGTTTTTATCCCCAATTAACTTAACTAAGTACACAATAGTTCAGAATTGATACAGCATTCATGTTTCATGCTGTGTCTAAAAAAGGAAGCCACTGGTTAGGTTTTATGATGTAAGGGTATAAAGAGAGAAGTCTTCCACACATGTTATATAGTCTCACATTACATCATAATAAGTTCATCAACTTTTTCTTTACATGATACACCAAGCCGCAAATTTATCACTTGCAACTAATAGCTACATTTATATAGTACATATAAGAAACAAAGCAGGAACAATTTTCTAAAGTAAAATGAATTAGTAATCAGAAATATTTAAATTATTTGACAAGTCTGTCAAAATCCTTTCCATAAACAAAACCACTAGATATTATTATTATGTTTTTTCTTTCCTTTTATTTAGATAATAATAATTGTTATCTTTAAATAGTCACATGAACACAAAATCTTAAAAGAAAACCAAAATGTCACATACAATATAATTAAACGACAATATAATAGTTCAAATCATAATGTAAATATTTATTTTTTGCTAGAATCTTAAGTATATGTTATGCATAGACAATTTAGTGAGAACAAGATACAACATAGATAGGCTTACAAACAATAAAAGCAATCGTTGTTGACTGTTATGTTCATTATTTTTTGTCAATTATTTCTAACTTGTACTGCTTGTATAAATTACTAACACCACACATATTGCATGCTTCAATATTGAATTATCTATCACCTTGATGTAGGAACTATTGCTGACACAGCCTATTTTTTGTTACAGTTTAGTTTAGTCAACTAAGTAAAAAAAAATGTCAATACACTGTAAGCATTTCAGCTCACAAATGTTTACACTGTTTTTGATTCAGTTAAATATTCCATTAAATACAATTTTATTAAACTGAAAATCTTTTTTAAAATCTTTTTATTTTGTTATTGATAAATTTTGGTTATTAATAATTATTATTAATAAAATATTGGTCCCGGAAAGGTTAAAAAAAACATAGTTTTATTGACATTAGTTATAATTTTCTCTCATTATAGGCACAGAAAATTGTAAATGATCATATTGAGCATCGTCGCATGGAAAGAATTGAGGAACCTAAAAGGTTCGGAATCAAACCTTCACTTGGGGATCGCTGTGTGCGAAGAGCTGATAACATGCAAAAACTGTTTTCTGAACATAGTCATTTAACTGTTACAACAGACCTGCAGTCTGAACTAGGTGAATATTTCTGATAGATTTTTATGGTAACATTTTATCTCAATTTAATTAGGAAATTTTTCACAGGGGAAGTCTTTAAGTGCACCCAGTTACATACTGTCTTGAAATTTGTTTTAAAAAAGTAATGTTTGTAAAAAAAAAAATTGCCAAGACAATCATTATTTTGTCAAACTTGATTTTAATAATATATGTTTAACATAATAAATTGAGAATTGAGTAGTCCACTTCCAAAAGGTGTTAAGTGAATAGAAAGTGCTTATGCGGAAATCTACTTTTTATGTCACCATTTTGCATCTTTTGATAAGCGCTCATTTTTACTATCAATTATATTAGAGTACTGAAAACGTTTTGAAGGTTGTAATAATGATCAGTATATAAAATAATAAAAACATATTCTCAAAGACAGTGGGAATAACCCATTTTTTCACAAAAGTGACTTAACCCCTTTTACTAGTGGAATATATGTATATATTGTTATTAACTGTCAATGTAAGCTATCATGTCACTGTTTTTGTATGTAGGTAGTTGTTTCTTTCTTATTAATAACATTTTTGTCAAGTACTTTTGGAATAATCTGCAGAATGGAAACAAATCTGGTCAAAGTACCCAAAGAAGTCAGGACCACCCCAGAACAAATGTCTTTAATTTTCTTGCAGCTTTAGCTGTCAAAACTGTCGTTACTTAATTTTCAACCAACAAAAAAAATAAACAAATTTCTATAACTTATAAAAAAAGGCATGGTAAGATTCTGTTCAGTTTACATTCTGACAATTTGATCAACTATAGTAGTACATATTTTTTTCTCTTCTGATATTGCCTTTTGAGCTCATTGTTTTATGTTTTGTTATTGCTCTTTATTTCTTTATTTCATTAACTTAAAAGAAAAAAATTAAAATGTCAAATAAACCCACGAAAGTTTTAAAAATTTCTTTTTAAGTTTATCCTAGTTCCTTACCTAATGTTATGTTCTTTTTAAAATAGTTTATAAATTAGCCATATGTTTTTCATATTTTGGGAAGAAAAAAAACTATATCTATAAATTGTGCTAATTTAGGATTCTAATTGTTAATTATTTATAAAAACTGTTGTTTTTTTAAAAATAAATTTGTATAAATATTTTAATTTTGTTGACTAGTTCTTGAAAAAATTTTGCAAAGTTATTTCAGTGATTAACATTATTGATTCACAAACATTTGTACAAAATCTGTTCTACAGAAAGTGAGTCAGTCAAAGAGGGAAGTATTACAAGAGAGCCAAGTGTACAATTCAAAGAGATTGATGTCAAACAGATGGATAAATCAACATTTTATCAGCTGCCTGTACAAAGCTATTAATACTTTGCATCTTGCATATGAACATTTAAATTATTAAAAAAAAACAGCACAATGTTATACTTGATAAATAACATACTTTGTATATTGATAAGTTGTTAGTTTTTTTCAGTAAGGATTTAATATGCATTTTTATTTCTCCATTGTTAAATTATTTTGTTCACCTTTATTTTTTTTTAAATGTTCAAGTTAAACGCCTTCAGTTGTTTTTCAACTTTTGAGATAGAGATAGTCTGAAAGAAAGTTTTTTCAGTACAACTTCTTTTTTGTTGCTTTATGATTGATATCAAAGAAAAAACTACAAACTGCAACAGGTCTAGTTAATCAAATATAGAGTGTCAAAATGTTGATGTCTTTGATATTAAATCATTAATTCAATTACCAAATCTAAAAAAAGTAAATTATCCATTAGATTATAAACAAAATTTGTTGTGTTTTTTAATTTACATAAGGTTTATGTTACTTTTTAACATAATGTAACATTATTTAATTATTTATTTTAACTAAGAAAAATAAGTAAATATGGTTCAGTGACAGAATTATTACATTATCTGCTTTCACTGCTTACATGTATATAAAATGTAATTTTAAATGACCTTAAAGAAAATTTTTCTAGTGCAAATGCAATTAAATTAAAATTCAATACAGACATTTATTTAAAAAAAAAAGAAGAAACAATAAATATATGTAAACACATAAACACATTTATTAGCAATTAACCAATACAATTTTCATACTACAAAGCATTTAAACTTCACCAAATGCAAAAAGATATTTTTTAAAATTTACAACTAATGCAAGGTATTAAAAACAAAATGTGTAGCATTTTGATTATGCATAATCAGATATGACTGACAAATGCAGTTTTAAAATTTCTGCTTTGTGAAATTAAGTATTGTGATTAGGTTATTTTTTTAAGTTGTGTTAAAATATTAAAACATGAATGACTTCCACCATATAACTTGAACATTCAAACTGTCTTAAAATAAAACAATTCTTGGTGGAAAAAAAAAATTGCATGAAAAATGTGAAAAGCACTATAAAAAATACTGAAACCGAAAAAATATTGAGTTAAATTATTGCAGTAGAAGTTTAATTTAAAAAAAAAACTTGTCCAATCTGCCCACTCTTACGAAAAAAAACTGCCTCCCACCACCCGACCCACATAAAAAAAAAAGACTTGTTTAGAAGATCACTGAAATACAGTAAAAAAACAAATGTTGACTCGAACAACAACCTTATTTTCTGCGAGCTTAGGGTTTTAAAAAATAAAACCTAATTTTTAAAAAAAAGTGAAAAATGTAAAACATCAAGCCACTATACAGAAAAAAAGAATGAGTTACAATAATATCACAGATAGTGGTAACACAGTTTGTGTAAATGCAGCACAAATTTAAAAAATCTTCTTGGTCATGTTAAAATAATTTAACAGCATTCCTTTTTTGTTTTACCCCATTCAACTCTTACCGCAACACCTAAAAGACCCTTCAAAAACCAAGACAGAAATTCATAATGGTGTATGGGAAAAAAAAGAGTATTGAAAACAACATAAGAAACTCTACAATCAAACTCAACAGAAGGGCACCTTTGCACAAGCATATGTATCATCTAAAAATAAAAAGGCTCAGTCATGGAAAGTTAATGCTAAATAATTAGCTTTGTCAAGGCAAATAATAAAACAAAAATAAATTGTGCAGTTTTTAGTTGAGACATTTTAAATGAAGATGAAAAATTTAGAAAGGATTTATTCTAACACCAGATCCTAGTGGAGAAAAAGCATCCACTTTTGCCCACATTAGAGCTTCATTTAGTGAAATGACTGAGCTGCCGTCTTCCAGGAAAAAAGGTTGTCCCTGAAATAAAACAAAAATTCTTTCAATCACAAAAAAATATATTTCAGGAATAATTTGATATCTTTTTTTTTCCAATGTAGATTCTTTCAAAACATTCATTCTTCCAGAAACTCATTGCTGCTATCTTCCATTGAAATATCAAGCTTTTCCAACCCAAAATATGGTCAATACCTCTCTCTTTATGGTCAGACTTGAGAAAGTGTTAAATTTTCCTAATTTATATTCAATATTTTATATTCCCAATATGGGAGCATTTTATAAATGAATTTTCTTGAAATTTATTGTTATTAATACTATTTTTCTAACAATGAAAACCATACATATCTTTTTTGGGAGAAGCTTTTACAAAAGTTATCTTAAAATGTTGAAAAAAAAAAAGTTACCCTGATTCTCTCCCCTGATAGTAAAGAAACATTAATGTCTGAGTGTGATGGAAGTTGAGAACTAGCTACATAATCTGGTCCTGGTTCAACGGCACTGTAAGGATCACTGCCACAGAGTTGTAACAAATGTTTGTATGCTAGTTCTGTTGTGTCTGACTCCCTATACAGGATAAAAATAATGTATAATTAAAAATATTTTTGTATAAATCCTTTATAGGCATTTTTGATTTGCATAAACTTTCTGAAGATTTTACCCTTTGCCACCCACAAAGAAAGAAAGAAACAAAATCAAAGTTAATAACTAGGCTTATAAAAGCAAATATGACTGAAAACCTTAATGCCATAATGATATTATGCTGTCAAAAGCTACAAACAAAACACACCTTTGAAATATATTATCCAAAGAAAGAAATGTCTTACAAGTTTGGATACAGTTGCTTTTAAATCATTAAAATATAAAATATGAAATTTATTACTGTCCAAAATAAATGTAGACTGGTTGTGCTCAAACAAAGATGAAAAAAAAACAACATAATACTCAAATATTTAAAACAATAGTATACCTTCCCTCACTAATTGCTGTATATACATTTAAACTTTCCACAACTTGTTCCTCTGTTAAACTCATCTTTAAATTTTCTTTTTTAATTATACTCCTGGAGAAAAAGAAGAAAGGTTTATTTTGGTTTTAATTGGAGCTCTGCAAAAAGTTTCAACTGTTTTATTAAATTATTTGCAGAATATTCTGAAAAGCATGACTCAAATTATGTTCATAATCATCTCATAAACTTAAGACACACTCAAGAATAATAAATTTAAAAATTTGCCAGGAAGATTTATAGATAATATTTGGAAGGCTTTTGTGCATGACAAGAACATACAGCCAAACATCAGCTTCTTAACTAAAATACCAATACATCATATTTGTGTATTAAAGGGTTTATGCTAACACCCTTGTATATAAAGACATATTAACTGCTTTACAAATCTTTAAATTGGAATAGTCATATCTACAAATTGTTTCACTAATCTAAACTAATTATTGATTAAAAGATATTTTAAAATTCTGGATAAAAAAAATTTGTATGACTAAAATTACCGATTTATAGAAAATAATAATTATTTCATGAACATATTACCTTGCATGTTGCAACAAAGGAACAACAACAGGATGATATTCTCTCTTGATAGCTTTAAGTGCTCCAACATATGCAGACAAAGCTAAAAGCTCATGCATTTGTCTATTCAATATTAAATGGAGAAAAACATTTTGTCAAATAGAGCCAATGTGCACATATGCATTTAAATGAATATAGCCTCCATATCAAAGCTTTCTATACATGTCTTAATGTGTGAAAACATCATTTATTATAAAGTCACTTTGCAGTTAGAAATATAAGCACATTAAAAGTTCTGAAAAGAAAAATCTTAAACTTTTTACTAATCAAACTTTGCAAATTAAAACCAGAATGAAAGTAGCTTACTTAGAATATTTAGAATGCTGCAATTTCTCTGTTTTGATACACCCTAAGAGTTGAATTATGGAAAAAACTGCATCTGTGTTCCAGTTTGGAGATTTCATTATATCTGGAAACATGCATAACCATAAAAGAAAGATAGTAAAATTTAAGTATTTTTATATTCCTTTATTGCATTGATAATATGATATATAAACGGAGCTTTTGCAATAGAACAACAATAAAATTAATATATAAAATTACCATGGATATAGTTCAGGCCATGCAGTAAACCTTCTTCAGGGGATGAAGACAGCAGAAAGTATTTCACACATTCCTGAATATTATTGTGTGAAGACTTTATTGAGTTGGCTTTACTGTAACATTGGTCTACTGGAGGAAGACCAGCCTAGAAAGAAAGATGGAGAAAATGTAAAGCCTACATTATGATTTAAACAGAGATGCGATTGAAAAAGTATTCTTCTTTAATAGTAATAGGCCAGCATACATGCAAAACTGAGAAGATATTTATTTTTAATGAAGTATCAACCTTTTGATGTAGTATGTTGATCTCTGCAAGGCTTGATGAGCATCTAGCACAAAGCATAGTCTGCTGGAGAGAAGGAGCTTTTTGCAGCTTTAGAAGGTCAAGGCCAAGTTCCCTTCAGTAATAGTAATTAATTGAAACATTTTTTGAATGATGTGAACACAAAATTTATAATTACTATTCTAAATCTCCCAAATGTTAATCAATAATTTATAAAAGTGAAATTGTAAGCATACCATTTGCCTAGCCCCTCACACCGCCTGGATAATAGTTCTAAAACTATGTCCGTCTGAGATGCAACATTACCAAGCACTTGACCTATACAAAGTGCCAACTCTAGTTCATTGCCTCTGATTAACTTAGAAAGTGCTTTCTTTAAAAAATGAAAAAACAAATTTTCAACAATTAACAAAGTCACATCATTTCAGATTTCAAGTTAATTATAGAAGTTATAAAATATTAAGAGTTGAATAGTACCTTAGGATCGTCTACTGCTAAATGACAACAAGATGCCAAGACTGGGCTTCCTTTGTAAAAGTGTGACAGCGACAATTCCTCCATTAATTCCACCATCAATCTTTTACCAAACAGACATAACAATTATCATTTCAATTTCATTTATACAAAAATTTTAAGTGGGAAAAAATAAACAACTAGAATAGCCACGCTTATTATATGAATTTTTAACTAAATTTAATTAATACGTACTGCATCTGGTTGTTCAAAGAAGTCAAAATATATATTAAAAGAGCAAAATTGAGAATTAAAAAATTGATAAGGCATACATGTCTAGCCCAGCATCAACAAAAAAAAGGAACTAATTATTAATTACATTTCCATAGCTGGATCAGAGATGATCTCAGAGGGAGCCTCTCTTCCTTTAATTTTCTGTGATTTGATAAGGCCTTCATGTGCACTCTGGGCAACCAATACTGCATCTGCTAACTGACCTCTTGAGGTGAAATATGTGGTTAGTTGTTTAACATTGCCAGCAGCAATATTGAATGGCACACTGTCTTCACAGTCTTCAGCTATCAGTGCATTACAGTACCTGCAGTTTTGAAAAATTCATTTAATACTAATTGTCTTTTGTATGTATGTGTTTGTACATATGTGTATTTAGAACTGCACACCTTTTTATATCATTCAACATTTAAATAATATGTTGCTATTTTGTTTTTGTAAGTTATTGTAAGTTATGGCAAGCTATTTATTGAACAGAGTGTAAAATCATTGAAGTAAAACAGTTTATGTGCTACAGTGATTGCATGTTGAAATAAAGGAACAACAGGATGATATTCTCTCTTGATAGCTTTAAGTGTTCCAACATATGCAGACAGTGCCAAACTACTGTTTCACAATGCAACTAATTTAATTCAAAATGTAAATGATCTAAATAAATTTAAAACAGCCAGACTCCACCTTTGGTTTAGTTTTTGCCAGTAGTCCATTGAGACAGAGGGAGCCACAGCCAAAGCTCTTTCCCACTTAAAAATAAAAACAGAAACTTAGTATAGCCATGTTACAAAGCCTATCATAGATGGTAAAAATATTAGAACTAAAATAGTTTTGATACTTTATAGTTTTGCTGGCTGGTGGCACAGCAATAGACTGTTAATCCTGGTTCATAAAAATCATGATTATTTAATTTTTTTTTCTACAATATCTATTCAGCTAATTTATAAATTAATTTCACTTTCAGAAGTTGTAAAAATTAATGAAGCAGTCAACAGTAGACGATTGAATTATGACGTTCAGTGCATTGTAAATCAGCCTCTTCGGAAATAAGTTAATAGACTTAAGTTTATAACTTCACATAGTGAAGCGTAACGCGTCTAATATATTCTATAATAGATTCTAATATAACATCCTACTTGGCTGTACTTCAAACATAGATGAAGGAATAACTGGTTGAACTCCAACAAGAAACTTTATTCACAATATATTCAATTGAGTTCAACATAAACATACTGCTTGATGGCTATGGTAAGACCAACATTCGTATAATGGACTCGATTTGTCATAGTAATCTTAGGACATGTTATGATAAGCTACCTATCTCAATGCTTAAGAGTATGCCGTTGAGGTTACATGTAAAATATTGTTAATGAAGCTTTTGTCAGAGATATTGTGATAAAAAATTCCATAAAAATTAGTCTGCATTTACCCAGTAAATTAAAATTACAAACAAAGAATAGATAAAGCTTCTGTATAAATAGTTAGACAGTGAAATGAAATCAGAATTCTGATTAATCAGTTATGCATCATTACCTTGCCAAGCTCTACCATGATTTCACAATAGCGCTGGACATTCCCTATTTTAATGTGAATATTTGCAGCTTCTGTCAGCCTTTCCTCTCTACTTGGTGCATTTATACCTGCCCCAAACTTGGACATTTTAACCATTTCAAGTTGCTGGGCTTCAGACTGAGGTAAAGATAGAATGAAACTTGACTCTTTTTAGCTTTTAAGGATTTATTTTAAAGAAAAATACATAATAAAGTAATCTAAAACCTTAAAAAAAAAAGTCAAATCTATTCAACTTACAGCTCTAAACTGCAACATATGTTGTCTGTGCACTATACCATTTAGATAGGAAGGGGAGAGCACCATGGAATTTTTCCCTAATATCACAGAAACCAAATCCCATATATTGTCCACTCCACATGGGTGCTAGAGTATAGGTAAATATATATTTACAATTTATAACTAATGTATCCAATGTAAATTATTAATCAGGTAAAATGATCTAATTGAATTGGTAGAAAAGACAATGAATTTTTTAGCAACATGACAAAAATACTCATTTTATAACATTATTGCCATTGAAGATAGTAGTTTTTTTTAATTATGTTTTTAAAACAATCAGTGTGAACTATATATTTTCAACGCCTAACAATGTTGTGTAAAAAAAAAGAATGAACTATTATATAAAAATGTAGGAAGATAAATAAAACATTTTTTTAAGATTTAGAATGATGAAATCTTACGGAAAAAAATTTTGAAAAACCTTCCAAAAGTGAGGCTTTAACATTTTCTGTCTGGCACAAAGAACTGTAAAGGTCCCTTGATGTTCTTCCTGCTAACATCTGACCAGATAAGTCACCAGATAATAGTCCAGAATCTAATAAGAATATTTTCAATAGAATAGAATGTACTATATCATAATAATATATTAATAGTAATAGAAACCTATGTATGTATATTTCGCTGACAGATACAGAAGTAACAAATGCTTAAGGTATCTCTTCTATTTTTTTGGTAATGACCTTATTATGCAATCATGCACAAATTGGGGAGAATTTTAAGTACATTGCCGTACTTCCACTTTTTTTTTATATGTTACATATATATATATATATATATATATGCCTATTTAAAAAGTTAATTAGCCTCAAACATTTACTAATGTGTACAATGTGAAGTTTTAATTAAAGACTATTAAAAAAGCTACATACGGTAGAGATAAAGTTATATTTTTAGTCTTACCTCCAGATGAACTTAACTCTGACCAAGGTTTCCCTGCAAGTATGTGTAGTTCTATAGGCTGTATTAGAGATGTGATGGACCACAGTCTGACGGTGGAGTCTCGAGACGACGATGCTATCAAAAATGGTCGAGATGGGTGTGATGTTAACCCTGTCAAATAAAAAAGGATTTTAATTAAACAGCATGACCTGTGCCAAAGTACTTTCTTTTTATATAGAACATAAGTTACAATTATTATGAATTTGAGAGTCTTGCTTATGTTATTCAAAAAGATTTAAAACAATAAAGAATGATTTTTTGACAAAAGCAATAAAAAATAAATATATATATATATATACATATAATCCGTGCAGTCATTTTTTTTATATATGCCGATCCTTTTCTAGAAAAAAAACTTTATTTTGTAAAGAGATTACACATTTTTAAAAATATTTTTTCAATGGTCAATATTTGTTTATTAAATTCACATTATTAATTATTGTCCACAACAATGTATGCAAATTGAAACAAGTTAGTGAAAGTAAACATATCTAAAGCCTACTTAGTCTTTTATAAGAAAGGTAGAAGATAAATAATTGAGACATATGAAATTCATATTCTGAAATAATATCAAGTAGTAATTATAAAAAAACATGATATAGTTTTACCATAAACATCTGCTCCGTGGTCAAGAATACAGTGCAAACAAGCACCATCCCTTGTGTCCCAGATTCTTATAGAGTTGTCCCAGCTTCCAGATGCTAAGAGAAAGCAAACTTCTGTGTTCCAAGTGAGTCCTCGGACCGGTGCTTTGTGGCCTGAGAGAATGCAAACACATTGGTCCCTTGTGTAGTCCCATACTCTGATATTACTGGACAAATTTATTTGGCACTTTTGTAAACAATTATGTTTTAGAGAGCAGTTCAATTACAAAAACAAAAGTATGAATACATTTTTATCTTACACAATAATAACAGTATTATTAAAAAAAGTATTTATTAACAATTTCATCAACTAATATATATTAATAGAAAAAAAAAGTATCTTAGTACAGCTACAAACGGATCTTGATTATTTTAAATGACTAAATGTTTCTATTCCTGACATTGTGGGCATTAAATAAATATTTTATATATTAAAAAATAAATAAACATGAAACATAATTCATCCATTTAGGCCATTTATATAACCAACTTACCCGTCATCTGAACCACTGCATAAAATTCCTTCTTTTAGTGGGTTCCAACGAACATGAAAAACTTTGCCTGCATGACCTGCACTCTCAATGAAAATGGTCAGAAAATTATTTATGATAAAAAGATAATACCAATGAGAATTTAAAAAATTATAAAACTATTTTTAAAAAAAATAGAAGAAGGTAGAAAAAGATGGGAGGAAAGCATCATGGAATGGACACCAATGAATTTGAGTGATCCTATGAGAGGTAGAGAAGAGTGAGGAGTGGAGGAAGATAATCTGCATCTCAATCATCCGTGGCATCCAAACAGTCCATACAAAAGAGAATTTAATGTTATGTTGAACAAATGTTTTTGTTTGTTTGTAAAGTTGTTTAATTCACAAGCAAAGTTCAGACTCCAATATATCCACACACACATTTTTTTTTTAATGCAACTTAAATTTATTGAGAAAATTTTTAACTAGCCTGTAAATGTGCGAATAGGTTGTGTAGAGCTTGAAGTCATGTAATAGACTCTGAGTGCTTTGTCCTCACAGCCTGTAGCCAACATATCCCTTAAACAGTGGACAAAAAACTGAATTTTGAAATTTCATTTACAATTGTACACAAAAGAAATATTTCATTCAGTAAATAAGCTCTAGTTTCATCCCTTTCAATCCACTCAAAAGATGATATCATGTACCAGCATCCGTTTACTATTCATAACAAATATCAGGTAATTATAAATGGCTAAACAGTGGCCTCTTTTCCATCTCAGGACTAATTATTCATACACTCCCACTGTAGTTTGATATTATTCTAATAATCAATGATTTAGTCTTAATTGATAAAATATATTTGATTATAGCTTACTTGCTGAATGGACTCCAAGCACACCCATACACAGCACCTGGGTGTTTGTATTTCTGAATTACCCAACCATCCACTTGTTGTACAATACTGAAAGTAAGAGAGAAAACAGCCTTATCTCATAAATGTAAGAATACCCGACATTTCAATACAATATGTCAATATAATGAAACATAATGGTTTAGGCCCTTCACTGAAAATTAAAAACATTTACAGAGCACAGCATAATATATTCTTCTGTCAATATAATGAAACATAATGGGATAGGCCCTTCACTGAAATTTAAAAGCATTTACAGAGCACAGCATAATATATTCTACTTTTTAAAAAATAAAATATGCTCAGCTTTCTTTTTGTAACTTTTATTTGATGAGTAACACTTTTAAAATGTGTATGACACTATTAGTTATGTGACCTACCAGTAGTTGTCTGCCCCACAAGTCATCAGAAGTTTAGAATCTATTTCATTCCATGCCACACAGTAAACTGTACTTTTTGGTGCATGCTGGTTAGTAGATTTTTTATTGGTTAAAGTTAAAGTAAAAAACATGGATTCAAATTTTAAATAAAAAATTGTTTGTATTTACTGACTTTTTTACGTTAATATTTTATAAACAACAAATTAGATGTGATAATTACATTAGATAGTCTCTTAATGATTTTTCCTTTATTTACATCCCAGACAAATACTCCATGCTTGGCTGTACATCCAGCTATATACTCCAAGTCAGCAGGTGCCCAAGAGATGTGATAAATAATACCTTCATTTCCAGGAGATGATGAAAGCTAGAGGGACCATTAAAGGAAGTATATTATCATTAATAATGATACACAGATGATACATGATTTTGTTGTGTGGTCATTAGTGTAGCCTTGAGGGAAGGATGTAATTAGAGTGTAGGATATATTATGATATAGAAAAATAATGGCTCAAAAGGAATGTGAGAGGCTAGACAGACAAGATTAAAGTAAATGGTATAGCCTACCATCAAGCTCAGAGATTCTGTGTGATTTGACTTTATAAAACTCTATCAAATATTTCAAATTCTAGTGTAGAATGTTGCTTTTAGTGTCAAATTCTTATATTTTTTAAACAGGCACCCCTTTGAATAAAAATTGAGATTGTACTTCT